>CM016616.1:34153983-34607492 GCA_005393395.2 Gossypium australe | reverse complement strand
AAAAGAAGAGGTGAGTCACTAGACTGCTTAAGTACCAAGCTCTTTCCTGAATCCATCCTAGACATGCGTATGCCTGTTGCCACACCCCCTAACCCAGCGATTTGTTCACGGGTTTGTTTGGATAGATTAAGTCTTATGGAATTTAAGGAGTTGTTTAAACTAACCCTAAAGTCCATCAATGCCTAACATACTATTCTCGTCCATCAGCCATCAACCCAACATATACATCACATCAAGAGTTAGAATACTTACTTGCGTGGATCGGGTGCCGGTAGACAAGAAGGCCATATCTTCTTCCGGAAAAATAATAGGGTGAGTCACCAAGACTCAGTGTGTAAATCCCGAAAACACATAAAAGGCTTGGGCCCACAAACACATTATGAGCCCTGGCCCATACACAATGGCAACAATCATAATCACATGACAGATAATCATGATGCAAAGCCCAACCCATCCTAGAATTCCGTCCTCTACACACCAACCCGTACCAACCATCACCTTGGGGATTTCTACAATCAACCCAGCAACCGCTACACACCATATCGACAGTCATACTGCCTACTCCTTATCAATCAGGAATTTTAACGTGGTTTTCTACCACCGATCACCAAGTGACCTAACATTTCATTGCGTGGGTTTTCTACCCCGATCACCAAGTGACCTAACATTTCATTACGTGGGTTTTCTACCACCGATCACCATGTGACCTAACATTTCATTAGGTGGGTTTTCTACCACCGATCACCATGTGACCAATCATGCTCTTCTTATTTTCCATATCAAACCATCCCATGCATACATTCATGCAAAATTAAGCAATATACTACCTAAGAGATTTCAGTCTTTCACATACATCGATACACATAGAGAAGTTTTCTGTGGCACATACCTAGCATCCTTTGCCTACCCTTTCTGGGTAACCCATCTGTTCATACAGCCTATTTTTTCGGCTTTTAACCATCACATATATATACATAAAGATTATTAGTGTGTTTAGAGATCTACACACGACTGTTCATAAAGCCTCATTTTCTGGCTTTTCAGCCCCTAACAGGTATAATACAAAATAAAACTTATGTGATAAGGATCTACACACCCGATTACCGTTATAACGAGACCCTCTAAGTCGACGCTATCCGTAGCCAACACCATCGTTATCTGCCTTGAAATCCCCAAAAGAGATATAAGATTCAAGACTAGTGTTTCTGACTTTAGATCTAAGAGATCTACTTACTAGAGAAGATTCGGCTACTCCTAGAGAATTTTCGGCTTTTTTTGCGAAAATCAGAAAGAGAAGATGATTCGAAGAAATCTATAGAGATTCGGCTTTTAGAAGAAAGAAGAGAAGAGAATAATGGAGTTTCGGCTTTTAGAAGAAATAAGAGAATAATGGAGTTTTCGGCTTTTAGAAGAAAGAAGAGAATAATAGAGTTTTCGGCTTTTAGAAGAAAGAAGAGAAAAGAATAATGGGGTTTTTGACTTTTAGAAGAGAAGAGAAAAGAATAATAGAGTTTACGGCTTTTAGAAGAAAGAAGAGAAAGAAAAGGTGGAAACCCCTAAATGCCGCAAAATAAAGAAGAGAACCCTCCCTATTTATAGAAATTTCGGCACTTACCTATGAAAACCGAAAGTGCCCTTCCTGATAACTAAAATTAATCAAATAAAAAGGGAAAATTTCGGCACCCCTTTGCCATGAAGAAACTGATTTCTTCACTCCTCTAGGTGATGGAATTTCGGCCAACTCCTAGCCTTGTAGATAGCTCCTATCTTTTCTCCCTTTTATCTTCCATATTATCAACTATAATATCTACATTATCTTATTCATATAAATCCTCCTATTTTTTGAGCCTTGTTTGCCATCCACTCCACCTAGCCCAAATGCCAAAAATTAGCTAACTTAAACTAAAAGAATTGGGCTCCATGAAACTTAAATTTGGGCCCCTTATTCCCTGTGTGGAGTCACCTCCTAAGATTGGGCCACAAACCCACTTTGGTATTTTAAACATAGATACTACCTTTTAAAACCCTATAATGCCCAAACAAATAATTTTAATCAAGGCCGCTGCCTAAGCCTGAGCCCAATTTGGACCCCTAACACTTAAATTAACACATTAAACATATCCACCCATTAAATGCATAGGCCCAAAAATTCAGGATGTTACACTACCGGCCTATCCCTATCTCGGTAAGTTTGATATGTTCCAATTAACGCGGACTCAATTTGCCTTTCCGGCCAAATCTGAGGACTTTCTTCCATGGTGATACTTTCAGAAACACTTTATCACCTACGTGGAACTCAATCTCTTTCCGTTTCAAATCTGAATAGGACTTTTGTCTATCTGAGGCAGCTTTAGACATTCACGTATCACTTTCACATTCTCTTCGATTTCTCTAACCAAACCGGCCCTGCGAATCTGATGATTCTCTCTCAGTTCTGTCCAATATAAGGGCGTTGGCACTTACGCCCATACAATGCCTCATAAGGCGCCATTTTCAAACTCGACTGAAAGCTGTTATTGTAGGCAAATTCCACCAATGGTAAGTAGTTTTCCCAATTACCTTGGAATTCCAAAACACAACATCGAATCATGTCTTCAAGTATCTGTATTACTCTTCCCCCGGATGTCCGTCGGTTTGCAAATGGAAAGCTGTACTGAAACTCAATTTTGTGCCTAAAGCCTCTTGCAACTTCTTCCAAACCATGACGTAAATCTCGGATCTCTATCCGAAATAATCGATAACGGTACTCCATGGAGTCTTACTCTCTCTTACACATACGAATCCGCCAACTTATCAATCAAATAATCGACTCGTACTGGTATGAAATGGGATGACTTGGTAAGTCTATCGACCACGACCCATACAACAACTTTCTTCCTTGGTGACAACGGTAAACCCGTCACAAAATCCATAGTAATAGGGTCCCATTTCCACTCGAGAACCATAATAGGCTGAAGTAGACCCGAAGGTACTTGCTGTTCAACCTTTACTTGCTGACAAATTAAACATCTCTCAAAATTTACAGAACCGTTCTCAAATGCTCGGGCATGCTCATTGTCATCCCGAGAGTAGATCAATATACATCAATAAAGACTACAACTATCCAAATAGGCCGAAAGATATGATTCATCAAATCCATAAAAATCGCAGGGCATTGGTTAAATCAAAAGGCATGACTAAAAATCCATAGTGACCATACCTTGTTCGAAATGTGGTTTTCGGCACATCCGAGTCTTTGACTCTAACTGATAATATCTAGACCTCAAGTCTATCTGGAAAATACAGTGGCTCCTTTCAATTGATCAAACAAATCATCGATTCATGGCGACGGGTACTTTTTCTTCACGGTTACCTTATTAGCTACCGATAATCTATACATAACCTTATGGAACCATCTTTCTTTTTCACAAATAAAACGGGAGCATCCCACGGAGAATAACTCGGTCTTGCAAAGCCTTTATCCGTCAACTCTTACAACTTTGCCTTCAGTTCTTTTAGCTAGGTTGGAGCCATTCTGTATAGAGCAATTGAATGGGGGCAGTACCAGGAACTATCTCAATCCCAAATTCAGTCTCTGTAACTGGAGGTAAACCTTGCAATTCCTCTGGAAAACATCTGGATACTCACATACTATGGGTACTGATTCAATTCTTAATTCAGTCTCTCTAGCATTCATTACAAAGGCAAGGTAAGCTTTGTACCCCTTTCTAGATACTTCTGAGTCGACAAGGAAGATATCACTACTTGGCAATATGTCTTGCTCATCTGATCAACACGAATGAGATACTCACTTTCACATTCAACTCAATAAACTTCCTTCCACAATTCATTATCACATCATGAGCAGTTAACCAATCCATCCCAAGGATGACATCGAATTCATCAAATGGCAATAACATGGGATTAGCCGGAAAATAAGACCCTAATCATCAAAGGGCACATTTGCATACTGTATTGACTAACACACATCTGCCTAGGGGATTTGACACTTTTATCACAAATTTCATAGACTCTACAAGCATGTTCATTCTAGAGACTAATTTCATGCAAATATACAAGTGGGTAGATCCCGGGTCAATTAAAGCTAAACATGAGTATCATAGAGAGAAAATGTACCCGTGATCACGTTGGGGGAGGACGCCTTTTCACGAGCGCTAATGACATATGTTCTCGCTGGTGCTCTACCCTCAGCTCTTGCATCTGCTCTCTAGGTGTATTCTTACTCATTTCCCGGGTTTCTCTGTGGTCTTCCTCTAGTAGTACTTCCTAGTCTTGTATTTTGAGGTTTCTCTTTATCACCCAATTCGGGCAATCTCTGATAAAGTGGTCTAGAGATCCACACTTGAAACAAGCTTTCTCGTTTGCTCGACACTCCTCGGGATGACGTCTACCACACTGCGGGCATTCCGGTTTACTCAGTCGAGCATTGCCAACACTAGCAACTGAAGTAGTCTTAGCTTTAGACCTTGAGTACTGTCTACCCTTACTTTTACTTGAAAATCAAGCTGAGGTGGCTGATCGAGTAGTGAAATCTCTTAACTTCTTCTTGGAGGAGGATTGAAATGACTTGCCTAACGATCTTTTCTCGTTAACAAGTTTCTCGACTTTACAAGCTCTATCTACCAGCACCACAAATTCTTTTAATTCAAGGACACCAACAAACAAATGAACATCTTCATTTAACCCATCCACGAACCTTTTGCACATTATGCCTTCTGTCGATACGTACTTTCGAGCGTATTTGATGAGCTTTACAACTCACGTTCATATTCAGTCACCGTCATTCGGCCTTGCTTTAGCTCTAAAAACTCTTTTCTTTGCTTTTCTGGTCAATGAACCTTTGTCTAATGTACTTCTTCGGAATTCATCTTGGAAGAATTTCCAGTTTAACTCTCTCCCTTGGTACCACCGACATAAGGTGTTCCACCATTGATAGGCCGAATCTCTCAAAAGAGATACCACACACACTTCATGCACTCTGCAAGCGTGCACGACAACCCATCGAATACCCTAATGGTATTCTCAAGCCAAATTTCACCCTCTCCGGATCATCATCTTTACTTACTTGAACTTCTCAGCTCCTTGTTTCCGGATCTTACCGACCGAAGGTCTTTCTATTCTTACTACCTCTACCACCACTTGAGAGCTACAAGAGCGGGCTGAGGAATAGGTGGGGCGAGGGGGTTGAGCATTAGGGTTTGCTCGAACATACTCGTGTACCAATTGCTCATCATATGGAGAAAGGCTTCTCGAGCCTATTCTCCCTGACCCAAAGTCTCAGGTCTACTCTCTACTGGCGTGGTCCCTTGCGCGGGAGCCGGCACTTACTTGCAGCATCATCAGCTACAGTTCAATCTGGATCTATTTACTATATAAAAACACAATTCAATCATTAAGAGTCGTCACACTATCATTATGTAAATACTCATACATATGGCATGTATAGCTAGACTCATACTTACGCTACATTAGTCTGAGAATCGACTAAACTGTAGCTCTGATACCACTAAATGTAACACCCTTACCCGTATTCAACCAAACTGGATATGAGGCATTACTAAACTTAACTTGCTCGAACATACAACATCAGGCCATAAAATTTCGTTTCAAATTAAAACTTTTTCATTCATACTCATAATGTCCCTATTATGGGCCTACGAGACCCTAAACATATACAGAATGGTTCGGGACTAAACTCGAAACTTTCGTACACTTAGAATTTTTTTTGCTTAAAACAGGACCACACAACCGTGTGGAGGAAAGGACACCCGTGTGGCATATAACATGCCCGTGTTCCACGCCATGTGGAATTATTTCTCAATTCGAACCTACAGGGTTTTCACACGGCCGGACACAACACTGTTCCCTGTTCCGTGTCCCTCACACGGCCATGACACGCCCGTGTGTGAATCTTGGCATGTAACACCCCAAACCCGGTCTATGCGTTTAGACGAGATTTGGTTTGTCACACAAAGTCATACTTCCGTTTCTTTTCAAGATTTACGATAAAATAATGCTACAAAAACTTTTGAAAATCGAGTTTAATAAAATATAGTACGAGGATTTGAAAGATAATTTAAGAATTAAACTTGTTTAAAACTTATCTTAAATAAAATGTTTATCGAAACTTTAAAACTTCTTAAAAGAATTTGGAGGAAAATTTTTAAAGAAAATCGTCTAATTGTCAAAATATTAAATAAACGATATTTTTAGGAAAAACCAAATGATTTAACATAAACCCATAATTAAAGTCTCAAAATAAAATTATAAAACCATCCACACGATAAAATCCATAAAACATACTTAGAGGCCTTATTACATCAAACCAATAATAGTAATTAAAATAAAAACTTAAATAAAGTCATAGTTTATAAAAACCCAAATTCGTAGTATGGCCTCCACCAAGTCATCTCCGGCCCAAGTCCATGTCAATTTCCATTACCTGAAATGGTTAATAAAAATTTGGGTGAGTTACAAAGAACTCAGTGTGCAACTCACTTACCACCATTTTGGGCCAGATCGTCAAGATATCATGCTGGGCTTGAGCCCATTTACAGAATTCAACCATACATCATAAAATAACAAAAAAAAATGCATGTAAAATGAATTTCCCAAACCAACCTAGTATCCATCCGCTATCACCCCCGTACCAACCAACACACCTGTGGGGATCAAGTCAACCCACCCCGCCAAACACACCAATCATGGGCTTAAAGCCCTTAAATAATTTTTTTTGTAGTGCACTACCGAACTAGATTGTGACATTGTCACCGAACTAGAGGCATTTAGCCGAATTTGTGGCAGAGCCACCGAACTAGAGGCATTGAGCCATATTGTGGCAGAGCCACCGAACTAGAGGCAATGAGCCAAATTTGTGGCAACTGGCCATTCTTCTCTTCATATAACCCACCCCATGCAATCATGCGTATATAACAAAATATAATCACATAACAGATTTTAATTATTCCATGACATCGGTGGGTTTATCAATAGATATTTCATTAGGCCCATATAAACAATTTAACAACTAGCCCATTTAGTAGTTTAGTGACTTTGGCCCATTTTAGCCCAATTTATCGAAACAGAGTATTTTCGGCCCATTTAATCGAACTAGAGTATATTCGGCCCATTTTATCGAACTAGAGTATTATCGGCCCATTTATCGAACTAGAGTATATTCGGCCCATTTTCGATTTAACAGTTTTTCGCATATTTCTCGATTTTAACCGTTTGCATGCATTTTCACAAAAGTATCAATTACTATATAATTTCCGGATTTACCATTTTTACGATTTTATCGCAATACTTATGATTAGAAATCTAACCCGAAAATGAGTGTGAATTTACACACCTGGTTATGGAGAGAACTAAACTTTCCCGCTCTTCAACACCTATACGTATTGTGTTAATTAAAACACTATAATCTATAATAAAACCGATCTAAATATAGCGATCTAGAAATTTACCCTCGGATTTTCGTAAGACTTCTACTTGCGATTTCTCTCCGATTGATGGTTCGCTAACCGAATCGAATCCACGAACAAATAATGGTTCGGGAGTACGAACGACTTCGAACAGTTGATTTTCCTCGGTTGAACGTCCGCAACCCGGTGGAAAATCCCGGATTCCTGAAATAGTCCTTTGCTTGTACTTAGGGGGAATAACAGAACCTCCCTTCTTCCGAAGGCTAAACACCGCCCGTTTCTTCCCTATTTTGAATGTCTTCAAAGGCAAAGAACATTAATCTAATGATATCGAAAAAAAAATTTCTAAAGTTTAAAAGATGTGATTTCCTTACCACGAGAATCGATTCCTATGCTTTGTCACCCACAACTTCTTGATTCCAACTTTCCGTTATCGCACTAAAGTTTAACAAAATAAACGTTAATAAAATAAACGTTTATTTTGATCCAAATAATGCCTTCAAGCCAACATTAATATTTGGCACTAACCACTAATAACTAATCGAAACAAAAGAACTCTTACCTATATTCCACGTCGAAAAGAAAGGATTTGAGAATAGTATGGTTTTAAGGAGGATTCGGCTATGAAAGATTAAGAGAAAGGGAAATAATTTGGTTCATGAACACCTTAGCATTCGGCCATGAGAGAAATATTCGAGAGAAATATTGATTGATAATGAATAAAAATAAGAAAATGGAGATGATAATGAATTCGGTTTTCAAAGAAAATAAAAGAGAAAGAAAGAGAGGGTTAGAATCAAGACACATTCGGCAATGAAGAAAAGAGAGAAAAGAAAGGAATGGTCATTTGATGTAGGTGATTTCGGCACTAATGAGAATAAGGCACAAAAAGAATACCAATTGATGTGCAAAAATGACCAAATGGTCAAAAATTAGCAAGGCTTACCAATGCTCAAATTCGGCCAAAGGGAGAAAAGGTTGAGAGAATTTTCAAAACTTGCACAAAACAAAAAAAATGACCAAAAAAAACTAAAACTCTAGCCAAAACTATCACCAAAATTCGGCTCCCCCCTATAGCCATATTGCCGTCCAAGTACATGGTCTTTAGGCCAAGATATTGTTTCCAAAAATACTTCCTTGATTCATGCCTCATATCTTCACATTTTCCTTATTCTTTTGATACCCTTCCTTAAGTTCAAAATTTCCTTATTCCTTTGATATTTTAACCAAAAATAACAAGTCAACACCTTCCATAAAAGCTCTTGGCCGACACTTGCTATATTGTTGCATAAAAATTCAAAATAAAATTCACCTAGATGCTAAACATGGGATTCGAACCTTCAACCTCATGCACAAGCTCATGCGCCATCACCACTTGTCCAATAACTCATCTTATGCTTCACTTTGACACTTAAATTAATTTATGTGTCAAAGCCACTTAATCCACTTCCATAAATAATTTCTCAAAATAATAATATTCCATCTAATAAAATTTTAATCCTTCTTCAGGACTATACTAACCACGAAAATAAATCAGAAAATTTTACTTTCTAGAATAATTACTCAAAGCACACATAGAAAATAAATTACTCAAATTTTCAGGGTGTTACAACTCTACCCCCTAAAAGAAAATTTCGTCCTCGAAATTTACCTGGCTGAAAAAGGTGAGGGTATTGCTGCCGAATTGCATCCTCAGGCTCCCACGTAGCTTCCTGTACTCCGTGGTTACGCCACAACACTTTGACCAACGGCACAGTCTTCTTTCTTAGCACCTTAACGTCTCGGTCTAAGATTTCCACTGGTTCCTCCTCAAAAGACAAATCCGAATTCAACTCCACTTCTTCTACCGGTACTATGTGCGAAGGATCCGATCTATAGCGCCTCAACATGGACACATGGAAAACATTATGAATTTGGCTCAATTCTGGAGGTAATTCGATCTGATAGGCCACTGGACCAACTCGTTTCACCACACGATATGGTCCAATGTATCTAGGACTCAACTTGCCCTTCTTCCCGAATCTGAATATCTTCTTCCAAGGTGAGACCTTCAAGAAGACTTGATCTCCTACGGCATACTCGATCTCTTTACGCTTCAGATCCGCATACGACTTCTGTCTATCCGAAGCTTCCTTTAATCGTGCTCGAATAACTTTCACTTTTTCTTCCGTTTCAGAAATCATCTCAGGTCCTAACAACTGCCGATCGCCCAACTCAGTCCAACAAATAGGAGAACGACACCTACGACCATACAATGCCTCGTAGGGTGCCATCTGAATGCTAGACTGGTAGCTGTTGTTGTACGCAAATTCCGCTAACGGTAGAAAATCCTCCCAACTACCTTTGAAGTCGATTACACATCCCCTTAACATGTCTTCCAGAATCTGAATCACTCTCTCCGACTGACCATCCGACTGAGGATGAAAAGCCGTACTGAAGTTAAGCTTTGTACCCAAAGCTTCATGCAAAGCTTTCCAAAATCGAGATGTAAACCTAGGATCCCTATTCGATATAATCGACACAGGTACCCCATGCAACCTCACGATTTCGGATACATACAGCTTCGCCAACTTCTGCAACGAGTAGTCCGTACGCACTGGTAGAAAATGAGCAGTCTTCGTCAAACGATCAACAATTACCCAAACAGAATTTTTCTTAGTAGGTGTTAAAGGTAACCCACTAACAAAATCCATCGTTATCCGCTCCCATTTCCAAAGAGGAATCTTAACTGGTTGCAAAAGACCTGACGGCAATTGATGCTCCGCTTTCACTTGCTGACAAGTTAAGCATTTTCCCACAAATTCTGAAATCTCCCGCTTCAATCCAGGCCACCAAAACCGCTCACGAAGATCCCGATACATCTTATTTCCTCCGGGGTGCATAGCATAAGGGCTACTATGCGCCTCCCTCAAAATCATTTGCCTCAGATCTGAATCCTTAGGCATACAGACCCTTCCACGAAAACACAATACACCTTCTGAATTTATTCCAAAATCCTCAATTTCACCATTTTCCACTTGCTGAATTAAAAGTCTCAACTTCTCATCTAAAATCTGTTTTCCTTAATTTGTTCCAACCACATAGGCTTCACTTGAAATTCCGCTATCAAACTACCATCCTCATACAAACTCAAATGGGCAAACATAGCTCTCAAATCAGATACCACCTTACGACTTAATGCGTCCGCCACTACATTAGCCTTTCCAGGATGATACTCAATAGAGAAATCATAGTCCTTTAACAGCTCCACCCATCTCCGTTGTCTCAAGTTTAACTCCTTCTGAGTAAGAAGATACTTAAGACTCTTGTGATCCGTATAGATGATAGACTTTTCACCATAAAGGTAATGCCTCCAAATCTTTAAGGCAAACACCACTGCAGCTAACTCCAAATCATGAGTAGGGTAGTTCACTTCGTGCGGTCTCAACTGACGAGAAGCATAAGCTACAACTTTCCCACTTTGCATCAATACGCAACCTAAACCCGTATGTGACGCATCACAATAAACTGTAAACTCCTTCCCAGCCTCAGGTTGAATTAATACCGCGCTTCCGTTAAAACCTTCTTCAGTCGCTCGAAACTTTCTTGCTGCTTATCAGTCCATATAAACAACACTCCCTTCCGCAAAAGTTTAGTTAGGGGTGCAGCAATCAACGAGAACCCCTCAACAAAGCGTCTATAATATCCAGCCAAACCCAAGAAACTCCGAATTTCCGCTACCGATTTCGGTGGTTTCCAATCCAATACCGCCTCAATCTTCCGAGGATCCACCCTTATTCCTTCGGCTGATACTACATGACCCAAGAAAGTCACTTCTCTTAACCAAAATTCGCATTTACTGAATTTGGCATACAACTGATTATCTCGAAGCACTTGCAATACAATCCGCAAATGCGAGTCATGCCCCTCTTCACTCCTTGAATAAACCAGAATGTCGTCTATGAATACCACCACAAACCGGTCTAAGAATGGTTGAAAGACCCGGTTCATCATATCCATAAATGCAGCTGGTGCATTGGTCAACCCAAACGGCATCACCAAAAACTCATAGTGTCCGTAACGGGTTCGGAACGCTGTCTTGTGAATATCCGCTTCTTTCACCTTAAGCTGGTGGTAACCTGATCTTAAATCAATTTTGGAGAAAACAGAAGCTCCCTTCAATTGATCAAATAGGTCATCAATCCTCGGCAGAGGGTACCGATTCTTGATCGTCAGCTTATTCAATTGCCTATAGTCAATACACATACGCATTGACCCATCCTTCTTCTTAACAAACAAAACCGGTGCTCCCCACGGAGACACACTCGGTCGAATAAAACCCCGATCTAGCAGTTCTTGAATTTGGGCTTTAAGCTCCGACAACTCCTTCGGTGCCATTCTATAAGGAGCAATGGACACTGGGGCAGTTCTGGGCAAAAGCTCAATACCAAATTCCACTTCCCGATCTGGAGGTACACCAGGAAGTTCTTCGGGAAAAACATCAGGAAACTCCTTCACCGTTCTCACATCTTCCACCAACAGCTCTTTGGTATCTAAAGCACAAATAAATGCTAAAAAATGCTCCGTATCCTTTTCGCACTAACTTCTCCGCCTTTAACGCAGAAATCACGTTTGCCAAGTAATTTCTTCGCTCGCCTATCATAACTATCTCCTTATCCTCCACAGTTCTTATCGACATACGCTTTTCAGCACAGTCCAATTGCGCCCGGTGCTTAACCAACCAATCCATGCCCAGAATAATATCGAATTCGCCGAAAGGCAGTTCCATCAAATTTGCCAGGAATGTTTCTCCTTGAATTACTAAAGGCACGTCTCTAAACAATTTATTAACCAACACCGACTGTCCTAAGGGACTAATCACCCTCATCTCTTTATCGGAAATTTCAGAGTCTAATTTCAAGTTTCCAGTTATGGTGCTAGCAATGTACGAATGAGTAGAACCAATATCTATCAAGGCAATAACGGGTACATCAGAAATGAAGAACGTACCAGTTATCACATCAGGTGCATTGCCATCCTCACGACGTCTAACCGCATATACCAGTCCTGGCTGTCTTGCATCCGCGTTGCCTCTAGGACCATTGCCTCGACCCGCTGCACCTTGACCACGTCCAGCCCCATTACCACCACGACCTGGTCCCCGACCTCTCGGTGGTTGCTGAACTCCTCTTGCCGGTGGTGCATCAGTAGCATGAACTTCTTGAGTTATGTCCATACGTCGAGGGCAACTCTTATATTGATGCTCCATCGATCCACATTTATAGCAAGCACCCGTTTTCCTCCAACATTCTCCGGAATGTCTTTTCCCACATTCAGCACAATCCCGACTCTGATTAACAGCTACTGGTGCTCTTCCTTGAGCTGGTTCCTCATTCCGGGGCCTCTTCAGAAATCTTCTCGAAGAACCCGAATGCTTCAGATCTTTCTTGCCTCGAATTTGCTCCCGATTTTGACGTTCCGAGTTCTTAGCCTCTTCGGCTATCTTGGCCTTCTCCACAAGAGCGGCAAAAGTTCTAACTTGTTGTGGGGCTATCAGAACCCGCAACTCGTCTTTCAAACCGTCCTCGAAGCATACACAACGCTCATGGTCCGTTGCCACTATCGTTCGAGCATAGCGACTCAAACGTAAGAACTCAGCCTCATATACTGCCACCGTCTTATTTCCTTGCACCAGGTTCAAGAATTCCTTCCTTCAGGGCATCCACATAGCTTGTTCCCACATATTTCCCTTGAAAGGAAGCCTTGAAAAATTCCCAGTTAACCAAAGCAGCATCAGTGCCTTCTCGGATAGTAAGCCACCATTGGTAAGCTTCGTCTCTCAACAAAGATACCGCTCCTCTTAACTTTTGTTCCACAGTGCACTCAAGATCGTCCATAATTCGCTCTACTGCCTTAAGCCAATATTCAGCAACATTGGGAGCTACTCCAGAGACACCTCTGAAAACCTCAGCTCCACTGGATTTCAGTCGCTCCGATATCGACCCACGAGCTGTTGGTCCAGTTCTGGATCCAGCGACCCTTTCAAGTACTCGCAGCATTGCTCGTGTCACAGCATTATCCTCTTCCATATGGTCGTGCGATCCCGTCTCACTCTCGAGTGACGCAGGTGCATCCATTTCCGGCATATGACCCGGCACATCGGTTGCGCCCCTAACACCTCGTCCTCTACCACGGCCACGCCTACCGCGTCCACGACCATGTCCTCTAGTGCTCATGGCGACTAATTCAATTTAATCTGATTAAGAGTTTTATGAATCAGAATAATATTTCAGTTGTTTATTAACGATGTCTTATGATATGAAAGAGATAGAGTGTTTTCGCAACAATATCCTATTGTCTCAATCTCTACGGTTTTAACACCTAAAACTAGAAGTTCTAGAGTGTTTCTTATAATCATATCATAATCGTAACAGACAATCAATATACAGATACTTACTTGACTTGGCGCGGGATGCTCATGATGCCATACTACCTTTAAAATCAAAACTCTAAAAATTATTTTCAAACAATTTTCTTTATTGAACCCAAACCACAGCCGAGTTTTGAAACTGGGCTCTGATACCACTAAATGTAACACCCCAAACCCGGTCTATGCGTTTAGACGAGATTTGGTTTGTCACACAAAGTCATACTTCCGTTTCTTTTCAAGATTTACGATAAAATAATGCTACAAAAACTTTTGAAAATCGAGTTTAATAAAATATAGTACGAGGATTTGAAAGATAATTTAAGAATTAAACTTGTTTAAAACTTATCTTAAATAAAATGTTTATCGAAACTTTAAAACTTCTTAAAAGAATTTGGAGGAAAATTTTTAAAGAAAATCGTCTAATTGTCAAAATATTAAATAAACGATATTTTTAGGAAAAACCAAATGATTTAACATAAACCCATAATTAAAGTCTCAAAATAAAATTATAAAACCATCCACACGATAAAATCCATAAAACATGCTTAGAGGCCTTATTACATCAAACCAATAATAGTAATTAAAATAAAAACTTAAATAAAGTCATAGTTTATAAAAACCCAAATTCGTAGTATGGCCTCCACCAAGTCATCTCCGGCCCAAGTCCACGTCAATTTCCATTACCTGAAATGGTTAATAAAAATTTGGGTGAGTTACAAAGAACTCAGTGTGCAACTCACTTACCACCATTTTTGGGCCAGATCGTAAAGATATCATGCTGGGCTTGAGCCCATTTACAGAATTCAACCATACATCATAAAATAACACAAAAAAAAATGCATGTAAAATGAATTTCCCAAACCAACCTAGTATCCATCCGCTATCACCCCCGTACCAACCAACACACCTGTGGGGATCAAGTCAACCCACCCCGCCAAACACACCAATCATGGGCTTAAAGCCCTTAAATAATTTTTTTTGTAGTGCACTACCGAACTAGATTGTGACATTGTCACCGAACTAGAGGCATTTAGCCGAATTTGTGGCAGAGCCACCGAACTAGAGGCATTGAGCCATATTGTGGCAGAGCCACCGAACTAGAGGCAATGAGCCAAATTTGTGGCAACTGGCCATTCTTCTCTTCATATAACCCACCCCATGCAATCATGCGTATATAACAAAATATAATCACATAACAGATTTTAATTATTCCATGACATCGGTGGGTTTATCAATAGATATTTCATTAGGCCCATATAAAAAATTTAACAACTAGCCCATTTAGTAGTTTAGTGACTTTGGCCCATTTTAGCCCAATTTATCGAAACAGAGTATTTTCGGCCCATTTAATCGAACTAGAGTATATTCGGCCCATTTTATCGAACTAGAGTATTATCGGCCCATTTATCGAACTAGAGTATATTCGGCCCATTTTCGATTTAACAGTTTTTCGCATATTTCTCGGTTTTAACCGTTTGCATGCATTTTCACAAAAGTATCAATTACTATATAATTTCCGGATTTACCATTTTTACGATTTTATCGCAATACTTATGATTAGAAATCTAACCCGAAAATGAGTGTGAATTTACACACCTGGTTATGGAGAGAGCTAAACTTTCCCGCTCTTCAACACCTATACGTATTGTGTTAATTAAAACACTATAATCTATAATAAAACCGATCTAAATATAGCGATCTAGAAATTTACCCTCGGATTTTCGTAAGACTTCTACTTGCGATTTCTCTCTGATTGATGGTTCGCTAACCGAATCGAATCCACGAACAAATAATGGTTCGGGAGTACGAACGACTTCGAACAGTTGATTTTCCTCGGTTGAACGTCTGCAACCCGGTGGAAAATCCCGGATTCCTGAAATAGTCCTTTGCTTGTACTTAGGGGGAATAACAGAACCTCCCTTCTTCCGAAGGCTAAACACCGCCCGTTTCTTCCCTATTTTGAATGTCTTCAAAGGCAAAGAACATTAATCTAATGATATCGAAAAAAAAAATTCTAAAGTTTAAAAGATGTGATTTCCTTACCACGAGAATCGATTCCTATGCTTTGTCACCCACAACTTCTTGATTCCAACTTTCCGTTATCGCACTAAAGTTTAACAAAATAAACGTTAATAAAATAAACGTTTATTTTGATCCAAATAATGCCTTCAAGCCAACATTAATATTTGGCACTAACCACTAATAACTAATCGAAACAAAAAGAACTCTTACCTATATTCCACGTCGAAAAGAAAGGATTTGAGAATAGTATGGTTTTAAGGAGGATTCGGCTATGAAAGATTAAGAGAAAGGGAAATAATTTGGTTCATGAACACCTTAGCATTCGGCCATGAGAGAAATATTGGAGAGAAATATTGATTGATAATGAATAAAAATAAGAAAATGGAGATGATAATGAATTCGGTTTTCAAAGAAAATAAAAGAGAAAGAAAGAGAGAGGGTTAGAATCAAGACACATTCGGCAATGAAGAAAAGAGAGAAAAGAAAGGAATGGTCATTTGATGTAGGTGATTTCAGCACTAATGAGAATAAGGCACAAAAAGAATACCAATTGATGTGCAAAAATGACCAAATGGTCAAAAATTATCAAGGCTTACCAATGCTCAAATTCGGCCAAAGGGAGAAAAGGTTGAGAGAATTTTCAAAACTTGCACAAAACAAAAAAAAATGACCAAAAAAAAAAACTAAAACTCTAGCCAAAACTATCACCAAAATTCGGCTCCCCCCTATAGCCATATTGCCGTCCAAGTACATGGTCTTTAGGCCAAGATATTGTTTCCAAAAATACTTCCTTGATTCATGCCTCATATCTTCACATTTTCCTTATTCTTTTGATACCCTTCCTTAAGTTCAAAATTTCCTTATTCCTTTGATATTTTAACCAAAAATAACAAGTCAACACCTTCCATAAAAGCTCTTGGCCGACACTTGCTATATTGGTGCATAAAAATTCAAAATAAAATTCACCTAGATGCTAAACATGGGATTCGAACCTTCAACCTCATGCACAAGCTCATGCGCCATCACCACTTGTCCAATAACTCATCTTATGCTTCACTTTGACACTTAAATTAATTTATGTGTCAAAGCCACTTAATCCACTTCCATAAATAATTTCTCAAAAATAATAATATTCCATCTAATAAAATTTTAATCCTTCTTCAGGACTATACTAACCACGAAAATAAATCAGAAAATTTTACTTTCTAGAATAATTACTCAAAGCACACATAGAAAATAAATTACTCAAATTTTCAGGGTGTTACATGGCATTCTGTTTATGAAGTCATCATCTCAATAAGGTCACATGGCCAAGGCACACGCCCGTGTCCTTACACCATGTGTCGAATTAAATTCCTAATTTCAGGTGCAGACTTCACACGGCCTGGGCACACGGCCATGTCCATGGTCGTGCCTCCCACACAGCTGAGACACACGGCCGTGTCTCTGCCCGTGTGTTTACTACTGAGCATACTGACTTGTAACCTACACGCAAGAGGACACACGGCTAATCAACACGCCCATGGGGCTGGTCGTGTGTCACACACGGCCTAGACACACGCCCTTGTGTCTACCTGTGTGAACATTTGAAAGGCTATCTACCAAGTCAAATGCCACCCTACACGGCAACCATTCTTAAACCAATTCAATTCAACATGTATAATAACTATAAAGCACTTCTAGAGACTCAAAATCAAGACATCCATACTTGCATACACTTAATGAATTTCATCATCATTGAATATATATAAACTTGCCAAGTATTGGCCCAATTCCAATGACCACTTACAAAATTAATTTGATAACATTAATAGCCAACACTTTGGCTAACAAATATGACATAACAAAAGAGACCAAGTCGTATACATGCCATACTCAAAAAGAATTCTAACTTTGCTATACCAAAGAGAAGTCGATAGTGTGATTTCCGAACTTCGATGTTCCACGAATTCTCGAGCAAACTTGGCAATGCTACAAGGAAAAGGGAAATGAGAGGGGTAAGCATAAAGCTTAATAAGTTTGCATGAAATTAATAACAACATAAGGCTCATAATGTCATCCATCCATGGTATTGAATAAAACACAAGGTCTTAGGCACATTGCCATAACTTAGTCATGCTTACTCTTACCAATTACATATCATATCACATATTGTAAACTTTTCTCGTGAATTACTCACATGTACCTGTATCACTTCATCACACAGCTTTAGTACTAATCTCATCTCTAGTACAAGCTTAACTATTACCCCTATTGAATCACATGGGATACTCGAAGGTACATAATCATCATCATTTACATAAGTACGACGCTAATGCCATATCCCAAATATGATCTTACATGGGGTCCTTCTAGATACCAATGCCATATCCCCAATATGGTCTTATATGGAATCTCAATTTGGTACCGAGGCCATGTCTCGGACATGGTCTTATACGGGACCTTACCCTTCTCAAGTCTTGATAATATTATTCTCTCATTTATTAAAGTCCAACCAGGACTTCTACATCAAAATTCTCAACATTTTCTCATTCAACATCATTACTCAAATTCATAGAAATATTATACAACATCACCAATATCAACATTTAGAAACTTAAAGAACATGATGTTGAATTTATTGCACACAAACATACCTCAATTTCAAAATAGGCTAAATTGTCGATCGAATCCGACACCTTGCCCATTCTTCGGTCGAGGTTAATTCTTCGTTCTTCTTGATCTATAATAACAATTTAGCTCATTTAGTTGCCACATTAATAAACACATTTCAATAATCACATTTTGGCAAAATTACCATTTTGCCCTTATACTTTCACAAAATCACTATTTTACCCTTAGGCTCGTAAATTGATTCCAGTTGAATTTCCACATTTTTCAAGCCTAGATGAACATTTATTACTCCTATGGAAACTCTCAATATTCATTATTTCACACCTTTACCACATATTTACAACCTTTACAAAAAGGTCATTTTAGGTGTTTTCAGGTAACACCTTTCACAAAAGTTGTTTATCTAACAACTAAGACTCATTTTCTTTCATAAAAATCCAGCAAAAAACATAAATTCTCTCATGGAAAAACTCTAAACTTTCAACCATTTTGCAAAATAGTCCCCTCTTTAGCTAGCTTAAGCTTTAGAGGTTCCAAAAGTACAATTATTATCAAGAAATGATCATCAAAACACTTACTTGTAAGGAGAAGAGTTTGCTGAAATTTTTGAGTTTTCAAACCCCTATTTGCTGCTCATTTTTGGTGGTGAAGAAGAGAAGAAAAGATGATATCTTTCTTTTCTTTATTTTGTGATTAAAAAATCAATTTCATCACCAAATTTTCACCTAACCATATGACAAGGTCTTTTCTTTGTCCCTATGGCCGACCACCTCTTAAAACAAGGCCTAATTGCACATTAGGGACTTCCAATTAATATTCCTTAGGTATTACGCACCTTTAGCTTCTAAAATAGAACTTTCACATTTTATGCGATTTAGTCCTTTTTCGCAATTAAGCATGCAATCGCTAAAATTAAAGCACTAAAATTTTCATGCACTCTTGAAATCATGCTATAACATATAAAATATTATAAAAATGATTTTAATCTGACCTCAGATTTGTAACAGTCCAGTTTCGACCCTAATCGGAACAGTGGTTTCGGGACCACAAATCTGAGTCAGAAAAATATTTAATTATTATTATCTGTGTTTATATTGTGTGAATTAATATCTGTGATATTTTTGTGATCTAATTTTATCGTTTGAGTCCCCGATTTAAGAAAAAGGACTTAATCGCGTAAATTGTAAAAGTGGCATTCTAATTGTTAAAGTACTAATTTGCTATGGTTTATTAATTGTTAAGCCCTTAAAATGAAATTAGGCCACTATTTAAGTTAATGGATGGTAATTGCATGCATTATGTGGTTTTATAATTAAATTATAAAGGTTATTTTAGTAATTATATTAATATATGTTAATTAAATAAAACAAAAAATAAACAAAGCCATGCATGTTCATCTGTTGATAGCCGAACTTACTAAAGAAAAGAAAAGAAAAAAAGAAAGCCACATTCGGCACCTTGGAAGCTTGAATTAGGTATGTGTTTTGTACGTTTTTGATAATTTTTACATTTTTGAGATCGTTGCTATAAAATGTACAAAACCCATGTTTTAATTTTTTATTTTGATGAATATTTTGAGTTAAGCCATTAATGAATTCATGTGATTTTTTTTAGATGATAGATTATGAAAGATATGTTTTGAATTAATATGTTTTGTATTGGAAATTTTGATGATTTTGAGTAATTAGGGCTAAATTGTAAAAATAATAAATTGAGGGACTAAAATGTGAAAAAAATGAAATTTATGGACTTGTATGAGCATGGGTAACATTCGGCCTAAGCATGGTGTGTGCAAATTTTGCCTGTTTTGTGTTTTATGCAATAGGGACTAAATTGCAAAAAAGTGTAAAATGTTAGGGCAAAATGGTAATTTGCCCATTAATGTGTTTTTAGACTAAATTGAATAAAATGGTGTTTAAATAAGTTTAATTTGAATATGTTTAGATCAAGAACCAAAGAAAATGGATGTGGATCGGGGGAAATAAAAAATAATCAAATAGTCGTTTATTCTGTTCGTCGATATCCGAGGTAAGTCTATAAGCATATAAATGTTGTTAAATTCGAAAATATATAATTGTTATATGTTGAATTGAATTTTATGAATATATATGTGTATTGGCCGAATGTAATTGAGCTTGGGAGCTGAGTTACGAGTTCGATTCGATCGAGATACGATGTTCGAAAGTCCCATAGGAACCTTAGGAATAGCTAGGATACATATGTAATGACATAGGATTCCGTTATATGTTATCGTGTAAGACCACGTCTGGGACGTTGGCATCGACTTCTGTATACGTGTAAGACCCTGTCTGGGATAGTGGCATCGTTATGTGATTACATGTAAGACCATGTCTGGGACGTTGGCATTGTACAATATGTTCGACTATCCGAGTATCCTTTTTTTATTTCGAATGGTTCAATGAGCAATGATAAGTTAAGATCGAGTGTAAATCAAGTTAGAAATGCTCAGGTATGTATTCATACTACGTTATGAAATTAAGGTAAGTTGTATACTTGAATTGATGATATAAAGTTATGTGAAATATGAATTATGTGTTAGCATATTTGAACATATATGTATTCGGCCTTTTGATGTATATGTATTGAGGAAAGTGATGATTAGTTATACTAATGTTTAATTGAGTATTCGGCCAAAGTAGAATTTATACAAAGCTTATATGTTTTGATATATGAAATTAAATTGGAAATATACATGAGTTGATAATGGCTTATTTTGGTTTGAATAGATAAATTTTAGTATATGATTAAATGTTTTCATTCCTTATGACTTACTAAGCTGCGAAAGCTTACTGTGTGTATGTTTACTCTTTGTTTATAGACTTTGGAAGTTGGTTACAAGCTCGGGGATCGTCAGAGAAATCAGTCGTACTATCGGTCTCTATTTTGATATATTGTTAAAAGTTGAACTTGAACTTATGGCATGTATAGGCTAGCTTATGTTTTTAGTTAGTTTTGAGTTGTATATATATAAGCCATGCAAAAATGGCTTGATCATTACGTTTAAGCTTAGTTTTATAAGTTCTTGGTTAAATGCTTAATATGTTTGATTTCTATCCTTGAGTTCGGTTATGTTTAATTATGGTTTAAGTATATTGTAGTAAGCATAACCATAACTGCTATGAATAGTAATATGGCTACATGTTTTGTTTGTTTATGTCATGAATGTTTTATAAATAGCTCATTGAGTATGCTTGTTGCATGGGTTGAATTGCATTTATAAGAAGTTTATAATTCGGATTTAAATTGTTAGAAATAATGTTTAAGTTTAGGTGATTTTGGTTATGTGTATATATATATATATATATATATATGATATGTGTGGTATGTTTGGTTTTGGTATTGGTATTGGTGTTTCGATTATGGTTTATTTATAAGTAAAAATATGTGAATCTTGTTTAATATGCTTTGTTAAGGTATTGTTATGTGATTTGGTATTTAAGTGAATTCGGTTATGACATACAGATGAAATGAAGTTGATATGGTTTGTTAATGTTTTAGGTTTAGTATGTTAGATATTGAATGAGTTTATTTTGATAAAAATGTTAAAGACATATGTGTTTAATGAAGGTGTTTGGATATGATATTAAATCTAAGTAATGGTTACAAATTGTTTGATATTCGGCCATGGAGATTGAACTAAGTATTTATGTGATGTGTTGGCATAATTTTGATGATATGGTATGGATATATGGTTTAATTAATAAGTACATAATGAACTAGTTAGTCTTGATGTTTTAAGCCTAGTTCAATTCGATCATGTTATATATATATATATATATATATATATACTTGTGATGAGCTTGTTATAAAATGCAAATTATGGATTGATGTATTTTGGTTCGGTACTATGCAATATTATTATATGCGTGTGATGTGATTTAGTAAAATGAAAATACACATTTACTAAAACATATGAATTTAGTATGTTCATATTCGGCCCTTGTATTTGGGTTTTGACCATTTGAATAGTAACTTGTGTTATAATAAAACAAGAAGGATGTATGTGTATTAAGTAAACTGGTTTTGTTATTTGGGCATTAATGATTAAGTGGTATATATAAATATAATGATACTTATTATAAATTCGGTCAAGATTAGGTAAATTGAATAAAAATGCATGATGTGCCGATTATGATAAGGTCAAGTGTTATATGATTTTGATTTATTTGATATATTGCTTACGATTTATGTGACTACATATATGTCCGTTACAAAATATGGAATGATTCGTAAAGAGTTTATGTTAGCTTTATAATTTAAAATTTGATTGATTTAAGAGACTCGTTCATGTGTACATATATAATTGCTCGGATGTTGTGCTTTGTTTAGTAATGCCTCGTAACACCACTCTGGCGACGGATACGAGTTAGGGGTGTTACAGGATTAGTGGTCCCGACACCACTAATCCGACTAGCCCCTAAATTGGGCTGTTACACTAGCAATGTCTGCTGAGCCATTTTTCGCTTTCTGTGCAAATCTGTCAAAAATAACCAAAATTCATCAAAATTAATTATAAAATTAACTAAAATTCAAAATTTTCATATTTTAAGTGCACTTTAATTATTTTATAAAAATTAATAATTTTTCGACAAGAATTTTATCGAAACTGTATGATTTTAAGTTAAAAAGTGTATGTAAAAAAGTGTAAATTTCAGTGTTTCCAATTGACATAGAGATATGTACAAGAGATTATTTTAATTTCATAAGTATGTATGTGCATTAACACATTTTCTTATGAAAATTTCTTTAATCGGTTGAATTGACATAAAGATATAGTCAAGAGATAAATGGATTTTGGTAGGTAAGTATGTTCATAAGTTAGCAAATTACCGAGTTGCCGTGAATTTATTCGTAACAACATAAACATGAGTTTAATAATTCTAAGTTAAGAATTGAAAATAATCTAGCACAATTATGTCATCTTGATTAAAATCATCTTTTGAAATCGTGCATTGGAACTTTTATTTTATTTATATTTATTTTACTTAGTTAAAATCTTAGTTTTTAATCACCTCCACAAATCAAAATATTTTTCTTCACCAAAGTGTTTTTAATTGCAATCATAAATAATTCTTTTCACAGTTTTTGTGGGTACGATAACTCGACATTTACTTGTCGAGTTAACTTAATCTAACAAATAACCAAACAATCAACCCTCCAACATGTAACACCCTGAATTTGGGCCTAGAATAAATGGGTTTGGTGTGTCGAGAGAATGGATTTTGACGTTCGGAAAAAAAATATTGTATCTGTGTTTAAAAATATCAAGTTGGGCTCGCGTCCCAAAACAAGGGGCGCAGCAAGGGGGAAGCTATAAGTGGCGTCACTAGTGCATGAGGAGGGCCCAAATTTTGGCTACTTTGAGCCCAAGTTATAGGGCCAAATTCGACACTTAAAAGGGAGCAATAAGGTGGCGGTAACAAGGCGAAATTTTAGGGATTTTTAATGTTTAAAATATGTGGATATTATGCTGATAAAGGAGGGAGGAGTTGGAGCTAATTAAGTCTCTTTTAGATGAGTTAGTAGATTAAGATAAAGGAGAAAAGATATAAGTGGCATCACTAGTGCATGAGGAGGGGCCAAATTTTGGCTACTTGGAGCCCAAGTTATAGGGCCAAATTTGGCACTTAAAAGGGAGCAATAAGGGGGCGGCAACAAGGCAAAATTTTAGGGATTTTTAATGTTTAAAATATATGGATATTATGCTGATAAAGGAGGGAGGAGTTGGAGCTAATTAAGTCTCTTTTAGATGAGTTAGTAGATTAAGATAAAGGAGAAAAGATAGGATTTATCTGCAAGGTTAGGTAAGTGCCGAAATTTCTATAAATAGGGGGGATAGCTAATCAATTCTAGCATTTGAACCCTACTCTTGCTTCTCTTCCTATGCCGAAAATTTGAAGGCCATCTCACTTGTTTTCTTTTCTCATCTTTTCTCTTCCAAAAGCCGAAAATCACCATTGTTTTCTCACCTTTTCTTTCTTTTTCTTTGAAATTTCCTTTTAGCTGAATCTTCTGATCTCCATTGTTATTCTTCTCCCATTCACTAAAAGCCGAAACTCCCCATTGAATTCTTCTAAAAGCTGAAAAACACATCAGCCTTCTCTTGTTCATACTTTTCCTGGATTTTCTTAAAAGCCGAAATTCCTAGATCTCTTCTCTTGTGTCTGCCGAATTTTTCTGCAAGAGGTAGCCGAAATCTTCTGAGGAGGTAAGTGTTGAATATGTTAATCTTTCAATCTATTTCAGCTTTTAGAAACCATAGCCGAATGGCTACATGGTGGATTAATCTCGTGTTTTCTTTCATTAGCGGCATTCCGGGATTTGAAGGGGATTCAATTGCTTAGATTTCTAAGCCAGAGTTTAGTAGCTCTTGAATCGTATCACTTTCGGGATTTCAAGATAAGGAGATCAGTTAGTTTAAACATAGAAATTGGGTAAAACACTAACCCTTGGCCGAATATAGGAGAGGCCCTATCTTCGCGTTTTTTCGGCTTTTGAGCAAAGTTGTAGACAAAGGGCATTAGATCTGATTAGTGAGGATATCGACATAGAGAGTAGTACTATGCATTAATCAAGTGTGTAACTTTTCACACCATTTAGATTGTTTGTTAGTATATGCTTATGAATCTGTTTATATTCTGCTAAATGCCGAAATCCCGGCATAACGGTTAAAAACCCGAGGAGGGTAAAAGCGAATCACCAAGTTAGTGATCTCTGTCATTCATAAGTGAATGTTTCTGCTGAAGATATGTTTTGTATGCTTGCCGATTTCTGTGATTGCACGGGGTTGGGTGATTGATGAAAGGGGAAGTGTTCTGTTGTAGTGGCTTTTTGCCATGATCTGTTGTAGTGGCTATTTGCCATGATCTGGCGATGAGCAGCTAACTGCAGCATGCCTGCCATCGATGGTGTGTAGCGGTGTGGGTTGATTGTAGAAATCCCCAATGGTGTGACTGGCAGGTAAGGGCGGTGTGTAGCGGATGGAAACCTAGGATTGGGTTGGGCTTTGCATAATTTTTGTTATTCCATGTTTTGATATCTGTTTTGTGGGGCTAAGGCCCAATCTGATGGTGCATGAGGGTTGCACACTGAGTCTCGTGACTCACCCTATTATTTAACATTTTACAGGAGACACTTAAAGCATCGGCCCGGGCTGGAGAGGAACGCAAGGTGGCCATGCATGAGATTATTTTGGATACTGCCACAGACATTATTTTATTTATTTATATTTAATATTTTGGTATAGTTGGGTTTTTATTTCATTGTAATAAGGCCATGGGCCATTCGCTTTATATTTTCCGGTTTTATTTTGGCTTTTATTACTATCAAACATTTGGACTTTACGTTTTAATTAAGCTAAGGCATCTATCAAATTTCGGTTTGTAATTCACTAAGGCATTAATATAAAATGTAAATCTTTTACAAATTATTCAACCATTTAGTTTTCCCGATTAAAAGGCTATACTCAAGGAAAAAAATATTTCCCGAATTTGCGTCAACTTTTAAAATCTCCTTAGTGGCATGCCAGATCCGGTCATGGTGTTTGGGCCGGGTTTGGGGTGTTACAAATTGGTATCAGAGCCCGGTTCAAAACTCGGCTCTGGGGGTTTTTGGGCTCAAAACGTTTTCTGAAGTTGGGTTTTCGAAACATGCATATTTATAAATGATACAGGTCTGTTAGCTCGGCATGGCACCTGCATCTCCGGCCCAAGTGTAACATCCTCAATAATTGGGTCTGTGCATTTTATGTGTTTGAATGCTTAAAACTTTAATTTGAGAATTTGAGGTACAAATGGGGCTCAAATTGGGCTGAGGCCTTGTTTTAAATATTTTGTTCAGACACTCTAGGGGTTTAAATTGAAGTTTTAGTAGTCTAATGGGCATATTGGGCTTGTGGCCCAAAGGAAATGGTGCCATTAGGAGAAAGAGGAGTTGGCGTCACTTGTGCATGAGGAAGGCCCAAATTCTGGCAACTTGAAGCTGAAGTTTTAGGGCTAAATTTCGGCACTTAAAGGGAGCAATAAGGGGGACGACACAAGGCTACTTTTTAGGGATTTTTAATATTTACTTTATGTGTGGATAATAAGCAGATAAAGGCTATTTTTGAGGAGATAACAGATTAAGATAAGGGAAAAGGGATAGGAGCTATCATGTGTGGCAGTGTTGGCCGAAAATCAATCTCTGCTAAGGGGAGGAATCGGTTTTCTATATATAGAGGGGGGTGCCAAAATTTTGAAGCCTCTCTTTTATTTTTCTTTTCTCATCTTCTTCCTCTCAAAAGCCGAAAACCATCATCTTTTTCACCTTTTCTTCCTCTCTGAAATTTCTTCGTTAGCTGAATCTTCTAACCTCTATTGATATTCTTCTTTTAATCTCTAAAAGCCGAAACTACATCTCTATTATTCTAACCTCCTCCTTAATATTCATTGGCCGAATCTCTTTTAGCCATCTCTTCAAATCCTTTGTTCTTCCAAAAGCCGGAATCCCTAGGATCTCACCTCCTGAAGTTGCCGAACCTTCTTTAGAGGAGCCTACTTGTGCTGAAATCTGAAGGAAACAATAGGTAAGTGTTGATTTCGGGATTTCAATGTTTTTTTCGGCTTTTCAAAGTCCCTAGCCGAATGGCTATTTAGAAACTAATCTCTTATTTCTCTCTTATTTTCGGTATTCTAGGATCTGAAGAAGAGTCAATCACGTAGATCTCTAAGTCATAAGTTCAGTAATACTCGAAACGAGGTACTTTCAGGATTTCAAGGTAAGGGAATCTATTGATTTTAGTGTGTAAAATCGGGTAGAACACTAACCATGGCCGATTATAGGAGAGGGCCTATTTTCACATCTTTCCGGCTTTTCGAGCAAAGTTGTAGATCGGTTTAGCAAGGGTATCGACATTAATCAGATGTGTAACCTTTCATACTATCAGATTGGTTGCTAATATATATATATATGTACAAGTCTGCTATACTCTGTTAAATGCCGAAATCCCGGCATAACGTTTGAAAACCCGAGAAGGGTAAAAGCTAAATATCAAGTTAGTATTTTCTGTCATTCCTCAGTGAATGTTCTGTTGAAAATGATATGTTTCATATGTCAATTTCTACGTATGCTTGGGGTTGGATGATTGATGAAAGGGGAAGTGATCTGTTCTGATGGCTTATGCCATTTCAGCCTGGTGACTCTGTCACATACTCTGTTTCTGGTGGCTCTTGCCATTTCAGCCTGGTGACTCTGTCACAACTTTGACGATGAGTAGCTAACTGCAGCATGACTGCCATCGATGGTGTGTAGCGGTGTGGGTTGATTGTAGAAATCCCCAATGGTGTGATTGGCAGGTAAGGGTAATGTGTAGCGGTTGGAAACCTAGGAATGGGTTGGGTTTTATGTATGTTATTTTCTGTACTATGTTTTATGTTCTGATCTGTGAGTTAAGCCCAATCTAACGGTGCTTGAGGGTTGCACACTGAGTCTCACAACTCACCCTTTTATTTTAACAATTTTAGGTGACAATTAGTGCACCGGACCGGGCAAGAGATGAGAGCAAGGTGGCCATGCAAAAGAGCATTTGGATTCGGCAAAAAGGACTTTAGTTTACCATTTTATATTTTTATTTAAGTGGATTTTAAATATGGTTGTAATAAGGCCACGGGCCACTAGACTATTATTTATGTTTTAGGTTTTATGTTGGGCTTTTATTACTGGGTTTTTACAATTTCTGTTTAAATTAAGTTAAGGCATGTATAAGATTTCGATTTTTGTTTAAAATTCATTAAGGCATTTTATAACTTTATACTTTATACGAATTAATAAATTACTAAGTTTCCAGTATAAACATTTAAACCTGATAATTGTTTTCCAAAAAGGTGACATGTTCTACTAAATTTCCTTAGTGACATACCAGATCCGGTTGTAGTGTTTGGGCTGGGTTTGGGGTGTTACAAATTGGTATCAGAGCCCGGTTCAAAACTCGACTCTGGGGGTTTTTAGGCTCAAAACATTTTCTAAAAATGGGCTTTTGAAACATGCATGTTTTTAAATGATAACAGGTTTGTTAGCTTGGCATGCCACCTGCGTCTCCGACCCAAGTCCGCCAGGTAAGTACTCTAAACCATTGTGTGAAATATATGTGGGCTTGATGGGCTTTATGGGACGTAGAATAGTTAGATTAGAACTTGATGGACTTTAGGCCTAGCTGAAACAACTCCTAAAATTTCATAAGACTTAACTTCACTAAACAAACCTGTAAATAAGTCGCACGACTTGGGTGTGGCAACAGGCATACGCATGTCTTAGATTGGATCTGGAAGAGCCTGGTATTTAAGCAGTCCTAGTGACTCACCTCCTCTTCGCTGGAATCTTACCTGGTGCGTAGTGACTGTTCACCTTAGCCGAGTTAGGGTGTGGCAATAGACATACGCATGTCTAGGAGTGGATTCAGGGAGAGCTTGGTATTTAAGTAGTCCTAGTGACTCACCCCCTCTCCACTAGAATCTTACCTGGTGCGTAGAGACTATTCATCCTAGCTACAAGGATTTGTTGATGGGCTAAACCTTATAACTAAAACCTGAAAAGGGACCAGCCATTCTATTTGAAAAAAAAATCCCCAAGTTTTGTAAAATTTTCAAAATACATTCGACTTATAAAAAAAAATTTCCAATCAGCCATGTTTTGAAAACTTTACCCGAAAAACCTCATGTTTACAAGAGTAACCCGAACTATGAAACTAGAAGTACCCCTGTTTTAAAAAAAAAACACAACAACAACAACAACAGAAATAACCCTGACTTGTAAAATTACAAAATTACCCTTGTTTTGCAAAATGACCAAAACGACCCTGATTTGTAAAATTACTGAAATACCCTGGACTTCAAAGTTACTGAGATACCACTGGACTTCAAAATTACCGAAATACCCCCAGGATTACAAAATTACCAAAATACCCTTATTTCACAAAATCCCCAAGGAACCCTATCTTGAAAAAATTACTAAAATACCCCTATAGGAAAAATTACGAAAATACCCCTGAGTAGTGAAACAACAAAAACACCCTTACGTGATGAATGTAAGTGCTTGGTTGCTATTCGTATGTTGGTGATTGAATGTATGTGTTTCCTAGAATTAGAGGATACAGACTTGAAACGATATTGTGAGTGTGAATTCGAAAGAACTACTCTTAAAACTATTATTCATAAGACTGTTCGTGGCTAATTAGTGGAAGAAAATTAATGATTCATAAAATTCTTAATCAGATAAACGCCAATCAGAAGAATGAGTACAAGGGGTCGAAGACGTCCACCGCGTGGACGCGGTAGGGGTAGGATAACCTTGTCTGAGCCAGTAGGGTCTGGCCACGGATCAGGAAACGAGATACCGGATTCGCCAGCTGTGGAGGGAGAATTGTGGGATCAGGCGACCGGAGATGATGCTGTATCTCAAGCGATGTTGAGGGTTTTAGAGAGGGTTGTTGGAGTAGGCATGGGCATAGGAGCTCGGAAATCTGTGCCGGAGCGGCTTAGGGCCAATGGGCAGAAGTGTTTAGGGGAGTTTCTGGCGTAGCCCCTAACACAGCTGAGTATTGGATGGAAGCGACTGATCGTATAATGGATGACTTAGATTTCACGGTGAGGAGAAGTTGAAAGGGGTCGTGTCTCTTCTTCGAGACGAGGCTTACCAGTGGTGGCTCACGATGAAGGAGGGTACTGCCGCAGATCGGATTGACTGGGACTTCTTTAAGGAGTCATTCCAGGGAAAGTATGTTGGGGCCAGCTATGTGGATATGCAGAGGAAGGCATTTTTGAATCTGGTGTAGGGAATTAAATCTGTGGCTGAATATGAAGCGGAGTTTCTGCACTTGAGCCGCTACGCTCGAGGAATGGTGGCAACCGAATATGAACGTTGTGTTCGGTTCGAGGATGGATTACGGAATGAGTTAAGGGTTTTGATAGCACCGTAGAGAGAGAGATTTTACAATTTTGGTGGAGAATGTTAAGATAGCTGAGGAGGTAAAACGGACTGAGAGACAGGAAAGAGATAAGGAGCGAGGAAGGAATAAGAGAAATTTTTGGCTGGCAGGAGCATCTAGGAATTTGCAGAAAAGGCCTAGGCCTGATGGGCCAGCTCGTGCTCCGACACCTGCTGCGGGGAATCAGAATCGATTATGTAATTGGTGCGGGAAAGCACATTCTGGGGAGTGTAGAAGAAGAACCGGTGGATGTTTCAAGTGTGGATCCACGGAACATATGATTAAGGATTGTCCACAGAAGGATCAGGTGTAGCTAGCTGGACGGGGTTCTGATCAAGCTGGGAGAGGTGGTCAGCCAGTGCCGAGGGGTCGTGGCCTAGGTAGAGGAGGAAATGGGGCTCGTCGTGGTCGTAGAGCACCTGGTAGAGGTGCAGGTAATGTAGATGCAAGGCAGCCGGGTCTAGTTTATGCAGCTCGTTGACAGGAGGATGGTGACGCATCGAATGTCATAACCGGTATGTTTCTTATTGCTGACAACCCTTTTCTTGCCTTAGTTGATATTGGGTCAACCCACTCCTATGTTGCATGTTCGATATCTAAGACCTTAAATATAGACTCTGAAACAACTACTAGGAAGATGACCGTGGTTAGTCCCCTAGGACAATCTAGGGTAGTGGACAAGCTATTTAAGGATGTACCGTTAGAGACTCAAGGGGTAGTGTTTCCAGCAGACTTAATGGAATTACCATTTGGAGAGTTTGATCTTATCCTAGGAATGGATTGGTTGACTAAGCATCGTGCTAAGTTGGATTGTGAGACCAAGCGTGTGGTGTTGAGTACCCCGGAAGGCGGGGAGGTGGTTGTGTTAGGAGAAAGAAGGAATTATTTGTCCAACGTAGTATCGGCATTGAAGGTTGTTAAGATGATTCGAAAAGGATGCAACGCATTCTTAGCTTTTATTAGTGCGTTAGATGCTAAGGAGGTGACTGTCGATGAGGTTCGAACAGTCAAGGATTTCGCGGATGTCTTCCTAGAAGAGTTGCCAAGATTACCCCCGGATCGCGAGGTGGAGTTTGGAATAGAACTACTTCTGGGTACAGCTCCAGTATCCATTGCTCCTTATCGAATGGCACCGAAGGAGTTGGTGGAACTCAAAGCTCAGATCCAGGAGCTTTTGGATCGAGGATTTATCCGACCGAGTGTGTCTCCATAGAGAGCGTCGGTCCTATTCGTGAAAAAGAAGGAGGATCCATGCGTATGTGCATGGACTATCGTCAACTGAATAAGTTGACGATTAAGAACAAGTACCCATTGCCAAGAATCGACAACCTGTTCGATCAGCTTAAAGGAGCTTCGGTCTTTTCGAAGATTAATCTAAGGTCGGGTTATCATCAGTTAAAGGTGAAGGAAGGGGACATTCATAAGATGACGTTTCGAACCCGCTACGATCATTATGAGTTTTTGGTAATGCCGTTCGGTTTGACGAACGCGCCAGCAGCATTTATGGATATGATGAACTGGGTGTTCTAACCATATCTTGATCGGTTCGTGGTGGTGTTCATCGACGATATTCTGGTTTACTCCAAGTCCGAGGAGGAGCATGACGCACATCTTCGTGTGGTGTTGCAAATTCTAAGGGAGAAGCAGCTGTACGCTAAGTTCAGTAAGTGTGAGTTCTGGCTGAAGGAAGTGACTTTTTTAGGACATGTAGTTTTCGCGGAGGGAATTAGAGTAGACCCTCGGAAGATAGAAGCTGTATTAGATTGGAAATCGCCGAAGTCTGTGGCGGAAATTTGAAGTTTCTTGGGATTGGCAGGATATTACAGGAGATTTGTTGAGGGGTTCTCTTCAATAGCGGCACCTTTAACTAAGTTGTTAAGGAAGGGAGTATTGTTTGTATGGACTGATAAACAGCAGGAGAACTTTGAGAAGCTGAAGAGAATCTTGACGGAAGCGCCAGTATTGATTTAGCCAGAGACGGGAAACGAATTTACCGTCTACTGTGATGTGTCACACACAAGTTTAGGGTGTGTGTTAATGCAAGATGGAAAAGTTGTTGCATATGCGTCTCAACAGTTGCGATCGCATGAATTGAACTACCCTACGCACGATTTAGAATTGGCGGTGGTAGTGTTTGCTCCGAAGATTTGGAGGCTTTACCTGTATGGGAGAAGTCGGTTATTTACACGGACCATAAGAGTCTGAACTATATCCTTACCCAGAAGGAGTTGAATCTGAGGCAGAGAAGGTGGGTCGAGCTGTTAAAGGACTATGACTGCTCGATCGAATATCACCCGAGTAAGGCTAACGTGGTGGCAGATGCGCTGAGTAGGAAGGCGATAGCGGATTTGAGGGCGATGTTCACTCATCTTAGCCTGTATGAAGATGGCAGTTTGGTAGCTAAACTTGAAGTAAGACCTTTGTGGACAAGTCAAATCAAAGAGAAGCAACTTTTGGATGATGTTTTGAGTACTCGGATCCGACAAGTGCAGAATGGTGAAGGAGGGGATTATAGTTGGAATGGTGATGGAGTTTTGTGTTTCCGTGGGAAGATTTGTATGCCAAAAGATGTGGAGTTAAGGCATATGATTCCTCGGGAATTGCATAGTAGCCCTTATGTTATGCATCCTGGAGGAGTTAAGATGTATCGGGATCTGCGAGAGCAGTTCTGGTGGCTAGGTTTGAATCGAGAAGTTACGGAATATGGGGGGAAGTGTTTGACGTGTCAGCAAGTCAAAGCTGAACACCAAGTGCCTTCGGGGTTGCTGCAATCGGTGAAGATTCCCCAATGGAAATGGGAAAGAATCACGATGGATTTTGTTAGTGGGTTACCTCTTACGCCCACTAAGAAGGATTCGATTTGGGTAATCGTGGATCGGTTGACGAAGTCTACTCACTTCATACCGGTTCGAGTGGACTTTTCTCTGCAAAAGTTGGCTAAGTTGTACGTGGCTGAGGTTGTAGGATTACATGCTGTACCGGTGTCGATCATATCAGACAGGGACCCTAGATTCACGTCATGATTTTGGAAGGCTCTTCATCAAGTAATGGGAACAAGGTTAGACTTTAGTACCGCTTTTCACCCACAAACTAATGGTCAGTCTGAGAGGGTAATTCAGATCTTGGAGGATATGCTAAGGTGTTGTATCATCGACTTTAGGGTTAGTTGGGAGGAATATTTGCCTTCGGCAGAATCTGCATACAATAACAGCCATCAATCCAGTATTTAGATGGCGCCTTACGAAGCATTATACGGACAGAGATGTCGTACTCCTACTTGTTGGACGGAGTTGGGTGAACGTCAGGTGTTGGGTCCAGAGCTAGTCTCGAAAATGGAGGAGAAAGTTAAGTTAATACGGGCTCGGTTGAAGGAAGCGTCTAACCGGCGAAGTCTTATGCGGATCTAAAGCGGAAGGAGGTGGAATTTGCAGTAGGAGACCAAGTCTTTTTGAAAGTATCTCCGTGGAAGAAGATAATGAGGTTTGGACGGAAGGGTAAGTTAAGTCCTCGGTTTATTGGGCCATATCGGGTACTGGAACGCGTGGGCCCAGTGGCTTATCGTTTGGAGTTGCCTTCGGAGTTGGAGCAGATACATGATGTGTTTCATGTCTCGATGCTAAGACGCTATCATTCTGACCCATCGCATGTGGTGCCGGTGGAAGAGATCGAAGTAAGGCCAGATTTATCCTTTGAGGAGGAACCAGTGCAAATCTTGGACAGAGACGTAAAAGTATTGAGAAGGAAGTCCGTCCCTTTGGCCAAAGTTTTGTGGCGAAATCACGGCGCGAAAGAGGCGACGTGGGAGCCAGAGGATGTTATGTGACAATAGTATCCCCATCTCTTTTGATCAGGTAAATTTCGAGGTCGAAATTTATTTTAAGGGGGGTAGAACTGTAACATCCTGAATAATTGGGTCTGTGCATTTTATGTGTTTGAATGCTTAAAACTTTAATCTGAGAATTTGAGGTACAAATAGGGCTCAAATTGGGCTGAGGCCTTGTTTTAAATATTTTGTTCAGACACTATATGGGTTTAAATTGAAGTTTTAGTAGTCTAATGGGCATATTGGGCTTGTGGCCCAAAGGAAATGGTGCCATTAGGAGACAGAGGAGTTGGCGTCACTTGTGCATGAGGAAGGCCTAAATTCTGGCAGCTTGAAGCCCAAGTTTTAGGGCTAAATTTCGGTACTTAAAAGGAGCAATAAGGGGGACGACACAAGGCTACTTTTTAGAGATTTTTAATATTTATTTTATGTGTGGATAATAAGCAGATAAAGGCTATTTTTGAGGAGATAACAGATTCAGATAAGGGAAAAGGGATAGGAGCTATAATGTGTGGCAGTGTTGGTCGAAAATCAATCTCTGCTAAGGGGAGGAATCGATTTTCTATATATAGAGGGGGGATGCCGAAATTTTGAAGCCTCTCTTTTATTTTTCTTTTCTCATATTCTTCCTCTCAAAAGCCGAAAACCATCATCTTCTTCACCTTTTCTTCCTCTCTGAAATTTCTTCGTTAGCCGAATCTTCTAAACCTCTATTGATATTCTTCTTTTAATCTCTAAAAGCCGAAACTACATCTCTATTATTCTAACGTCGTCCTTAATATTCATTGGCCGAATCTCTCTTAGCCATCTCTTCAAATCCTTTATTCTTCCAAAAGCCGAAATCCCTAGGATCTCACCTCCTGAAGTTGCCGAATCTTCTTTAGTGGAGCCTACTTGTGCCGAAATCTGAAGGAAACAATAGGTAAGTGTTGATTTCGGGATTTCAATTTTTTTCGACTTTTCAAAGTCCCTAGCTGAATGGCTATTTAGAAACTAATCTCTTATTTCTCTCTTATTTTCGGCATTCTAGGATCTGAAGAAGAGTCAATCACGTAGATCTCTAAGTCATAAGTTTAGTAATACTCGAATCGAGGTACTTTCAGGATTTCAAGGTAAGGGAATCTATTGATTTTAGTGTTTAAAATCGGGTAGAGCACTAACCATGGCCGATTATAGGAGAGGGCCTATTTTCACATCTTTCCGGCTTTTCGAGCAAAGTTGTAGATGGTTTAGCAAGGGTATCGACATTAATCAGGTGTGTAGCCTTTACACTATCAGATTGGTTGCTAATATATATATATATGTATAAGTCTGCTATATTCTGTTAAATGCCGAAATCCCGGCATAACGTTTGAAAACCCGAGAAGGGTAAAGGCTAAATATCAGGTTAGTATTTTCTGTCATTCCTCAGTGAATGTTCTGTTAAAAACGATATGTTTCATATGTCAATTTCTACGTATGCTTGGGGTTGGGTGATTGATGAAAGAGGAAGTGATATGTTCTGGTGGCTTATGCCATTTCAGCCTGGTGACTCTGTCACAACTTTGACGATGAGCAGTTAACTGCAGCATGACTGCCATCGATGGTGTGTAGCGGTGTGGGTTGATTGTAGAAATCCCCAATGGTGTGATTGGCAGGTAAGGGTGGTGTGTAGCGGTTGGAAACCTAGGAATGGGTTGGGTTTTATGTATGTTATTTTCTATACTATGTTTTATGTTCTGATCTGTGGGTTAAGGCCCAATCTAACGGTGCTTGAGGGTTGCACACTGAGTCTCGTGACTCACCCTTTTATTTTAACAATTTCAGGTGACACTTAGCGCACCGGACCGGGCAGGAGATGAGAGCAAGGTGGCCATGCAAAAGAGCATTTGGATTTGGCGAAAAAGACTTTAGTTTACCATTTTATATTTTTATTTAAGTGGATTTTGAATATGGCTGTAATAAGGCCACGGGCCACTAGACTATTATTTATGTTTTGGGTTTTATGTTGGGCTTTTATTACTGGGTTTTTACAATTTATGTTTAAATTAAGTTAAGGCATGTATAAGATTTCAGTTTTTGTTTAAAATTCATTAAGGCATTTTATAACTTTATACTTTATACGAATTAATAAATTACTAAGTTTTCGGTATAAACATTTAAACCTGATAATTGTTTTCCAAAAAGGTGACATGTTCTACTAAATTTCCTTAGTGACATACCAGATCCGGTTGTAGTGTTTGGGCCGGGTTTGGGGTGTTACACCAAGTCCGCCAGGTAAGTATTCTAAACCATTGTGTGAAATATATGTGGGCTTAATGGGCTCTATGGGACGTAGACTAGTTATATTAGAACTTGATGGACTTTAGGCCTAGCTTAAACAACTTTCTAAAACTCATAAGACTTAATTTCACTAAACAAACCCGTGAATGAGTCGCAAGACTAGGGTGTGGCAACAGGCATGCGCATGTCTAAGATTGGATCCATAAGAGCTTGGTACTTAAGCAGTCCTAGTGACTCACCTCCTATTCGCTAGAATCCTACCTGGTGCGTAGTGATTGTTCACCCTAGCCACGAGGATTTGTTGACGGGCCAAAATCTATAATTAAAACCCGAAAGGGACCAACCACCTTATTTTTACAAAATTGCTAAAATACCCTTATTTTGGAAAAAATACCAAGATACCCATGATTTGCAAATATACCCCGATTTACAAAGTCAACGAAATTTTTCCTTGGAAAAAGAAACCCCTTAGTTTTGTAAAATTTTTGAAAATACCCTTGATTTGTAAAAAACAATTCCCGAAATATCATTGATTTGTAAAATTACCGAAATACCCCTGGATTGCAAAATTACCAAAATACCCTTATTTCATGAAATCAACAAGGAACTCTATTTTGAAAATTACGAAAATACCCCTGTACGATAAAATTACGAAAATACCCCTAGGTAGTGGAATAATAGAAATATCCCTATGTATTGAATGTGGGTGTACGGATGTTGTCTGTATGTTGATTGTTGAATGTATGTTGTTCCTAGAACTAGGAGATGTGAACTTGAGACTGAATTGTAGAAATAATTGCGAATTCGAAAGAACTACTCTTAAAATTACTATTTATAAGACTGTTCGTGGTTAATCAGTGGAAAAAATTAATGATTCATAAAATTCTTAATCAGATAAACGCCAATCGAAAGAATGAGTACAAGGGGTCGAGGACGTCCGCGGCGTGGACGGGGTAGGGGTAGGATGACCGTGTCAGAAACAGTAGGGTCTGGCCACGGGTTAGGAAATGAGATGCCGGATCTGCCAGCTGTGGAAGGAAAATTTCGGGACCAGGCGCCCGGAGATGATGCGATATCTCAGGCGATGTTGCGAGTCCTCGAAAGAGTTGCTGGGGTAGGCACGGGTTCAAGAGCCCAGAAATCTGTATCTGAACGACTCCGAGACAACGGAGCGCAGGCGTTTAGGGGAGTTTCTGGCGTAGCCCCTAACATAGCTAAGTATTGGTTAGAGGCAAGTGAGCGTATAATGGATGACCTTGACTTCACTGTAGAGAAGAAGTTGAAGGGGGTCGTGTCTCTTCTTCGAGACGAGGCTTATCAGTGGTGGCTCACGGTAAAGGAGGGTACTGCCGCAGACAGGATTGACTGGGATTATTTTAAGGAAACGTTTCAAGGAAAGTATGTTGGGGCCAGCTATGTGGACAGCCAGAGAAAGGCATTTCTGAATTTGGTGCAGGGAAGTAAGTCTGTATCTGAGTACGAGGCGGAGTTTCTGCGGTTGAGCCGTTACGCTCGAGGGATTGTGGCGACTGATTATGAGTGTTGCGTACGGTTCGAGGATGGACTAAGGGATGAGCTGAGGGTATTAGTAGCACCGCAGCGGGAAAGGGACTTTGCGGTTTTAGTTGAGAAAGCTAATATATCTAAGGAGGTTAAGTGGACTGAGAAACAGAATAAGGATAAGGATAGGAATAGGATTAAGAGGGATTTTGGGCCGTCGGGATCATTTGGAAATTTTTAGAAAAGGCCTAGGTCTGATTGGCCAGCTCGTGCTTTGACAACTGCTACTGGGAGTCAGAATCGATCATGTAACTCGTACGGAAAGGTACATTATGGGGAGTGCAGAAGGAGAACCGGTGGATGCTTCAGGTGTGGATCCACGGAGCATATGATTAAGGACTGTCCATGGGTGAATCAGGTACAGCCCATGGGACGAGGTTCTGATCAGGCTGGGAGAGGTGATCAACAACCACCAAGGGGCCGCAGACAAGCGAGGGGCGATAATGGTAATGAACGCGGTCGTGGAGCACCAGGTAGAGGTGCAGGTTATGCTGAGGCGAGGCAGCCAACTTTGGTCTATGCAGCACATTGCCAAGGGGACGGAGATGCTCCAGATACGAATAATGGTGCATACCCTATGTAATATCCTGGGTTAGGGGTTGTTTTGTTGTTGCATGTTATTGCATGTGTTTAGTGTGCTGTGTTGTTGTTTGTGTAGTATCGGGGCTTAATTGTAGCCTAGGTGTATGCCTGAGTGAATGGGAAAATTTTGGTTTTTGGGTGTTAAGTCAGGGGAGCTGTTAGAGCTAGGGTATAAGGGTTTTCTTTGGTGTTTTATTGCACAAGTGAAGAGCTGGCAGAGTGGCAAGGGAGGAGCTTGGTGTGGCGTCATCTACAGGTGAGGGAGGTCCAGAGTTCAAGTCGTAGAGCTCCCATTTTGGTTCTCATTTTGGACGGCATGGAGGAAGAGGTAGAAGGCAAGTGGAATTCTACCTTGGACCAAGTCAAACCGTTCAAAAGAAAGGTGGAGAGTGATTGTAGGAGTAAGACTTGGTAAACACATTTGAAATGTGTGGAGTGGAGTGTTTTGGGGGATATGGCCGAATGTTGGGGAAGTGGGGAGTGTATGGCCGGTTTTGGGAAGTGGGGAGTGAGTAGGCCGAATGTTCCTTTTGGAATGTGATGCATATTCGGTCATTAGGAGACCAAACCAAACTCTTTCTTTTTTGAAACACCAAAGCCGAAGTTCTAAAGAATTCTCTCATCTTTTTCTTCACTTCTTGAACCGAAATACCAAGTCCCTTTAGTTGCCAAAATTGTCTTGTTCACTTGGTTTGTGTGTAGCCGAATACACTCTTGCATCTATCCTTCTTTCTTCATTTGTGTAAGCTGAATCGGGTATCCTTTCTTCTCACACTTTCATCCATTTTCTCTTGTCATACTTGTGCCGAAATCATACTACTTCTAAACCAAGTTCTCTATTTTGATTTCTCCATTGCTAGTGAGCCGAAACCATACCATCTTCTTCCCTCAAACTCTCATTTGCTTTTCTCAATAATCCTAGCCGAATCTTTCATTTGTGCCTTACCATTTCATTAAGCCGTTTTCTTTCAAAACCGTAAGTATTTGTCCCCATCCATTTCATATATTTTTATCTTCCATTTCAAAAGCTCTTGAGCCGAATGTCCCTTTTCTCCTAGGGGTTCTTGTGGCCGAATTCTTGGTGGTTGGTGTTGGGGTAAGTCCTTGGCCGTATGGTCATGTTTTCTTTCTCTAGTTTTATGATTGATTTCGGCTAGATTAAAGCTTATGATGGTTGTGGATTGAAGTGAGTTAATCGTTGTTAATCTCTTCATTATAGGACATCAAAAGTTTCAAAGCAAGCAAGAGGAGCCGTTTTCTTCTGTCAGTTGATTAGTAAGTGGAGGTTAAGTGATTGGTTGTTGTTAGTTCATTCTCTTAGTTCTTGGTTAGTCAAAGCTTCAAGAGATTAATGTTTCCTTCTTGATAGGTGGGCCGATTGTCTAAGGGAACCACTTTTTGGTTCGGGATTTGGTAGGAAACCAAATCAGGTAAAAGGTAAGGGCTTTCGACAAACCCTTTTTGGTCTAAATGGTGTTGGCCGAATGCTATAAATGCCTAACCCCTATGTTTGGCCGATTCTAGGAGCAAGTCAATCGAGGGACATAGATCGTTCGTTGGGATCTTTAGACTCGTATTTACCAGGTGTGTAACTAACACACCCATACTTAGTGATATTATTATTAAACCTGTTTGCCTATTAAAATCATGGCAGTTTGATGGATTGATATGATACCCTTTTGGGTATGATCTTGGACTCGGGTAAGTCAGTATTGTTACAAGTTTACTGATGATCTATATGGTATCATGACTATGTATGTATGTGATATGGGGTATGAGACAAACATATTAGCATGATAGGCATGACTTGTATGGTATGCATGATCACATGAGTATGGTATGTTGATGGGTGATATGAGTGGAGGGAGCAGTGATATTTTGTGCTGACGAGCACCAGTGTTTTGGTAACACAACTTTGTGACTTTGGGTCACCAGAGGTTTGGCACCTCCAGAGGGTTGGCACCTCATTGCGACTCGTCCCTGTGGTTTGACACCACCGTGGGTTGGCCCCACTTGAGATATGGGATCGTCTGCTAGTGATTGGGTATCATACGATGGGTTGGCCCCATCACTAGATTATTGTGACTACGGTCACCAGTGCTTTGGTAGCACATTTGTGTCTTTGGGACACCAGAGGTTGGGCACCTCATTGCGACTCGTCCCTGTGGTTTGACACCACCGTGGGTTGGCCCCACATGAGATATGGGATCGTCTGCTAGTGATTGGGTATCACACGATGGGTTGGCCCCATCATTGGATTTGTGACTTCGGTCACCAGTGCTTTGGTAGCACAAACGTGTCTTCGGGACACCAGTGGTTTGGCACCACAATGACGGATATTGTGTTTTTGGGACACCAGTGTTTTGGTAACACATTGTGACTATATGTCACCAGTGGTTTGGTACCACACGGGGTAGAAAAGGCGATACGGATGGTTAGGATCGGGTTGCATTAATTATGTTGCTATGTATGATGTGTGTTAGCATGTTGATTTATTGGGAGCGGGATTTATACACTGAGTCATTCGACTCACCCTCTCCTTTGACATTTCAGGTGACTCGTAGACGCGGACATGGAGCCGGGATGGACTCGGGGTGCTCATGCCATGCTAAATAAAAGTTTTGCTCAGACTATTCAATTTGGGTACCTTAGCTTAATTATTTTTATTTGGGTTTTAATTTGGATTTGTAAAAGGCCTTTAATTTATGTTTTCTGATGGTTATGTTTTAACTAGATTCTTAACATGCTTAACAAAATAACTTGGTATGAAACTTTACTAAAAATTTGGAAAGACAATGATTTCAAAACTATAACGCAACATGTTTTAAATTATACCATCGGGTATCACACTAGGTTTTTATACTAAGCAAATTCAAATGATTTCCAAATCAAACTCAATTTTCTACTAAGTCAAAAATGTTTTAAGTAACACTAAGAACTATTGGAATTACTAACTGAAATCAACTCGTTTTAACTATATACTCCGGGTAAGTTTTCAAAAAATCTAGTCAACCAAGTCTACTCTAATTTTCTTCAAGTTCATTATGTTTTCACACCGCTTTTAAATGAAAAATCTAAACCTCTCAAGTACGTTTTCCCCCGTAACATACCAGATTCGGACGTGGTGTCTTGTTCGGGTTTGGGGTGTTACAATTGTGGTATCAGAGCCAAGTTCAAAGGCTCGGCTGTGGGCCCGAGGCCCAAAATGTTTTCAAAAGATTGTTTTGTTAGTCTTTGTTATGAAAGTATGGGTTGAAAGGCATGGCACCGAGTCTCCGGCACCAGTTCGCCCAGGTAAGTACCCCGAACTGTTGCTTGTGATTTGATTGGAGGTGATATGATCTGATGAATAGCAATAGTACACTACTCTAGAGATTGAAACTGATAGGATTCTGTGAACTTGCGAGAACAAATCTCCTTGAATATTCATAAGACTTGCTTTTAAACAGTGGAATAAATACTAATGCATAAAACTCTTTAATCAGATACGTAGAAAGAGTAGTCATGAGCACTCGAGGCGGACGTGGTCGTAATACTCGTGGTAGAGGTAGGGGTAGGATGACAGTTTCTGAGCCCGTAGGATCTGGTCAGGGGTCAGAAAATGAGATACCGGTTCCGCCACCAGCTGGAGGTGGTGAGTTCCAGGATCAGACCGGGGATGATGCAGTGTCACAGGCGATGCTGCGAGTGTTAGAAAGAGTAGCAGGAGTAGGCGGTGGTGCAGGAGTTAGGAAATCTGTTCCTGAGCGACTCCGGGCAAACGGGGCCGAATTCTTTCGAGGTGTATCTGGTGTTGCTCCCAGCACTGCTGAATACTGGCTGGAGGCAACTGAGCGGGTCATGGATGATCTGGACTTGACAGCTGAAGAGAAGCTGAAGGGCATCGTATCGCTTCTCCGAGATGAGTCATATCAGTGGTGGCTCACGGTTCGGGACAGTGTGGCAGCAGAGGATTTGACATGGGATTATTTCAGGGCTGCATATCAAAAGAAGTACATCGGAGCTAGTTATATAGACTCTCAGCGAAAGGCATTCCTGAGGCTTGTTCAGGGGAGTAAATCTGTTGCTGAGTATGAGGCCGAGTTCCTGAAGCTGAGTAGGTATGCCAGGGGCATTGTGGCCACGGAGCATGAAAGGTGTGTTCGTTTCAAGGATGGCCTGCGAGACGAGTTAAGACTGCTGATTGCTCCACAGCAGGAGCGCGAGTTTGCTGTCTTAGTTGAGAAGGCTAAGGTAGCCGAGGGTATTAAAGAGTCAGTGAGGCAGGGTATGGACAGAAATAGGCATAAGAGGAGCTTTGGGTCTTCTGGATCGTCGGGTAATCCGCAGAAGAGGGCTAGACCGAGTGGGCCGAATCAGTCTGCTAGGTTTGTTGCTGCTAGGCAGGGACCGCCGCAGTGTAATCAGTGTGGGAAATCTCATTGGGGTGGCGGCTGGGCTGGAGGAAAAGGTTGCTTTGAGTGTGGTTCTCTGGAGCACCGTGTGAGGGATTGTCCGCGTAGGTTGGCCAGGATTCAGTCTGAGAGTCAGGGTCGTAATCAGTTCAGAGGTAATGGACCGCCACCGCAGAGGGGCCGTGGTAATGGCAGAGGTGGTAATGGTTCTGGTCGGGGCCGTGGAGCACCGGGCACAGGTGCGGGTAGTTCTGAGGCACGACAGCCTGGCTTGGTGTATGCTGCGAGGCGCCGAGAGGAGGGCGACGCACCGGATGTCATAACCGGTACGTTTTTGATTTTTGGTTCTCCTTATACTGCTTTGATTGATGTGGGTTCAACGCGCTCTTATGTTGCCAGTAGTATAGTAGAGACCATGGACTTAGACTCTGAGATATCTTCTAGGCAGATGACTGTGATTAGCCCTCTAGGTCACTCTGTAGTAGTAGATAAACTGTTTAGAGAGGTACCCCTAGAACTCCAAGGGGTAGTGTTTGCTGCTGATCTGATGGAACTGCCGTTTGGGGAGTTCGATCTGATTCTTGGGATGGATTGGTTGGTCAAGTACCAGGCGAGGTTGGATTGCGCGGCCAAGCGCATGGTTCTTAAGACGGTTGATGGTGATGAAGTGGCTATGATAGGTAATAGGAGAGATTACCTGTCTAATGTGGTATCTGCTCTGAAAGCGGAAAAGATGGTCAGGAAAGGCTGTGAAGCGTATGTGGTTCATGTGTATGCCTTGCAGGCTAAAGAGTCTGCTGTTGAGAAGGTTCGTACTGTTAAGGAATTTGCTGATGTGTTTCCTGAGGAGCTTCCGGGTTTGCCGCCAGATCGAGAGGTGGAGTTTGGGATAGACCTGTTACCCGGGACTGCGCCAGTGTCTATTGCTCCGTATAGGATGGCACCAAAGGAATTGGTAGAGCTTAAGGCTCAGATCCAGGAGTTATTGGATCGAGGTTTTATCAGGCCAAGTGTTTCGCCGTGGGGTGCGCCGGTACTATTCGTTAAGAAGAAAGATGGCACAATGCGGATGTGTATAGACTACCGCCAGTTGAACAAGCTGACGATTAAAAACAAGTATTAGTTGCCACGGATAGATGACTTGTTTGATCAGCTGAAGGGTGCTGCGGTATTCTCGAAGATCGACTTGAGGTCTGGGTATCACCAGTTAAAGGTTAAGGAGGCTGATATCCATAAGACAGCGTTTCGGACTCGGTATGGGCACTACGAATTTCTGGTAATGTCGTTCGGGTTGACTAACGCACCGGCAGCGTTTATCGATATGATGAATAGGGTGTTTCAGCAGTATCTGGATCAGTTCGTCGTGGTTTTCATAGACGACACCTTAGTGTACTCAAGGACAGAGGAAGAGCATGATAAGCATTTGAGAGTGGTGCTGCAGATTTTGAGGGAGAAGCAACTCTATGCTAAGTTCAGTAAGTGCGAGTTCTGGCTTAGAGAAGTGACTTTCTTGGGTCATGTAGTGTCGGCTGAGGGGATTCGAGTAGATCCTCGTAAGATTGAGGCAGTTTTGGATTGGAAGCCACCTAGGTCAGTGGCTGAGATTCGGAGTTTTCTGGGTTTGGTCGGATACTACCGAAGGTTTGTTGAGGGTTTTTCGTTGATAGCAGCGCCGATGACCAAATTACTGAGGAAAGAAGTTCCGTTTGTATGGACTGAGAAACAGCAGGAAAGCTTCGATAAGTTAAAGAAGATTTTGACTGAGGCTCCGGTTCTAATTCAACCTGAGGCTGGTAAGGAATTCGCAGTGTATTGCGATGCGTCACATACGGGCTTGGGTTGTGTGCTGATGCAAGAAGGTAAGGTTGTGGCTTACGCTTCTCGACAGCTGAGGCCACATGAGGTCAACTATCCGACGCACGATTTGGAGCTAGCGGCTGTAGTCTTCGCCTTAAAGATTTGGAGGCACTACTTGTACGGAGAGAGATCGATAGTCTACACGGATCATAAGAGTCTGAAGTATCTCCTGACTCAGAAGGATTTGAATTTGAGGCAGCGTAGATAGGTTGAGTTGCTGAAAGATTACGACTGCTCGATTGAGTATCATCCGGGCAAGGCTAACGTGGTGGCAGACGCGTTGAGCCGTAAGGTTGTTTCGGACTTAAGAGCTTTGTTTGCCCATTTGAGTTTGTATGACGATGGGAGTATTCTGGCAGAACTGCAGGTTAAGCCTACTTGGGTGGAGCAGATCAGGGAGAAACAGCTAGAGGATGAGGTTCTGAGTGCGCAGAGGTTACAAGTGCGGAATGGTGGTTTGGAAGGTTACAGCTTGTCTAATGATGAGGTGTTGTGTTTTCAGGGTAAGGCTTGTATGCCTAAAGATGTTGAGCTGAGGCAGAAAATTCTTCAGGATGTACATAGCAGTCCTTATGCTATGCATCCTGGAGGTAGTAAGATGTATAAGGATCTTAGAGAGCAGTTTTGGTGGCCTGGTCTGAAGAAAGAGGTGACAGAGTTTGTTGGGAAGTGTCTAACATGTCAGCAGGTCAAGGCTGAACACCAGTTGCCGTCGGGTTTGCTTCAGCCTGTGAAGATTCCTCAGTGGAAGTGGGAAAGGATAACCATGGATTTCGTCAGTGGGTTACCGCTTACGCCAAGCAAGAAGAATTCAGTTTGGGTAGTGGTGGATCGTCTGACTAAATCAGCTCACTTTATTCCGGTGAGGGTTGACTATTCACTTCAGAAGCTAGCGAAGCTGTATGTGTCAGAGATAGTGAGGTTGCACGGTGTGCCAGTCTCGATAATTTCGGACAGGGATCCTAGATTTACGTCAAGGTTCTGGAAAGCATTGCATCAGGCTCTGGGTACTCGTTTGGATTTCAGCACGGCTTTTCACCCGCAGTCTGACGGTCAATCAGAAAGGGTTATTCAGATCTTGGAAGATATGCTGAGAGGTTGTGTCCTGGATTTCAGAGGTAGTTGGGAGGAGTTTCTACCATTAGCTGAGTTTGCCTACAACAACAGTTACCAAGCGAGCATCAAGATGGCACCGTATGAGGCGTTGTATGGTAGGAAGTGTCGCTCACCTACGTGTTGGACGGAGTTGGGTGAACGCCAGTTGTTGGGACCCGAGTTGGTAGCTGAGACTGAGGACAAGGTTAAAGTGATTCAGGCTCGATTAAAGGAAGCTTCGGACCGGCAGAAGTCTTATGCCGATCTTAAGCGAAGAGACATAGAGTTTGCTGTGGGGGATCGAGTTTTCCTGAAGGTCTCACCTTGGAAAAAGGTGTTGAGATTCGGAAAGAAAGCCAAGCTGAATCTGAGGTTCATTGGGCCGTATAAGGTACTGAGACGAGTGGGACCAGTAGCGTATCAGCTTGAGTTGCCAGCAGAGCTTAGTCAGATTCACGATGTTTTTCACGTTTCGATGCTTCGGAGGTATCGTTCAGATCCGTCACATGTGGTAGCGGTGGAAGAGATCGAGGTGAATCCAGACTTGACTATAGAAGAGGAACCTGTGCAGATTCTAGATCGGGATGTGAAGGTTCTGCGTAAGAAGTCCGTACCTTTGGTTAAGGTACTTTGGCGGAATCATGGCATGGAGGAAGCTACGTGGGAACCCGAGGATATGATGAGACAGCAATACCCGCAACTCTTTTGATCAGGTAATTTCGGGGTCGAAATTATTTTTAAGGGGGGTAGAACTGTAATATCCTGGGTTAGGGGCTGTTTTGTTGTTGCATGTTATTGCATGTGTTTAGTGTGCTGTGTTGTTGTTTGTGTAGTATCGGGGCTTAATTGTAGCCTAGGTGTATGCCTGAGTGAATGGGAAAATTTTGGTTTTTGGGTGTTAAGTCAGGGGAGCTGTTGGAGCTAGGGTATAAGGGTTTTCTTTGGTGTTTTATTGCACAAGTGAAGAGCTGGCAGAGTGGCAAGGGAGGAGCTTGGTGTGGAGTCATCTACAGGTGAGGGAGGTCCAGAGTTCAAGTCGTAGAGCTCCCATTTTGGTTCTCATTTTGGACGGCATGGAGGAAGAGGTAGAAGGCAAGTGGAATTCTACCTTGGACCAAGTCAAACCGTTCAAAAGAAAGGTGGAGAGTGATTGTAGGAGTAAGACTTGGTAAACACATTTGAAATGTGTGGAGTGGAGTGTTTGGGGGGATATGGCCGAATGTTGGGGAAGTGGGGAGTGTATGGCCGGTTTTGGGAAGTGGGGAGTGAGTAGGCCGAATGTTCCTTTTGGAATGTGATGCATATTCGGTCATTAGGAGACCAAACCAAACTCTTTCTTTTTTGAAACACCAAAGCCGAAGTTCTAAAGAATTCTCTCATCTTTTTCTTCACTTCTTGAACCGAAATACCAAGTCCCTTTAGTTGCCAAAATTGTCTTGTTCACATGGTTTGTGTGTAGCCGAATACACTCTTGCATCTATCCTTCTTTCTTCATTTGTGTAAGCTGAATCGGGTATCCTTTCTTCTCACACTTTCATCCATTTTCTCTTGTCATACTTGTGCCGAAATCATACTACTTCTAAACCAAGTTCTCTATTTTGATTTCTCCATTGCTAGTGAGCCGAAACCATACCATCTTCTTCCCTCAAACTCTCATTTGCTTTTCTCAATAATCCTAGCCGAATCTTTCATTTGTGCCTTACCATTTCATTAAGCCGTTTTCTTTCAAAACCGTAAGTATTTGTCCCCATCCATTTCATATATTTTTATCTTCCATTTCAAAAGCTCTTGAGCCGAATGTCCCTTTTCTCCTAGGAGTTCTTGTGGCCGAATTCTTGGTGGTTGGTGTTGGGGTAAGTCCTTGGCCGTATGGTCATGTTTTCTTTCTCTAGTTTTATGATTGATTTCGGCTAGATTAAAGCTTATGATGGTTGTGGATTGAAGTGAGTTAATCGTTGTTAATCTCTTCATTATAGGACATCAAAGGTTTCAAAGCAAGCAAGAGGAGCCGTTTTCTTCTGTCAGTTGATTAGTAAGTGGAGGTTAAGTGATTGGTTGTTGTTAGTTCATTCTCTTAGTTCTTGGTTAGTCAAAGCTTCAAGAGATTAATGTTTCCTTCTTGATAGGTGGGCCGATTGTCTAAGGGAACCACTTTTTGGTTCGGGCTTTGGTAGGAAACCAAATCAGGTAAAAGGTAAGGGCTTTCGACAAACCCTTTTTGGTCTAAATGGTGTTGGCCGAATGCTATAAATGCCTAACCCCTATGTTTGGCCGATTCTAGGAGCAAGTCAATCGAGGGACATAGATCGTTCGTTGGGATCTTTAGACTCGTATTTACCAGGTGTGTAACTAACACACCCATACTTAGTGATATTATTATTAAACCTGTTTGCCTATTAAAATCATGGCAGTTTGATGGATTGATATGATCCCCTTTTGGGTATGATCTTGGACTCGTGTAAGTCAGTATTGTTACAAGTTTACTGATGATCTATATGGTATCATGACTATGTATGTATGTGATATGGGGTATGAGACAAACATATTAGCATGATAGGCATGACTTGTATGGTATGCATGATCACATGAGTATGGTATGTTGATGGGTGACATGAGTGGAGGGAGCAGTGATATTTTGTGCTGACGAGCACCAGTGTTTTGGTAACACAACTTTGTGACTTTGGGTCACCAGAGGTTTGGCACCTCCAGAGGTTTGGCACCTCATTGCGACTTGTCCCTGTGGTTTGACACCACCGTGGGTTGGCCCCACTTGAGATATGGGATCGTCTGCTAGTGATTGGGTATCACACGATGGGTTGGCCCCATCACTCGATTATTGTGACTACGGTCACCAGTGCTTTGGTAGCACATTTGTGTCTTTAGGACACCAGAGGTTGGGCACCTCATTGCGACTCGTCCCTGTGGTTTGACACCACCGTGGGTTGGCCCCACATGAGATATGGGATCGTCTGCTAGTGATTGGGTATCACACGATGGGTTGGCCCCATCATTGGATTTGTGACTTCGGTCACCAGTGCTTTGGTAGCACAAACGTGTCTTCGGGACACCAGTGGTTTGGCACCACAATGACGGATATTGTGTCTTTGGGACACCAGTGTTTTGGTAACACATTGTGACTATATGTCACCAGTGGTTTGGTACCACACGGGGTAGAAAAGGCGATACGGATGGTTAGGATCGGGTTGCATTAATTATGTTGCTATGTATGATGTGTGTTAGCATGTTGATTTATTGGGAGCGGGATTTATACACTGAGTCATTCGACTCACCCTCTCCTTTGACATTTCAGGTGACTCGTAGACGCGGACATGGAGCCGGGATGGACTCGGGGTGCTCATGCCATGCTAAATAAAAGTTTTGCTCAGACTATTCAATTTGGGTACCTTAGCTTAATTATTTTTATTTGGGTTTTAATTTGGATTTGTAAAAGGCCTTTAATTTATGTTTTCTGATGGTTATGTTTTAACTAGATTCTTAACATGCTTAACAAAATAACTTGGTATGAAACTTTACTAAAAATTTGGAAAGACAATGATTTCAAAACTATAACGCAACATGTTTTAAATTATACCATCGGGTATCACACTAGGTTTTTATACTAAGCAAATTCAAATGATTTCCAAATCAAACTCAATTTTCTACTAAGTCAAAAATGTTTTAAGTAACACTAAGAACTATTGGAATTACTAACTGAAATCAACTCGTTTTAACTATATACTCCGGGTAAGTTTTCAAAAAATCTAGTCAACCAAGTCTACTCTAATTTTCTTCAAGTTCACTATGTTTTCACCCCGCTTTTAAATGAAAAATCTAAACCTCTCAAGTACGTTTTTCCCCGTAACATACCAGATTCGGACGTGGTGTCTTGTCCGGGTTTGGGGTGTTACACCCTACCATAGTATACTAAGTGTTTATTTTGGCTTTAGAATTAGAGTGCGCAGCGAAAGCATAGTGGTGAGACTTAGGTAGTACGATTACTAGTTAGTTGGAAATTTCGGGGACGAAATTTCTTTAAGGAGGGTAGAATTGTAACACCCTGAATTTGGGCCTAGAATAAATGGGTTTGGTGTGTCGAGAGAATGGATTTTGACGTTCGGAAAAAAAATATTGTATCTGTGTTTAAAAATATCAAGTTGGGCTCGCGGCCCAAAATAAGGGGCCCGGCAAGGGGAAGCTATAAGTGGCGTCACTAGTGCATGAGGAGGTCCCAAATTTTGGCTACTTGGAGCCCAAGTTATAGGGACAAATTCGGCACTTAAAAGGGAGCAATAAGGGGACGGCAACAAGGCAAAATTTTAGGGATTTTTAATGTTTAAAATATTTGGATATTATGCTGATAAAGGAGGGAGGAGTTGGATCTAATTAAGTCTCTTTTAGATGAGTTAGTAGATTAAGATAAAGAAGAAAAGATAGGATTTATCTGCAAGGTTAGGTAAGTGCCAAAATTTCTATAAATAGGGGGGATAGCTAATCAATTCTGGCATTTGAACCCTACTCTTTCTTCTCTTCCTGTGCCGAAAATTTGAAGGCCATCTCACTTGTTTTCTTTTCTCATCTTTTCTCTTCCAAAAGTCGAAAATCACCATTGTTTTCTCACCTTTTCTTTCTTTTTCTTTGAAATTTCCTTTTAGCCGAATCTTCTGATCTCCATTGTTATTCTTCTCCCATTCACTAAAAGCCGAAACTCCCCATTGAATGCTTCTAAAAGCCGAAAAACACATTAGCTTTCTCTTGTTCATACTTTTCTGGGATTTTCTTAAAAGCCGAAATTCCTAGATCTCTTCTCTTGTGTTTGCCAAATTTTTCTGCAAGAGGTAGCCGAAATCTTCTGAGGAGGTAAGTGTCGAATATGTTAATCTTTCAATCTATTCCAACTTTTAGAAACCATAGCCGAATGGCTACATGGTGGATTAATCTCGTGTTTTCTTTCATTTGCGGCATTTTGGGATTTGAAGGGGATTCAATCGCTTAGATTTCTAAGCTAGAGTTTAGTAGCTCTTGGATCGTATCACTTTCGAGATTTCAAGGTAAGGAGATCTGTTAGTTTAAACATAGAAATCGGGTAAAACACTAACCCTTGGCCGAATATAGGAGAGGCCCTATCTTCGCATTCTTCTGGCTTTTGAGCAAAGTTGTAGACAAAGGGCATTAGATCTGATTAGTGAGGATATCGACATAGAGAGTAGTACTACGCATTAATCAGGTGTGTAACTTTTCACACCATTTAGATTGTTTGTTAGTATATGCTTATGAATCTATTTATATTCTGCTAAATGCCGAAATCCCGGCATAACGGTTAAAAACCCGAGGAGGGTAAAAGCGAATCACCAAGTTAGTGATCTCTGTCATTCATAAGTGAATGTTTCTGCTGATGATATGTTTTGTATGCTTGCCGATTTCTGTGATTGCACGAGGTTGGGTGATTGATGAAAGGGGAAGTGTTCTGTTGTAGTGGCTTTTTGCCATGATCTGTTGTACTGGCTATTTGCCATGATCTGTTGTAGTGGCTATTTTCCATGATCTGTTGTAGTGGCTATTCCCATGATCTGATGATGAGCAGCTAACTGCAGCATGCCTGCCATCGATGGTGTGTAGCGGTGTGGGTTGATTGTAGAAATCCCCAATGGTGTGACTGGCAGGTAAGGGTGGTGTGTAGCGGATGGAAACCTAGGATTGGGTTGGGCTTTGCATACTTTCTGGTATTCCATGTTTTGATATCTATTCTGTGGGGCTAAGGCCCAATCTGATGGTGCATGAGGGTTGCACACTGAGTCTCGTGACTCACCCTATTATTTAACATTTTACAAGAGACACTTAAAGCATCAGACCGGGCTGGAGAGGAACGCAAGGTGGCCATGCATGAGATTATTTTGGATACTGCCACAGACATTATTTTATTTATTAATATTTAATATTTTGGTATAGTTGGGTTTTTATTTCATTGTAATAAGGCCATGGGCCATTCGCTTTATATTTTCCAATTTTATTTTGGCTTTTATTACTATCAAACATTTGGACTTTACGTTTTAATTAAGCTAAGGCATCTATCAAATTTCGGTTTCTAATTCACTAAGGCATTAACAAAAAATGTATATCTTTTACAAATTATTCAACCATTTAGTTTTCCCGATTAAAAGGCTATACTCAAGGAAAAAAATATTTCCCGAATTTGCGACAACTTTTAAAATCTCCTTAGTGGCATGCCAGATCCGGTCATGGTGTTTGGGCCGAGTTTGGGGTGTTACACAACAAATTTAGCACATAGTCAATCTCAAATTCCAAACAAACATTTTATCAAACATATTGTCAGCATAAAATGAAAGCAAATGGTTTAAGAAAATGCTCATTCAATTGATGAAGTTCCATTGAAGGCCAAGAGTTTGTCCATCATTGTTTACAAAAATCTTTAACAATAAGCAAGAAAGTAAACAACAAAACTAAAATCTAACCTAAAAATAGAAGAGAAGACCTAAACTAAAAAAGAAAATAAAAAGAAAAGAAACCTTAACCCTAACCTAAAACTAAGGAAAAAATAATAAAAAACCTAAGTAAAAAAGTTCCATTTTTATGCAGCCAAAAGTGGATTTAAATAGCTTATTAGAACCCAAAATTTGAACCAAAATGCCCCTAAGGGCTTAATTTTGATTGGTGTGGGTATTGGAAAAAAACTACCCCTGCAGTTATTTTTTGTCACGTCAGGCAGGATATCGCGATATCGCAGACAATCTCCAAATGGGGGTTTCCTTGAGGCTTTCATATTGTGATACCCAAAGAGGATGTTGTGATACCACTGTAAGTGGTCTTCATTCTCATCATTTCAAGCCTGTCTAAGGTGCTGTGACTTACATGCTTAGTGTAACACCCCCCAAACCCGGCCCACAAGTCCTGACCGGATCTGGTTATGTCACTGCAGAAAGACGGTTGAAAAATCTTTGACTTTCATATAAAACTTGAAAATTTTATTAACTTTTGGAAACCATGTCTTTTCTTTTTATAAAATTATAAATAAAGTGTTGTTATTAAAAATAATCCATATTAAAACTTTAGTATAAAAATATATAAATACTTTGATTAAATAGGTTGCTAAAACTAAAATTATCTTCACATAATAATTTCTTTTAAGTAAACCATAATATCAAGTAATATCAAAAATAGTGATAACAAAAATAATAATAATAATAAGGCCCTTATTACAAAAATAATTAATCCAAGTACTCGATAATAAAACGCATAAAGAAAAGATTAAAAACATCCTCTGCATGGGCCACCTTGTATCCACTCCAACCCGGTCCGATCATCCTGTCACCTGCGATGTTGGATAAATAATTGGGTGAGTCATCATGACTCAGTGTGTAATTAAACCACTGATATCCACCCACATGCTAGCCACATAATATCCCAATTATCAAATGCAACAAGTAATATATATATTCATTTTAACAATTACCACAATCTGGGCTTGGCCCACATTCAAATCATACTCAAATACTGGGCTAGGCCTATTCCTCAATAAACCACATATCAACTGGGCTTGGCCCATTTCCACGTATGTTCCCAAAACATACCTATCCACATGTCATATTGGGCTTGGCCCATTTCCATATTATTACAAAAATAATGCAACATGATTCCTAACCCAACCTAGGGTCCATCCGCTACACACCCCCTTATCCAGCCTACCACACACCAGGGGACTATCGAGTCACCCTCTCCTTTTCCCTCCAAAAAGGCAACCAATGCCATCCACGATGGAGCACATAGCAACCCATCAAGCCACGATATGGCATAAAGCCGATATCAATCAAGGTAACCACGCAACTAAATCGCAAAGATCCACAACGCGACCTCAGTCAGCGCCAATCCACGATGTAGCACAAAGCTGACATCAACCACGTACTCGAAGTACACCCGTACCTTCTTTCAAAACCCACCCATGCACATGTAACATAAAATGATGATAAGGTGGTGCATGTACATATTAAACACAATCATAGGCATACTCACATAATAAAATCAGTGATCACATATTTACAAACTTTGCTACTAACCTGATCATCTTCATACCCCTTAAGGGTACCATTTTCACATTTAACTGCACTGGTTAGCATACATATAAAATAGATATATATCACGCAAATCCCGGAAACAATGGTTAACTACACACCTTATAACCTGAAGTTCTAAACCCTCGATCACAACGCTATCGCTTAGCGAGACTACCGTTATCTGCCTATCGTTTTCTGCTACACGTCCACACCCCGGTGGCCAATCCCGAACTGCCGAGACGGCTCTTTTCTTAAACTTCGGGACAGGGACTTTCTCTTGCCCTCCTTGACTGGTATTGGCATCCATCGACGATACTTAATCAGAACCACACGATTAATCAACAAAGTCATAATCTACTATTAACGAATCTAAGTTACTTACTAATATCCTTACCGAAATAAACTGAGATCCCGAAGGCCTTCCTTTGCTTCTGTCGATTTGCCCTTGATGAGTAATCGAATTCAAACAGTCCCTAAGTGCCCCCTCGCGCTAGCTACAACAAAAGAACGCATCAACATGGCCCTAAGGACATTCGGCCATACCCAAAAACTAAGGCCAACCATTCGGTTTTGGCCACTTCAGGAGGAGTACATAAATCGATTGATCACAGGAGTACACTTACCACCTATGTGCTTTGAAGAGATTCAAGGGGAGTTTGCCTCGATCACGAACAAAATAGACTCAATGGTGAATAAGATTTGGCTTTAAGCTTAGTGAAATAAAAGAGAAGAATAGAGAGGCTCAAGGTTTCGGCTCAGTCAAGAAAAGAAAAAATAAGGTTGGAAGAATGGAAGTAATAGGAAGAGAATGGTGGAAGAAATTCGGCACAAGAGAGAGTGGGATGAGAGAATGTACTTTCGGTTTTGGAGAGTAAAAGAAGAAAAACATTCAAAAGGATGCTCCCCCTATTTATAAAATTCGATCACTACTCCCACGTGAAGAAGCCAACATGCGGCCACCACCTACTAATTCAAATTAAATTGAATTAGTCCAATTCCCTATTTAAATCAAAACAAAAGACCACCCCTTGGCCGGCCACCACTTCTTTTTTTTTTTTTAATTCTAAACCCAATCCCCTTCCTATCTTAAACTCCTATTTTATCACCTCAATCTAATTAAAAAAAAAACAATCTAATAGCAGCCCTTTATCTCCTATTTCTAATTTAAAACTAACTAAGATAATGCTATAATTATCTAAAATAATAAAATAACAAAAGCCATCACCTAATCCTATTAATAAATTAAACCACCAGCCATTCTCTATTTACAAATTTTAAACTAAATACACTACTCCTACCATTATCCTACCATTATCTAAAACAACTAAACAATAAATAAAACCCTCCCTTATCACTCCTTCAGCCGATTTCAAAAGTGATTAAACAACATAGTTTAATCCTTATCTAATGTGCCGTCCACCTTCAAATCTGCTGCCAAAAAGAACTTAAAATAAAAATTAAACTCCCCACGCAATCCTCTTGGCTCGAACCTGGGATTAACCGCTGCACGCCTCCCCTTCAACGCCTCAGGCCATTCGGCCACTTTGATTTTTATGCCATAAAGCCACACCAAATAATTTTTAAACCCTTCCTACATCAGCCCATCACCTTACAACAACAAAATTAAAAACGCCAACATGCAGCTCCAGGCCCTCGAAACCGCGACCTCACTCCCCTCCAGCGCCTAAGTGGCGCATGAGTGCCACTTTGCTACTGGACTTCCATGTCCATCAATCCTGCCCTTTTATTTATAAGGCCTACTTAGCCCAGCCCCTTGACGCAAAAATAAACCAAAATTGCTGCCCCATCAACTCGAACCCAGGCCCTCAATGGCGCTATCTCCAGCCCCCCAAAGCAGCGCATGAAGCCACTTTGCCAAGGCCTTTCTTGTGCCATAATCATCCAAATAATTTTCTTAAGCCCTCTTAAGCCCAGCTCCATTTCTTAACCCTACAATTAAAATTTTTCCTAAGCCTTTCCCCTTCAATCCGAGCATTCTTAAACTTCTAAAACACATCCAAAACCCTTCCAACATTTGAATTATACCCAAATTGCCTAGCCCCTAAACCAGGGTGTTACACTTAGATATTGCAATACCACTGCCTTTGGTGATGTTTTCGCTCAAGTTCGGGCCACAATAAGCTCCTACAACACTCAATCAACCATTAGGGTCTCCAATGGCATAATTGGCCAATTTGGGTCACAAAAATGATAAAAACAAAGAGGTATTTACACTTATTCAATTGCAAAAACTAAAATTAAGCTAAACTACTAAAAGACACTTAAATTGCTTAAAAACAAGCTCGTTAAGTGACACGGAAGCCTAATTTGACACGTCAAATTATGGCAGATCAACAATGTGATGATTGTTGTAGAATCAAGTAAAATTCTCCTGCTCAAGTTGTCATCAACTATCAATCATCTCAAGCTCAAGATCAGTGTAGTGATTGAAGGCATGCCCCTTTTAATGATCGGATGAACCATTTTACCATGATATCTACTGTAACATCTTGCCCAGTGAAGTCCTAGTGTTCTAATATTTTTTTTTGTAACATCCCGAAATTGGGCCTAGTAGGATTGGGCCCATTGGGCCTTGGGCGTAGGAGTGTTTAAAAATTTGAGAACAAGAGAACGACATTAATTCAAGTTGGACTTATTAAGAAGGTGATTTTAGAAAAATTACGGGGTTCTATGAAGTTTTGGGTTCAAGTGGGGCCTTAGTGAAATTTTGTGTTTAAGCCTATTAAGGAGAGATAGTAAGAGGCATCAAAGCTTATAGAAATAAGTGAGTAAATTGCTAACATAAATGAGCAATTGGCAAGGAGGTTATGGCATCAAGTGGAGAGCATGGAGGGAAGAGGTTCAAATCTTATTGTGTGCAAATTTTGACTATTATTTTTGCATTCTTTCCCTAAGTGTCTGCCAAGCATGTAAATAAGGCAAGGTGGACTTTTTAATTTTGGCAAGGTGGCTAAGGGAATAAGGAAAGGATGAGGATAGGGAAAGAAATCAAAAGAAAAAGGCAAGTTGAGGGAGCATGTTGGCATTTTTCGCGGGGGATGTTTTGGAAAGGTTTTATTTGGTCTATGTTCATCTTTTGGTAAAGGTGATAATGGTTTGGAAAAGGGAGAGGATAGCCGAATTTTCTATAGACAATTGGCAAATTTTTGGTGCTTGAGAGGTTGTTTTCTCCTTAGCATTTTGGTGTCTTTTGCTTTCTCCAATTTCTTCTCCTATTGCCAAAACTCTAAAGCCATTAGCGAGTACTTTTCTTTCTTTGTTTTGCCGAAACCACCTAGCCTAATTGATCATCCTCTCCATCTTCCAAGTTGGGCTTTTCTTTCTTGATTAAACTGGGTAAGTGTTTTATTCAAATCTTTTCATTCTTTTTCTCTTTAGCCGAATGAGATTCCTTCATTATTTGGTTGTTTCATCTTGATTCTTAAACCGAAATGGTGTTCTCCCTTACTCCCTCACATCTTGATAATCTTTTATTTGTAGTATTCTAGTGGATTGGCCGAATACCACATCATTGTCTAATCATCTCAAGTCATAAGCCAATTGGTGGGAATTAGGATTATCATCGATTAAGGTAAAGAGTCTTTTCATAGTCCATTTGATATCACTACTTGGTTATTGTGTTAATCGGATCGGAGTTTCGACTAATCGATTATGTTTTAGGGACGAAATCACTCGATATATTCTACCTTCGGACATATTGGTAAGTGATTCAAGTGTAAGTGACATGAAATCTTTTGAAAATCCGAGGCTAACTTTTGGTTGGTATTGTTCTAGGTCAACGACGAGTGGTTCTTTAGGAACTCAAAATCAGGTGTGTAATTCCGTACCTTCTGTATACATATCTGAAATGGTGTGTAATCTCACACTTCTCTGAAAGTTTGTATGAAATATTCTGTGAATCGGTCGAAATACCGACAAAAACCAAAAACCGGCATCCGTGATCACTCGGACTTGCGTATGATCGTAGTGGTAATCGTATTTTGTAATAAAATAGTTTCGGTTAAAAGTAGTGATGTGTATTTGAAAAATCACGAAAAATAGGAGAAAGAGAATTAGAAAGGGAATAAGATATCAAATTAAAGCTTACTGTGTCTATTTTAATATGGAAGAAACAGAGAAGGAAAAGGAATTTTATATTCTGAGATATCTTAATTTTAGTGAGACTGGTTCTGATTAACTTCGTGGTTCCCTGATCTGTCTTGGAAAAATTGTATGAAATTGTACAAAGTGAACTATAGGTTATAATTTATATGTATGGATTCCTTAGTGAGCCTATTTTCATTAGAAACAAGTGGGAGCAATATATGAAAACCGTACAGTGAGATATGTGAAATTAAGGTAAGAGAGGTCAGAATCATTGGACAGTGAAACAAGGAAAAATTTAAGGAATGAACTATACTAAATGGTTAAGCTAAAAATTCTCGAAAAAATTGTAGTAAGAAGATATATAAGTCTAGTTTCAAGAAAAATTTACGGATTTAGATTTCAAGATTCCTAACTCAAGTTATAGTCAATTTAGTCAGTACGACGCAGATGGACAGTTTAAATTTTTATGTCCAAATTAGTAGTTAAGTCTGGATTGCGAAATTACCGAATTACCCTTAGTGGGTAAATTACCGAATTACGAAAATGCCCTTACGGGTCGAATTATGGAAATGCCCCTAATGGGCCGATTTGCAAAAGTGTTTATGGGCCGATCTGATATTTTGATATATGGGCCGATATGATATTTTGATATATGGGCCGATCTGATATTTTGTTATATGGGCCAATCTGATATTTTGCTATATGGGTCAATCTGATAATTTGCTATATGGGCCATAATTTTTGTAATAAACATCTGAATAAATTATTGTTGTTATATTGTGATTTGTTATGCATTATATACATGATTTGCATGGGATGGGATAATAATGAAGAGAAGTTCTGGTGGCTCTGCCACATAATTTTGGTGGCTCTGCCACAAATCTGTATAGTGGCAATGCCACGTATATTCTGTTATTCTGGTGGCTTAACCACAATTAAATTTGTTATAAATGGCTTAATGCCTGCGATTGGTGTGTTGGCAGGGTGGGTTGACTTGATCCCCACAAGTGTGTTGGCTGGTACGGGTGGTGTGTAGCGGATGGATTACTAGGTTTGGTTTGGGATTGCATTACATTCATTTGATCCATTTGATATACTTTGTTTTGTAAATGGGCTTTGGCCCAAGACTATGCTTTATGGGCTTCGGCCCAAATTGTTATAAATGGGCTTCGGCCCAAGTTATTGTTATATGGGCTCAGGCCCAAATTTTTGCTAAACGGGTTCAAGCCCTGTGAACGACGGTAAGGGGATTATACATTGAGTTCTTGTGACTCACCCCCCTTCTCTTAACCCTTGTAGGTAATGCTCAGTGACGCGGACTTGGGGCCTTGGATGACTCGGTGGAGGCCATACTTCAGTAATGGTATTATTAAACTTTAGATTTCTATTTCCGTTTACTTTACTTCTTTTACTATTTTGGGTTTTAAAGTTGTAATAAGGCCTCTGGACTATTTTTATTTTGCTTTATGTTTGGGATGTTTTTATTATTTTTCTTAAATTGTTTAAAAGGGAATTTTCTAAAAAATATAAATAATGGTTTTCAAAATTGATTAATAAATGGATTTTATTGCAAATTTTTACAAATGATTTAACTCGGATTTTCTTTCAAAATTTTCTACGACATTTTCAAAAGTCACGATTTTAAAGCTCATTACCTCGATTTTCGACTCATCCATCAACCTCTCAAAAATACTTTTATTTTATCTACGTTTCCACAATGTTTTCAAAATGCTTCTACAACTCTATTTCCAAACGTCATATTTTTGTAAATTGTTTATTTCAAATATGTTTTCGCAACGAAAAATGTTTTTAAAGATAATTACGTTTTCAAGTAGATAACAATTGCTTAAGTGTTTTGAGTTTTAACAAAGAGGCTGTAATTCTCAAACAAGTTTTTAACAATCGCAAAGATGGTTTTGAAGAGAAAAAAAAACACTTCCATGTGACACGCCAGATTCGGGCCTAACTTCTAGGTCGGGTTCGGGGTGTTACATTTTTTATCGAAGTATGGTTTTTAGAGCAAGTTCTGAGTGGGTAAGGTATTAACTATGACTAAGTATGTAAGTCCGTGAGTGCGCATTTGGGCGAAGTCTGTTTTGGGCAAGCTTGGTGGTTTGGCAGACTCCTCTGTAGAGTATACGCCGCCTCATATATTAGACGAATATGTGAAGTCCTTAGCTTGAAAGAACCATTTACTATATCATTATATTATTATTCTAGTTGAACAATTTAGTTAGACAAATGAGAATTGGTTAGAAAAGAACTAAGTTACTATAGTAAACAAGACTCACATTTATGATAAGAGAGAAAGTGCTTAGTCATAGGAATCGAGGAATTTTAGTGGGACAATCAAACTTATCCACTAAACGCAGCTTCCGTGTATAGTTTAATAAGGTTAGTATTGGCTTCTTGAGCAAGTTTACGTTTTATCTTACACCTATATTTTCTCTGCACCTTTCTCTTGAAAAACCTAAAACTAGAGACTTGTTTAAAGATTTGGGTTCATTTTATTAAACCAACTTTTTAGTTGTTTAGCACCTAGTAAATATCGATGAACTTTAAGTTATTTTCATGGGTTATTTACATGACCTTTGAACTGCATTCTTTAGCATCATTTTTTAGTATAAGGAAGGAAACTTCCTAAATCTGGGTTTTGTGATGATGTTACTCACAAGTTTGTTTAGTTTCTAATATATAGTGTGATAAGTTTAACTATTTATATTATAGCTCAAGACACCCCTGAAGGTTCTCGTGATAAGGGAAAAGGTCTTGCAATTTAATCTTGTGTTTTCTAGTGAGTTCCTTTTTACTCCATTTGTATGTAATGCCTTTGTTTATTTTGGGTTTAAGATAAGTATACATATTCTGTGAAGATGAAATATTTGTGCAAAAATGATTGATGCATGTTGTGATTAGTTTGGTTTGGTCTATGTTAAGGATGTAAGAATCTTCCTTCGTGTTTAAGCCACTACCCCTTGCTTTTGAAATGAACGATATGATATGAAACATGGGAACAAAATTTATGGTGTTTCCTCCAATGAAATGAGCATTGAACTGGTAGATCGCAATACATGAAAATGGTCGTGTAGCCTCTAATAAGGCAAGTATTGTTGCAAACTAAATTGGAAAATCATGACAAAGGAAAATGAATGAACGAATTATATGGCTTTGAATATGGACCAGGGTTTGTGGCTAACTCAAGGAAAGTGGTCTGTATGATTGCAAGGGCGTAGTGTACATGCCCAAGGAATAGTGTTCGATGTATAGCCTATCTGTGTTTGGCATTCACCAATTGACGGACTGTGTGGCTGTGCTAAGCTAGAAAGGTTTACTTGAATTATATGTGAAAATTGCAATGTGTTCCTTTGGAACTCACTAAGTTCTTTGAATTTACTTAGTTACCTTTTCTTCTCAGGCCTGCTGACGAAGTAAAAGAATCTCTGAAGACTACACTAAAGGACTATCTTCGCCGTGAGACTTTGTAACACCCCTAACCATATCCATCGCTGGACTAAGGTTAAGAGGCATTACCGGACATATCAAATCATATCACATACATTTCACTAACATCAAATATTCACAAAAATTCCATAGTGAAATATACACATAAAGTCCCCTCAGAAGGTCTACTAGACATTAAACAAGCATTAGAAAGGGGTCGGGACTAAACGAGCACATACAAATGTTTCCAAAACTTAAACATTTTTCAAAGATACAGAGGTCACACACTCGTGTGGGCAGGCCGTGTGCCTCACACAGCACTAGACACGCCTATAGGTCTAGGCTGTGACAGAACAGGGCATACATGCTGACTTGTCCACACGGCCACAAGACATGCCCGCGTTCCAGGCCGTGTGAAAATTAGGGAGGCTACTGACTTACTCACACGGCCAGTCACATGCCCATGTGTCCAGCCCGTGTGCAACACTGACTTGAATCACACGACCTGTCACACGCCCGTGTGTATGGCCTATGTGCAAGTCTGACTTGCTTCAAATTGGGACATTGAAGGACACGGTCGGGACACACGCCTGTGTGCTCAACCGTGTGGGAAATTATAGGCCATTTGCAAGGCCAAATTGCCACCCATTTTGGGTCTTACCTACAAGCATCAAACAAACATCAATTTATGTCCCAAAGGCAGCCAAAACATTCCAAATTATGTACAATTTGACCCATAACAACATCATTCACTTCTATATACAAACCCAACTCAAACATACCAATTCAAAATACCAATCTCACGTCAAAAACATGTGATTCATACATCATATAAATTCATAGAATTTCTCATCATTTCAATTTCCAAAATTAACCATGAAACTTACCAAAATTGACCATCTATTTTGGCCATTCATGAGCACATCAAAACATACCAACTTTTGCATTACTTAGCATGGACTAAATTCACCCATATTCACATTCATTATTAATCCATATCACATGGCTATATATACATGTCCCAAAACATATCTTAACATTTCTAGCCTATACATGCCATACTTCAATATGTACATTTTCAAAAGGTACCAAAATATTGTTAGATAGTGTGGTGATGATCCTCGACGATCCCCGAGCTTCCAATAGCTTCGATAATCTATAAAACATTGAAAACACACACAAAGTAAGCTTTCAAAAGCCTAGTAAGCCATATACAAATAAACTTCTCACATAGAATAATTATAAACCATTTCATACATATAGTTCATGGCATAATACAATCACAAATCATATTTCTCTTATATCTCAATTGATCATGTCCACCTGATCATAATCACATATCATGTAATGTAGCTCACATATCAAATGATCATATACATACATACCTTTCATTGCCAAATTTCATATACATACATACGTACCAGAATTTGGATGCACATTCGTATACTCATTCATTTCTCGGAATGCATGTTGAACCGTTCGGAATCAATAAGGATACTTGGAGAGCTCGTAAAGCTCATACAATGCCAACGTCCCAAACGTGGTCTTACATGTAATCAGTATCGATGCCACTGTCCTAGACAGGGTCTTACGCAAAACCAAATACGATACCGATGTCCCAAACATGGTCTTACATGTAAATAACAAATCGATGCCAACGTCCCAGACGTGGTCTTACACGATAACACATATCAGAATCCTATGTCATGACATACGTATCCTAACTACTTCCCAAGGTTCGTACGGACTTTTTGGACGTCGTCACATTATCTAAACTTTACCAAATTTCACATATTCAGCTGAAATAGCCATATATCACAATTCATTCACATATAAGCATTAATAATTCAATTTAAACACATTTATTTGTATATCGACTTACCTCGTATGGAAAAAGGGAAACGAACGGCTATTCAACTACTTTCGATTTCCCCCAATCTAATTCTGTTTTCTTTGGTTCTTGATCTCAATCAAGAATACAAAGGGCCGAACCCTAAAATACTTGAAATGGTCTTTCTTCTTTTGATTTTCGGTGAGAATGACTACTTTTTATGTTTTGTTTTATTAATAACACATTAATACATAGTTTACCATTTTACCCTTGGTTATTAAACTATTTAACCATCAAATATAAGGCCATTAATGTCCATTAGCCTTAACCATGGTCTAATAACAACATAAGGACCTTTCATTTAAGAAGCCATGTCCATTCGACACTTCATCAAGTAGAACACAACTTTTACATTTTCTACGATTAAATCCTTTTATCAAATCGGCACACAAACAATAAAATTTTCATACGAAATTTTCACACATATCAATTCACATACTATAAACACGGAAAATAATTTAAAATATTTTTCTGACTCGGATTTGTGGTCTCGAAACCACTGTTTCGACTAGGGTCTAAATCAGGCTGTTTCAACTCTCCCCATTTAGGGATTTTCGTCCCCGAAAATCTTACCATTGAACAGATTCAGATATTGCTGTCTCATAGCATCTTTGGGCTCCCACGTAGCCTCTTCAACACCGTGTCGATGCCACATTACTTTTACTAACGGAATTTTCTTATTTCACAATTCTTTAATCTCGTGAGCTAAGATACGGATCGGTTCTTCTTCATAAGTCGTATTAGACTGAATCTCTATCTCAGACACAGAAATCACACGCGAGGGGTCGAATCTGTATCGTCGAAGCATTGATACATGAAACACATTATGGATCTTTTCTAACTCAGATGGTAACAACAGTCTATAAGCAACAGGTCTAATACGCTCAATAATCTCATACGAGCCGATAAATCTCAGACTCAATTTGCCCTTTTTACCGAATAGGAGTATTTTCTTCCATGGAGACACTTTCAAAAATACTTTATCACCAATCTCAAATTCAATATCTCTTCGTTTCAAATTTGCATATGATTTCTGTCGATTAGATGCTACTTTCAGACTATTTCGTATCACTTTTACTTTTTGTTCAGTCTCTTTAATCAAATCAACCCTGTGAATACCAGTACAGAGGTGTTCGACATTTCCTACCATACAAGGCTTCATATAGTGCCATTTTAATGCTCGATTGAAAACTATTATTATACGCGAATTCAATCAATGGAAAATAATGTTCCTACGTACCTTCAAACTCAAGAATGCAACATCTCAACATATCCTTGAGTATTTGAATAATCCGCTCGGATTGACCATCCATCTGCAGGTGAAAAGTAATACTGAAGTGCAATTTTGTACCTAAAGCCTCTTGCAATTTCTTCCAAAACCGCGAAGTAAACCTCAAATCTCTGTCAGACACAATAGATAGTGGCACCCCGTACAATCTCACAATATCAGAAAGGTATAACTCAGCTAACTTATCAAGCGAATAATCTGTTCTTACCAGAATAAAATGAGCTGATTTTTTCAATCTATCAACTATAACCAAGATTGCATCTTTTTTCCTCGGAGTTAAAGGCAAACCTGAAACAAAATCCATCGTCACTCTATCCCATTTCCACTCAGGAATCATAATCGGTTGTAACAAACCGGATGGAACCTGATGTTCAGCTTTAACTTGCTGACAGATCAAACATTTTGAAACAAAATCAGAGATATCTCTTTTCATTCCAGGCCACCAGTAAAGTTGTTTCAAATCATTATACATCTTTGTACTTCCCGGATGAACAGATAAGCGACTGCTATGTGCTTCTTTCAAAATCAACTGAATCAACTCTGGATTTCTCGGAACACAAATCCGATCTCGAAATCTCAGACAATCATCAACATCAACTTGAAATTCTGAATCAGAGTTCAAATCACACTGAGCTCGTTTCGCTAACATTTCATTATCAACTTTCTGAGCATCAAAAATCTACTGTAAGAACAATGGTCTCGCTTTCAATTCGGCCAAAATCGAACCATCATCAGACAAAACTAAATGAGTGTTCATCACACGTAGCACAAACCGTGATTTTCGACTCAAAGCATCAGCAACAACATTTGCTTTTCTAGGATGATAATCTATAACTAGCTCATAGTTGTCGAAACCATTTTTAAGAAGTTTATAAAAACGGGGATCGACTTTAAAAAATGGAAATGGAGTCGCCACCAATCCCTTTCTACTTAGGTGTGATTGGATCACCTTGTAAAACATTTTATTTCAAAACATTGATTTTAGTCCACGAAATACAAGAAAACGGGTTCGGGAGTCGGTTACGTATGAGGAAGGGTTAGCATCCTCATAGCGCCCAAAAAATTGGTACCTAATCGATAAAATTGTGTCTGAATGTTGAAAATTTGAAAAATTTTAAAATATGATCCTTTTATTAGAAAGAAAACCAAGACTTACCTATATCAAAGAAATAAAATGTTATATCCAGTAAGTTAGGTTATAACATCTTATGACTTCGAAGTTAGGCTCGCCTTTATTTGTAGAAAATTCTTATCTCGAAAACACAAAACATCATATCCAGTAAGTTAGGATACAACGTTTTGAATTTTCGAGAATAAGTTTTGATTTGGAAATTTATGAATTTCAATTTAAAAAAAATACTTAATATTTTAAGTTCAACGATAAAAATCGAAACCCAGTAAGTTAGGGCACAATTTTTCTCGAAGTTCCCAAATATTAGATATCACCGTAAGAAAAACTATTTGAATAAAATGCGTCAATTCAAAAGGTGATTTTGTAAAACAAGGGTTTGAGTAAGATATTACAAAATACATATTTAACAACAATTCTACGTAACTATAAATTATATTAACAATAGATAATAAAAGAATAATATAACATGAATAAATAAAGTACTATGTTAAGCAATAATAAACGATTAAAGGAACATAAACATGTGATATAAAATAAATAGCGATCTTTAAGACTTTCACGAAATATCAAAACCAAATGAAAAGGGAATAATATATTTAAACATTGAAAATAAAAAATAAAAGAATGTGACGATTTTTAAAATGATCTAATATATATATATATATATAAATAACAAATTTTAAAGTAAAAAAATTACTGATAATAATATATATAATTTAATAATTAAATACATATATAAATAAAAAATTTAAAAAAATTACTTATATATAATTTAATAATTTAATACATATATAAACGATTACATAAAAAAAATTAGTAAATAGTATATAGTATTTTAAATAAAAACATATATAATATACTAATCATAAAAATTACATATATAATAAATAATATAAATAAAATAGGTTATATAATATATATAGATTTTATACAAAATAAAATTTTTAAAAAATAATATATGATATATATAATACTATATAATATACGAGAATATATAATATAATAATAAATATATAAATCATAGTATATAATAAAAATAATATTAAACCAAATAAAATAATAAATAATAATTTAATATGTATAAATATAATACATATAAAAATAATATACATATGAATTTTATACTATTAACAAAGTTAATAAAATAATAAAAATAATATAACATTTTAATATGATAAAAATAATATAATATTAGAATAATTTAAAAATAAAATAAAATAAAATAAAAGATTAAATTAAAACACGTGTCATATTATAGGGATCAATATGGCAATTATGCCAAATTTTTAAAACGACATCGTTTTGATTTTGGCTTATAAGTAGCCCAAGGACTCAATTGAAACAGAATATAAGTTTAGGTTTATTTTAATAAAAAATAAAAACTCAAATTGGACTGAATTAAAGATATTAAAATTGTGGAGGGGCTAAAGTGGAAATTGCCCTTTTATAAAAATGAGCGGATCATCCCCGGGTTTTCGAGTCAACGCGCGGATCCCCTCTTGAAATGACGTCGTTTTGGTCATTAACAGACCACACCAAAACGACGTCGTGTGGTTGAACTATAAAAGCTAAAAATCAGCCCCAAATTCATTTTAAACACCGAATTTAAAAAAAAAAAAAATTGGCAGAAGCCCAAAAATTTGCTCTGCCCTCACAGGTCGTTCGACATCCGGCCTTCATTGCACACACGCTTCACTCGTCTCACACGCCTCACGCGCCGTCGCCTACGGCGAACCAAAAGTAAGAAACTTCGTCCCTTTTTTTATTTCTTTTTTTAAATAGTATTTATGTGTAAAAAAATAGCGTAGATTCTAAAAATAAACAAAATAAAATAATAGGAAAATCACCTTTGCTAAAAGAAATCTCTGTATTTTATTTCCGTGTGTGTTTTTTTTTGTGAATATTTTTGTGTTCTCTTTCTCTGTTTTACAAGTTTTTGGGTTTATATAAACCTGAAAATAGATTTAAAAAAGGAAATATAGGTATTTTGCCATATTTGCTTGCTGTTTTTCCTTGTTTGTGCAAGTGGGAAGCGGAGATCTCGTGTAATAGCCTGATTTTAACCCTAATTGGAACGGCGGTTTCGAGACTACGAATTTGACTCGAAAAAATATTTTGATATTATTTTCTATGTTTAATATGTGTGAATTAGTGTGTGTGAAATTTTCGTATTAAAATTTGATCGTTTTGGTGTTTAATTGTGAAAAATGGCTTAATCGCATAAAAAGAAAATTTGGTGGTTAATTGTGTAAGTACTAAATTGATGATGGTTTTATAAATTAAAGTATTGGTAGGAAAATTTAGCCATAATTGAGCTTAGTGGCTGGCCAAATTTGCATGAAAGAGTGAGTGGAAATTTTTTTATTATATTTTTATGTTATAATAATATAATAATAATAAAACATACTAAAGTGGATGAACATCTTTTCTTCTCATCCATTTTTCTCAATTGCCGAAACTAGAGAAGAAAAGAAAGGCTTGAGCTTTGAAACTTTTGGCTTTTGCATGATCAATTAAGGTATGAATTTGAGTTCCGTTTTTGATAATTTTTACGTTTTTTGAAATTGTTGCTTTGAATACTAGCTAGACCAAGCTTAAATTTTTGAATTTGATGATGTATTCATGAAATGCCATTGTTGATAGCTTGATGAAATTGATGTTTAGTGATGGAAAATAAATATAAAATGATAGATTGTTAAGTTTAATTAAGACATTTTTGGTAAAAATGTCTAAAAAGGATTAAATTGTGAAATTTATAAATTGAGGGGTCAAAATGTGAAATAAATGAAATGTATGAGCTTGTATTAAAGCTATGAAAATTCGGCCCTTAAGAAGTTTAGTCCAATTTTGAGTATTTTGTGTTCTGTGCAATAGAGACTAAATTGTAAAAATGGTAATGTCAGGGGTAAAATAGTAATTTTCTCATTTATGTGTTTTTGGATTAAATTGAATGAGAAAAATGTTGAATGAGCTCAATTTGAAATTATTTAGATCAAGAACAAAAAGAATCGGGATGGGATCGGGGAAAAGCGAAGTTGAACGAATAGCCAGGAAAACCTAATCCTTCGATTTTCGAGGTAAGTTTTTAAGCAATTGGGTTGAATTGAATTATTATCTATCATGAAGTACATGAATTAAATATAGGTAATATCTATAATATGTCAATGCCGAATGTATTATTGGTTGGAAGATGAATTTAGTTGAATGTGAAGTATAAAATATATGCTCATGACATGACTAAGTGAGACATTGATGTCAAGAAATGAATATGGTTGAAAATGATGAATAATTGTTTATTAATAATATTTAGCCGAATGTGGAATGATATAGAAATGAATAAATTGTTTTTATACATATATATATATATATGTGTGTGTGTATGTGTGTGTGTGTGTGTGTGTGTGTGTGTGTGTGTGTGTGTGTGTGTGTGAGTGATTGGGATTAATAGTATTCTTTTGTATTCAAGTGATGAATGAATTTAAGACTTATGAGAAGTCTATTTTTTTTAAATGCTTGGAATATTCGGTTTATGAGTTAATAGTGTGTAAATTACAATTACAATGTATTTTGGCTTCGTTATGTAATTGCTTATAACTTACTAAGCTATGTTAGCTTACAGTGTGTGTTTATTTGATTATTTTATAGATTTTGAAGTCTAACTACGAGCTCGGGGATCATCGTCGTTGTCTATCACGCTATCGACTCATTTTGGTATTTTATAAACTGAATTTTTGAAACTATGAACATATATGGCATGTATAGGCTAGTAATATTATGTTTGGTTTTGAAGTTGTATATATTTGTATAAGCCATGCGAAAATGGCTTGTCCATCTTGTTTGGTTGTGGTTATGGTTGATTTGGTTTTGGTATATATAAGTATGGTTAATGTATAGAGTTTAAATGAAATGGAGTAAAGATGTTATAAACTTGTTAACCATATTTTGCAATGAAACAGTTTTTAGTTAGTAGCAGTTACATGATTTTTAAAAATCACCAAAATTAGGAGAAATGGAATTAGAAAGTGAATAAGAACAAAATTAAATCTTATTGTGTCTATTTTTATATGAAAGAAACAGAGTAGGAAAAGAGATTTTATATTATGAGATATTTAAATTTTAGTGAGACTGGTTCTGAAAGACTTCGTGATCCCCTGTTCTGTCTTGGAAAAATTATTAAAAATTGTACAAAAATAATAATGGAGCATAGATTATATGCTTAGAATCCTTAATGAGTCTATTTTGTATTGGAATAAATGAGAACATTAATTGAATTATGTACAATAAGATAATTAAGTTTTTGTAAAGATAGGTCAGAACCATCAAATAGTGAAATAGGGGAAACTTTAATGAATAAACTGTACTAATTGACCACAAGAAAAATTCTAGAAATATTATAGTAAGAAGATATATGAGTCTAGTTTCAAGGAAAATTTACAGATCTAAATTTTGAGTTTTGTAACTCGAGTTATAGTTAATTTAGTCAACATGATGCAGATGGACAATTTCAATTTTTATGCCCCGAATTAGTAGTTAAGTTTAATAATGCCTCGAGCTCGACTCCGGCAACGGTCTCGGGTAAGGGGTGTTACATTTTATTGGTATCAGTGCTACATTTTAGTCAGTTCTCGAACTAACATAATGAAACACCCCAAACCCGGCCCACGAGCCTTGACCGGATCTGGTATGTTCCCCGGTGTAAACCGTTTCAAATTCTTTTGTGACTTAGGAAAAACTTGGGTGTTTTGAAAGAATGTTTTGGGTTGGGCTTGAGTTGAAAACAAGTTCATTTGAGGTGACAAAATATTTAGAGTTTATTTGAAAATAAATTTCACTTGATCTTTAATTAATAATTTGTAAACATAATAAATAAAAGTAAAAAGAAATAAAGAAATTCATCTATGGCCTTATTACATCAAATAATTCTCAAAAATGAATTAAAGTGCTTAAATAAAGTAAAAATCCAAATTAATTAAATTCCTTGCTGTGCATGGCCACCTTTAAGCTCCTGCCGACCCGGTCCATTACTGATCATCACCTGGAAGAAAAAGTTCCCCAACGGGGTGAGTCAAACAGACTCAATGTGTACACAAACACTAAGTCTTAACATTTCAGGCATGCATTATCATATCACATACATATTCAAATAACAGGTAAAAATAATGATGCAACCCAAACCCAAACCTATTAAGCCATCCGCTACACTCCCCCGTACCAACCTGTACACCGTGGGGACTACTAAGTCGACCCTCATTCCGCTACACTCCATATCGCGGTCTTAGGTCACCGCATTCGTGGTCTTAGGTCACCACGTTCAGATTACTGTGGTCTTAGGTCACCACATTCAGATTACTGTGGTCTTAGGTCACCACATTCAGATATCACGGTCTTAGGTCACCGTGTTCGTGGTCTTAGGTCACCACATTCACTTCCCCTTTCATATAACCAATATGCCCCATTTTGTAATATGCATTAACATGCCAGAGTTCACATTCTTATCATATTCTCATGTTACAAATAACATTTTTCATATTCCTATTGGGAGTAGGAAACGTACCTGAGTACTTTGTACCATAGCATGGTACTTAGCCATATTTTCACATTCTTAATATTACATTAATTTAAACATAGCCATGAACATATCAAAACTTAGAGTAGGGTACACACCTGATTCGCTTAGGGTTTCCAATCCAAATCCCGAAAAGCTTGATCTAATGCCTTAGATCTTAAATCTCTACATTTAATCAATAACTTAATACTTAGCAAAGAGCCATTCGGCCATAAGTCCAAATCCTAGTAGGATTAGTACACTAAAACTTACCTTGTTGCCGATTGACTTAAGAACCAAGTCCCGAAACTTTGTATCCTTCTTCCTTGTATTCGGCCAACTCTAGATCCCTTTAACATATTAGTTTTCGGCTTTTAAGATAATAAAAGATAGATCCAAACACTAAAATAAGCCTTGGCCGAATGCTATACACACTTACCTTGTGGATTTTAAATCCCGAAATTCACCGAATAACTAGGGAACACGTAGCTTATGGTGTACCTTCGGGAAAAGAACTTCTCCTTCCTTGTAGTCGACACTTAGTAAATCCCGAAAGATCCTTCCAAATTTCGGCAAACAAGTTTCTAATGGGATTAGTCCTAGATTTCGGTAAATCTTAAAAGAAAAAGGATGAAACCGAATGAGATCTTACCCTTACTTTAGATATCGACAGTTCCTTTGCTTGAAGTCTCAAACTATTCGGCTATGGCCTTGATCTTAGCAAGCTTTCGACTTTTGGAAAATTGAGAGGAGAAGAATGAAGAAGAAAAGAATAGGGGTTGCAGAGAAAATTCGGCAGAGGTTATCAAGGAAGAGAAAATAATGCTGAATGGCCTCTCTTTTCCTTTTATAGCCAAATTTACTAGGCTAGAGTCCCTTACTTGGCCACCACTCTTCTATAACTTTATCCCTTGATTTATCACTTTAATTATCAATAAGACTTAATCCAATATTTATCTCTTATCTCCTAATAAAAATAATACTAATAATAATCCTCTTTTATCTCTTCCTTATCTATCAAAATAAAAGAAATAATATCCACATTTATCTCCCCTTTTAGCTGAATTTTAATAAGAATAAAACCTCATCTTAAACTCCTCCCCTAGTCTCCCTTTGCCGTCCACTACCTCCCTTCCTTGCCGAAAATAAAAACTTTTATTTTAGCTTCCCATGTGACTCGAACCCAGGCCCAATTGCACCTGCCTGTGGCGTCACTTACTGGGCTTTAAGTGGCATTTCCAAGCCACTTTTCCAAGCCTGTTTATGTGTCAAATTCCTCCTATTATTTTTCTTAAGGCCACCTTGCCTTAGTTTTCTCTTTTTAAGCCTTAAAACTTGACATTTCTTTACATTTCCAAGTTTCCAAAAATTTTCATTTGCCTCTTTAAACTTGACATTTCCTTACATTTCCAAGTTTCCAGAAATGTTTACTTTCCTCTTTTGAATCATTTCCACATCATTTCCTTACATCCCCTAGTTTCCAAAAATGTTCACTTTCCTCTTTTAAACTTAACGTTTCCAAAGCATTTCCTTACATTTCCTTACATTTCCATACATTTCCACACATTTCCATACATTTCCATACATTTCCATACATTTCCATACATTTCCATACATTTCCAAGATTCTAATAATGCACACCACACATCCATATCACAGTAAACATGCTATTTCATAAAATTAAGCAAAAATGCACACAATGGGATTCTTCCCTCAAAGTACTTCACTTGATGCCATAACCCTTGCACCTTAGATGGCGTCCCTTGACACTTTTCCACATCACTTCTTGTGTCCTAAACTCCCCAAAACTTTTCTTAAGGCTACCTTAGCCTAGCTCCCCCTTTTTAACTTAAAAACCAATAATTGTCCAAAGCTTTCTCTTCCATCCTAGGATTTTAAAAACCCTTAATTCACTTCCAAACACTGCCAAAACCTACTACTCATGAATTATGCACGAACGCATAACCCCTAATCTAGGATGTTACAGTTCTACCCTCCTTAAAAATAATTTCGTCCTCGAAATTACTTACTAACAGTCGTACAATCCTTCTCACCGCACTATGCTTACGCTGCGTACTCTGATCTTAATAGAACCATCATACTTTCTAGGCACAATTTCTAAGTTCACGTCCCCGAGAACTCATTTCTAACGTCGCGATTTAATCTGATTAAGAAGTTTTATGAATTAATCCTTGTTTCACTTGTTTACCCGCGAAGAAGTTTTATGAAAAGAGTTTTAGGAGTGGTTCTTTCGTATTCATACATACACACAGTCTTTTCATTCATACATCCATCAAACAATTACGAACTTTCGTTCATTCAGAGAAACGTTGTAGTTTTCATTGTTGTCGTTTTTCCACTACCCAGGGGTATTTTCATAATTTTCCAAAGAAATAGTTCCTTGGTGATTTTGTCAAAAAGTATTTTGGAAATTTTTTTTAAATTCCCGGGGTATTTGGAAAATTTTGAAATCCGGGGGTATTTCGGTAATTTTGGAGCTCGGGGGTATTTTGGTAATAAACTAGGGTAAATATGTAAATCTTAATAAATTAAGGGTATTTCAAAATTTGCAAAACTTGAGGGTTCTTTTTGAGAATTTGTTTTCCAAATCGGTGATGTTGCAGAAATTTTGAAAATCAGGGTCATTTTGGTAATTTTGTAAGTCAGGGGCAATTTCGTAAATTTTCCAAATCAGGGTACTTTGGACTTTTGCAAAAATAGGGTTTTTGGATACTTTTACAAAATAAGAGAGTTTTATCGAAATCGGGGTAATATGGTAATTTTCGAATCCCAAGGGCATTTTTTGTAATTTTATAACTAGGGGTATTTTAGTAATTTTCACAAATCAAGAATATTCCAGAAAAATTTTATGGGATAGCTTTTATAAATCAAAAGAGTAGTTTAAGAGTTTTAAAACTAGGGTTTTTAGGAAAATACGGCTAGTTCCCTTTCGGGTTTTAGTTAGGGGTTTAGCCTATGAATAAGTCCTCTTGGTTAGGGTGAACCGAAGCTACGCACCAGGTAGGATTCCTGCGAAGAGGAGGTGAGTCACTAGGATTGCTTAAATACCAGGCTCTTCCGGATCCATTCCTAGACATGCGCACAATGGTTGCCACACCCTAACTCGGCGACTTAACCACAGGTTTGTTTAATTAGAAATTAAAGTTTTATGTAACTTGTTGGGGTACACTAGTCCTAGAGTTCAAGTACTTATCATACTAATCTACGTTTCGTTCCTACCCTTCTACAATTCATACAATAATTCACACAAGAGATAGGGGTACTTACCTGGTGGACTTCGGGTCAGAGACTTAGGTGCCATGCCAGAAAAACCTGCATATTTCCAAAAATATTTTCATAAAAACTCATTTGGGCTCGATTTGAAAACATTTTGGGCCTTAAACCACAGGCCGAGAGTTTAAAACTAAGCTCTGATACCAAATTGAAACACCCCAAACCCGGCCCACGAGCCTTGACCGGATCTGGTATGTTCCCCGGTGTAAACCGTTTCAAATTCTTTTGTGACTTAGGAAAAACTTGGGTGTTTTGAAAGAAAGTTTGTTTTGGGTTGGGCTTGAGTTGAAAACGAGTTCATTTGAGGTGACAAAATATTTAGAGTTTATTTGAAAATAAATTTCACTTGATCTTTAATTAATAATTTGTAAACATAATAAATAAAAGTAAAAAGAAATAAAGAAATTCATCTATGGCCTTATTACATCAAATAATTCCCAAAAATGAATTAAAGTGCTTAAATAAAATAAAAGTCCAAATTAATTAAATTCCTTGCTGTGCATGGCCACCTTTAAGCTCCTGCCGACCCGGTCCATTACTGATCATCACCTGGAAGAAAAAGTTCCCCAACGGGGTGAGTCGAACAGACTCAATGTGTACACAAACACTAAGTCTTAACATTTCAGGCATGCATTATCATATCACATACATATTCAAATAACAGGTAAAAATAATGATGCAACCCAAACCCAAACCTATTAAGCCATCCGCTACACTCCCCCGTACCAACCTGTACACCGTGGGGACTACTAAGTCGACCCTCCTTCCGCTACACTCCATATCGCGGTCTTAGGTCACCGCATTCGTGGTCTTAGGTCACCACGTTCAGATTACTGTGGTCTTAGGTCACCACATTCAGATATCACGGTCTTAGGTCACCGTGTTCGTGGTCTTAGGTCACCACATTCACTTCCCCTTTCATATAACCAATATGCCCCATTTTGTAATATGCATTAACATGCCAGAGTTCACATTCTTATCATATTCTCATGTTACAAATAACATTTTTCATATTCCTATTGGGAGTAGGAAATGTACCTGAGTACTTTGTACCATAGCATGGTACTTAGCCATATTTTCACATTCTTAATATTACATTAATTTAAACATAGCCATGAACATATCAAAACTTAGAGTAGGGTACACACCTGATTCGCTTAGGGTTTCCAATCCAAATCCCGAAAAGCTTGATCTAATGCCTTAGATCTTAAATCTCTACATTTAATCAATAATTTAATACTTAGCAAAGAGCCATTCGGCCATAAATCCAAATCCTAGTAGGATTAGTACACTAAAACTTACCTTGTTGCCGATTGACTTAAGAACCAAGTCCCGAAACTTTGTATCCTTCTTCCTTGTATTCGGCCAACTCTAGATCCCTTTAACATATTAGTTTTCGGCTTTTAAGATAATAAAAGATAGATCCAAACACTAAAATAAGCCTTGGCCGAATGCTATAGACACTTACCTTGTGGATTTTAAATCCCGAAGTTCACCGAATAACTAGGGAACACGTAGCTTATGGTGTACCTTCGGGAAAAGAACTTCTCCTTCCTTGTAGTCGACACTTAGTAAATCCGGAAGATCCTTCCAAATTTCGGCAAACAAGTTTCTAATGGGATTAGTCCTAGATTTCGGTAAATCTTAAAAGAAAAAGGATGAAACCGAATGAGATCTTACCCTTACTTTAGATGTCAACAGTTCCTTTGCTCGAAGTCTTAAACTATTCGGCTATGGCCTTGATCTTAGCAAGCTTTCGGCTTTTGGAAAATTGAGAGTAGAAGAATGAAGAAAAAAAGAATAGGGGTTGCAGAGAAAATTCGGCAGAGGTTATCAAGGAAGAGAAAATAATGCTGAATGGAGAAAATTCGGCAGAGGTTATCAAGGAAGAGAAAATAATGCTGAATGGCCTCTCTTTTCCTTTTATAGCCAAATTTACTAGGCTAGAGTCCTTTACTTGGCCACCACTCTTCTATAACTTTATCCCTTGATTTATCACTTTAATTATCAACAAGACTTAATCCAATATTTATCTCTTATCTCCTAATAAAAATAATACTAATAATAATCCTCTTTTATCTCTTCCTTATCTATCAAAATAAAAGAAATAATATCCACATTTATCTCCCCTTTTAGCTGAATTTTAATAAGAATAAAACCTCATCTTAAACTCCTCCCCTAGTCTCCCTTTGCCGTCCACTACCTCCCTTCCTTGCCGAAAATAAAAACTTTTATTTTAGCTTCCCATGTGACTCGAACCCAGGCCCAATTGCACCTGCCTGTGGCGTCATTTACTGGGCTTTAAGTGGCATTTCCAAGCCACTTTTCCAAGCCTGTTTGTGTGTCAAATTCCTCCTATTATTTTTCTTTAGGCCACCTTGCCATAGTTTTCTCTTTTTAAGCCTTAAAACTTGACATTTCTTTACATTTCCAAGTTTCCAAAAATTTTCGTTTGCCTCTTTAAACTTGACATTTCCTTACATTTCCAAGTTTCCAGAAATGTTTACTTTCCTCTTTTGAATCATTTCCACATCATTTCCTTACATCCCCTAGTTTCCAAAAATGTTCACTTTCCTCTTTTAAACTTAACGTTTCCAAAGCATTTCCTTACATTTCCTTACATTTCCCCACGTTGCCTTACATTTCCATACATTTCCATACATTTCCATACATTTCCAAGATTCTAATAATAGACACCACATATCCATATCACAGTAAACATGCTATTTCATAAAATTAAGCAAAAATGCACACAATGGGATTCTTCCCTCAAAGTACTTCACTTGATTCCATAACCCTTGCACCTTAGATGGCGTCCCTTGACACTTTTCCACATCACTTCTTGTGTCCTAAACTCCCCAAAACTTTTCTTAAGGCTACCTTAGCCTAGCTCCCCCTTTTTAACTTAAAAACCAATAATTGTCCAAAGCTTTCTCTTCCATCCTAGGATTTTAAAAACCCTTAATTCACTTCCAAACACTGCCAAAACCTACTACTCATGAATTATGCACGAACGCATAACCCCTAATCTAGGATGTTACACATAATGCGTGTGAGTCTAGCTATACATGCCATATTTTTTACTGTGATAGTGTGATGACTTCTGACCGCGAAATGTGTTTTTCTTCTTTCATATAGTAATGGATCCTGATCCCGAGCGAGTCGTAGCCTGTAACACCCCAAACCCGGTCAAAACGTTACGACCAAATCTAAAATATTACAGGAAAGAAGATTCGAAAATACCGGCAAAGCATCTTCATTTGAGAAAAATGTTTGGTTCTAATAATTCCAGTTTTAGGGCTATTCAAAGTTTGGTTAAGTTAAAACTTGTCAAACTCTTATAAAGGGTATCTAGGCGATAAAAACTGGTTTTTCTACTCTTTAAAAAAACCGAATTTGGAAGATTTGTAAAATGACATTTTGAAAACAACATTGAGGTACGTGAACTTTTGAAAATAGTATTAGCAGTACTGAGAAAAATATCAAGTTAATTTATTTGTGACTTATTATCCACTCGTTGAAATTTTGGGAAAACCTTCATTTAAGTTTTGAGAAAATCCTATTTCTTTTCCTTATAAGTCTTAATATGTATAAAACCAGCATATAACAAGTCCCAAAAATAAAAATAAAAATAAAAATAAAGCGGCCTTATTACAACTTAAAATCCCAAATAGAAATAAATTTAAAATAAATTTAAAATAAAGTCCGAGTGTACTTAAAGAAATCGCAACACATGGCCACCTTGAGTTCGTCTCGGCCCAAAACCCACCATCTACTAGTTACCTGCAAAATTAGCGAAGGGGAGAGTCTGTAACACCCCAAGCCCGGCCCATACGTTTCAACCAGATCTGGTATGTCACAAAGGAAATTTTATAAAAAGACGTGGCACTTTGGAAAACAAATATCAGTTTAAATATTTATACCGAAAACTTAATAATTTATTAAGTTGTATAAGATATAAAGTTATAAAATGCCTTGGTGAATTTTAAATAAAAACCGAGATTTTGTAGATGTCTTAACTTAATTTAAATATAAAATTTAAATGCCCAGTAATAAAAGCCCAACATAAAACCAAAACATAAATAATAGTCTAGTAGCCCAAGGCCTTATTACAACGAAATTTAAAACCCTTAATCAAAATATTAAAAACAATATTCTAAGTAAAATCTTCTGCTGGATCAAGAACTCTCTCGCATGGCCACTTCGCGCTCCTCTCCAGCCTGGTCCGTTGCACTAGGTGCTACCTGAAATTGTTAAATAATAGGGTGAGTCGCGAGACTCAGTGTGCAACCTTCATGCACCATTAGATTTGGGCCTTAACCCCATAGAACATATAACAGAATATAATATATCAGAAAATATGCAAAGCCCAACCCAAATCCTAGGTTTCCATACGCTACACGCCACCCTTACCTGCCAGTCACACCATTGGGGATTTCTACAATCAATCCACACCGTTACACACCATTGATGGCAGACATGCTGCTCATCGTCAGATCATGGCCGTAGCCACTACAACAGATCATGGCAAAAGCCACTACAAAAGGTCACGGCAGAAGCCGCTACAACAGAACACTTCCCCTTTCAATAAACCCAACCCCATGCAATCACAGAAATAGCATACTTATCACAGATGTCACCTTAACAGGAACATTCACTTAGGAATGACAGAGATCACTAACCTGGTGATTCGCTTTTACCCTCCTCGGGTTTCAACCATGATGCCAGGATTTCGGCATTTATCAGAATATAACAGATTTATAACATGATGCTGGGATTTCGGCATTTATCAGAATACAACAGATTTATAACATATTTTAACAGGCAATCTAAAGGGTGTGGAAGTGTTACACACCTGATATCGCGTAGTTTTACTCCCTTAGTTAAATCCTTACTATCTGGATCTACAACCCTTATTCTAAAACCTTGCTCAAAAGCCGGAAGAATACGAAGATTTGGGCTCCCCTACATTCGGCCAAGGGTTAATAAATACCCAAATTTACACGTTAAAAATCAATAGATCTCCTTACCTTGAAATCTCAAAAGTAACACGATTCAAGTGTTACTGAACTCTATCTTAGAGATCTAAGCGAGTGACTCCCCTTCAAATCCTAGAATGCCGCAAATAAGAGAAAAACTTAAGATTAGTTCCTTATAGCCATTCGGCTAGAGTCCCTAAAAAGCTGGAAAAGATTGAAATCTTACGAATCACTACTTACCTTTAGTTTCCTTCGAGATTCAGCACAAGCAGATACCCCAGAGAGAATTCGGTAAACACAGGAGATGAGATCTAAGGATTTCGGCTTTTATGGAAATCTCGAAAAAGATGAACTGATGCGTTTTCGGCTTTTAGAAGAAAGAAGAGAAAAGAATAATGGAGTTTTCGGCTTTTAGAAGAAAGAAGAGAAAAGAATAATGGAGTTTTTGGCTTTTAGAAGAAAGAAGAGAAAAGAATAATGGAGTTTTCGGCTTTTAGAAGAAAGAAGAGAAAAGAACAATGGAGTTTCGGCTTTTGAATCAAAGTGAAGATGAGGGAATAGGGTTAGGAATTTCGGCTTCTACTTAGAGGAGAAGAGAAAGAAAAGATGGAAACCCTAAATGCCAAAAAAAAAAAGAAGAGAACCCTCCCTATTTATAGAAATTTCGGCACTTACCTATGAAAAACCGAAAGTGCCCTTCCTGATAACTAAAAATTAAGCAAATAAAAAGGGAAAATTCGGCACCCCTTTGCCATAAAAAAACCGATTTCTTCCCTCCTCTAGGTGTTGGAATTTCGGGCAACACCTAGCCTTGCAGATAGCTCCTATCTTTTCTCTTTTTATCTTCCATATTATCAACTATAATATCTACATTATCCCATTCACATAAATCCTCCTATTTTTGAGCCTTGTTGCCATCCACTCCACCTAACCCTAATGCCAAAAATTAGCTAACTTAAATTAAAATAATTGGGCCCCATGAAACTTAAATTTGGGCCCCTTACTCCCTTGTGTGGCGTCACCTCCTAATATTAGGCCACAAGCCCACCTTGGTATTTCAAACACAGATACTACCTTTTAAACCCTATAATGCCCAAACAGATAATTTTAATCAAGGCCTCTACCTAAGCCTGAGCCCAATTTGGACCCCTAACACTTAAATTAACACATTAAACATATCCACCCATTAAACGCATAGGCCCAAAAATTCAGGATGTTACAGAGTCATCGAGACTCAGTGTGTAAATTCCCCGTTTAACACAGACTGGGCTTAGCCCACCCAATATGGCATATGTCACATGTATGCAATGCAGCCCAACCCAGTTTAATTCTCCATCCAAATACCCGTGGCATTATGCCACTGTGGTTCATGACCACCGTGGTCCTAGACCACTCGTGACCGTAGTCACTCGTGACAAAGTCACTATTATATAATCATGGGGCCAACCCACTGTGGTCTTAGACCACCGTGACGATCTCTGAATAGTTTATGTTTACGTGGGGCCAACCTACTGTGGTCTTAGACCACCGAGATAAGTCACTGTTATAAGCAATCGTGGTATTAACCACCGTGGTACTTAGACCACTCGTGACCGTAGTCACTCGTGACAGTAGTCACTTTTCCCCCTCCACCTTTCAACCATTCCCGAGCCCATGCTCTTCATATCGTGCACAATATTTATGCAACCAATGTCACAGTGTATATCAGATCATTTTTCATACATGCATAACATCAAAATATACATACACGCATATTATCAACAATATCAATATCGAGAACTTACCCGGTGTCTCCAACCTTACCCCTAAGGGCATTTTGCTTAACACATTAGCCATTTCGGCTTTCAGCCTTTACAGTAAATAACAAAACAGTACAGAAGGCGTGTGAGTAATACACACCTGATAACGCGTAAGGTTATACCCTCTATGTCGACGCTTTCACTAGCAGGAACGACAGCTATCTGTCTATCCCAGACAGACGTCGGCTCTCTACCACAGCCCGACGGAAAGTCCCGAACCGCCGACACAGCCCGCTTCTTAAGCTTAGGAGTCGCTACTATGGGTTCGCTCCCTCCCTCAACTTGGGCGTTTCTTGCATCCATGAAACAGACTTGACCAGAGATCAGAGAGAAACGTCGCTTGTCTAATAAGGAAACGTTGATTAAGGTAACCAAAACCTAGAGAGACTCTTAATCATAGGATCTAAGAAGATAATCCCTTACCTTGGTTACTGATGAACCGCACCACAACTACTTCGCCCTCGAAACCGAGATGAATTGTGAGAGAGAGAGGTTCTGCCTAACAGTCATAGATAGCCCTTGAATATTCGGCTAATCAAAAAGAGACTTGAAGAAAAGATAAAGGGTATTGGATGACATTACCTTGCTTTGAAACAGGTGAAGAAAACCAAAGCAGATCCGGCAAAGATGTAATCCTTCACACCCTAGGCTACTCAACGACATTGATTCGGAAAGAAAAGATGAAACAGATGTCCGATTAGAGAGAATAGAGATTGAGGATTTTAAAGAAGAAAAGAGATAGAAGCCGCAAGAAATGAAAAGAGAGATTCGGCTTTTGCAGCAAGAGCTAAAAGAACATTACCTTCAGTAGTACCTTCATTAGTCCTGCAACAGGATGGAATCGATTCACCTGACCAAGGGCTATTCGGCTATGGAGAGAAAAGCAAGGCATCAAAGGAGATGAAATAAAGTTTCGGCTTAAGACGAAAAGTAGAGAAGCAGGATGAAATACCAAGAAGTGGTGTGGTGCTTTTGGTTGTGAGGTTAAAGAGAATGAGTGAAGGGAAAGAAGAGATTCGACAAAGAGGCTCAAAAGGTTTCGGCTTAGAGGAAAAGAAAAAGAAGAGGAAGAATGAAACTAAAGTTCGGCTAATGCAGGCAAGAAAGTCACAGGTGAAAAGATGAAGAAAAGGCATGCACGAATGGTCTCTCAAATTTCAGCTAAAGGTCAAAGAAGAAAAAGAATAAAGTTTACTAACAATTTCGGCACTACACACTCCCCTTAATGACCGAATACACTTCACAGCAAACAAAAGAAAAGCTTAAGACCCCAAATGATTTTCGGCACACACCCTCACTAGCACAAAACCGAAATCCTCCCCTCCACACACCCCACTTTCGGCCAACAACTCAACTAGCCACCAAATCCCTTGTTCAGCTCCTACTTTTACTCCCCTTCATCCATTTGAATCAGTTGACCAGTTCAAATTCCACCATCACCTCATAGCCACTCATTCAAACCATTTGACTCCTTCCACCAACCACCCTGAAGAGTCCAGTTGGAAGCCACCACCGCAGCTCCCTAGCGCAAAAATAAAACTTCTAATCGCTGCTGACACGACTTGAACTCCTTCCCTCAGCAACCTCTTTGTTGACGCCACTTCCCTTGCTCCCTAAGTGGCGTCACTTGCCACTCCACCACAACACCTTCTTGTGTCACAAAACACAATTGAATACTCTTAAGGCCTGCCTCTGCTAGCTCTCCCCTAAAGTGCCTAAAAATGAAATTTTCACCAAGGCTTCAGCTTAACCCCGAGCCTTCCCGAGACCCTTAAACACATCAAAACAACAAACAAAACAAGCCAACACACAGCAACATAAAATAATGCCAAGCCCCTAATTCTAGGATGTTACAGTTCTACCCCCTTAAAGAAATTTCGACCCCGAAATTTACCTGCTCAAAAGAGGGGAGGGTATTGCTACCGCATCACATCCTCTAGCTCCCATGTGGCCTCCTCCGAACCGTGATTTCGCCATAACACTTTAACTAACAGAACCGTCTTTCTTCGCAACACCTTAATATCTCGGTCTAGGATTTGAACTGGTTCCTCCTTGAAAGATAAATCAGGTCTACGCTCGATTTCTTCCACTGGCACTATGTGAGATGGATCCGAACGGTAGCGCCTTAACATCGAGACATGGAATACGTCGTGTATCTACCTCAATTCCAAAGGTAGCTCGAGCTGATAAGCTACTGGTCCCACACGCTTCAACACACGATAAGGCCCGATGAACCTGGGGCTCAGCTTGCCCTTCTGTCCAAACCTTAAGACTTTCTTCCAAGATGAAACCTTTAAGAAAACCCGATCACCCACAGAGAACTCTATATCCCTACGCTTCAGATCTACATAAGATTTTTGCCTGTCGGAAGCTTCCTTCAACCGAGTCCGAATTAGCTTAACCTTTTCCTCTGTTTCAGAAACCAACTCCGGCCCCAACAACCGTCGTTTACCCAACTCTGTCCAACAAATAGGAGTGCGACACTTTCGGCCATATAACACTTCATAGGGTGCCATCTGAATACTGGATTGATAGCTGTTATTGTAAGCGAGTTCTGCCAATGGCAAGAACACCTCCCAACTACCCCTGAAGTCGACGATGCAGCCTCTCAACATGTCCTCCAAGATCTTTACTACCCTCTCCGACTGACCATCAGTCTGTGGATGAAATGCTATGCTGAAATCCAATCTTGTACCCAACGCTTGATGCAACGCCTTCCAGAACCTCGATGTAAACCTGGGGTCTTTGCCTGATATGATAGACATAGGTACCCCATGCAACCTCACAATCTCTGCCACATACAGTTTAGCCAGCTTCTGTAAAGAATAGTCGACACAAACAGGTATGAAATGGGCGGATTTCGTCAACCGATCAACAATCACCCATACCGAATCTTTCTTAGTAGGCGTAAGATCCTCTCCCACTTCCAAAGTGGAATCTTTACTGGCTGAAGCAACCCCGAAGGCAATTGGTGTTCCGCATTCACCTGCTGACACGTCAAACATTTACTCACGAATTCAGTTACTTCTTGCTTCAGACCTGGCCACTGGAACTGTTCTCGTAGATCTCGATACATCTTACTTCCACCAGGATGCATAGCGTATGGGCTACTATGCGCTTCCTGTAAAATCTTCAGTCTCAATTCAGGATTCTTCAGCATACAAGCCCTTCCCCGAAAACACAATACCCCATCACCGTTCACACTAAAATCTCCTGTCTCATCCCCTGCCACTAACTGAAGTTTTAAACTTAGTGATTCATCAGACAATTGCTTCTCTTTAATCTGACTGACCCAAGAAGGCTTCACTTGTAGTTCAGCTAGTAAACTTCCATCATCATATAAGCTGAGATGAGCAAGCATTGCCCTTAGATCCGAGATCACCCTACGACTCAATGCATTTGCCACCACGTTAGCTTTACCTGGATGGTACTCAATCGAACAATCATAGTCCTTTAACAATTTGATCCACCTCCGCTGCCTTAAATTCAACTCCTTCTGGGTAAGGAGATACTTCAAGCTCTTATGGTCTGTATAGGCAACGGACTTCTCCCCATACAAGTAATGTCTCCAAATCTTTAGAGCAGACACTACCGCAGCCAATTCCAGATCATGCATGGGATAATTCACTTCATGCGGTCTCAACTGCCGAGACGCATATGCCACCACCTTCCATTCTTGCATCAACGCACATCCCAACCCTGTGTGCGACACATCACAGTAGACAATAAACTCCTTCCCAGCCTCAGGCTGAATCAACACTGGAGCCTCAGTCAAGATCATCTTCAGCTTCTCAAAACTTTCCTGTTGCTTATCTGACCAGACAAACGGTACCCCTTTCCGTAACAACTTGGTTAATGGTGCAGCTATTAACGAGAATCCCTCTACAAACCTTCTATAATACCCAGCCAGACCAAGGAAACTCTGAATTTTTGCCACAGACTTAGGCGGTTTCCAATCCAACACGGCCTCAATTTTTCGGGGATCCACCCTAATCCCCTCAGCAGACACAACATGGCCCAGAAAGGTAACTTCCCTCAGCCAGAATTCACACTTACTGAATTTGGCGTACAGTTGTTTCTCCCTCAAGATTCACAGAACCATCCGAAGATGCGAATCATGCTCCTCTTCCGAACTTGAGTAGACCAAAATATCATCTATGAACACCACGACAAATCGGTCCAGATAGGGTTGGAATACCCGGTTCATCATGTCCATAAACGCTGCTGGTGCATTGGTCAACCCAAACGGCATAACCAGGAACTCGTAGTGACCATAACGAGTCCGGAGAGCTGTCTTATGGATGTCCGCCTCTTTGACCTTAAGTTGGTGATAACTTGACCTCAAGTCTATCTTTGAAAAGACCGAAGCGCCTCGCAACTGGTCGAACAGATAGTCTATCCAACTTGTTCAATTGCCTATAGTCAATGCACATCCGCATTGACCCTTCCTTCTTCTTAATAAATAACACCAGCGCTCCTCCCGGTGACACACTAGGTCGGATAAAACCCCGATCCAACAGCTCCTGAATTTGGGCTTTTAGTTCCACCAACTCCTTTGGCGCCATTCTATATGGAGCAATAGACACTGGCGCTGTCCCCGAAAGAAGATCAATACCGAATTCCACCTCGCGATCTGGAGGTATCCCTAGAAGCTCTTCTGGAAAAACATCGAGAAACTCTTTCATTGTTCTGACCTCCCCTACAGTCAACTCCTTAGCCTTTAGAGCACAAACATAAGTTAAGAAAGCTTCGCATCCTTTTCTCACCATTCTTTCAGCCTTTAAAGCGGACACTACATTAGACAAGTAGTTCCTCCTTTCACCTATCACCATCACCTCATCATCCTCAGGAGTCCTTAGCACCATGCGCTTGGCATCACAATCCAAGTTTGCTCGATATCTCACTAACCAGTCCATGCCTAAGATTAAATTGAACTCCCCGAACGGCAGTTCCATCAGATCAGCCGGGAAAATCGTCCCTTGCACTTCTAAAGGCACATCCCTAAAGAATTTGTTCACCGCTACAGATTGTCCTAAAGGGCTAAGTACAGTCATCTCCCTAGAAGCAATCTCAGAGTCTATGTTCAGAGTTTCAGACACAGTACTAGCAAAATAAGAATGTGCTGACCCAATATCAATCAACACAGTAAATGGCAATCTATAAATAAGAAACGTATCGGTTATGACGTCCGGTGCATCGCCCTCCTCTCGACGTCTAGCAGCATAGACTAACCCAGGTTGCCTTGCACCTGTATTCCCAACACCTCTGCCCAGTGCTCCACGTCCACGACCAAAACCATTACCTCCTCTGGCCAGACCATGGCCTCTCTGTGGCTGCTGACCACCTCTACCAGGCTGAACATAATCCTGACCTGCGGGTCGCATTCTGTTTGGCTCTTGCGGACAGTCTTTCACCCGATGATCCACTGATCCACATCTGAAGCATCCGTTAATTCTTACCCAACATTCCCCAAAATAGAATGTCCCACACGTAGCACATTGCTGAGGCCGACCAGTAACAGCGGGCCTCACAGGTTTACCCGGCCCATCCAACCTAGGCCTCTTCTGAAAGTTCCCAGTAGATCTTGATGGTCCAAAACTTCTTTTATTTCTACCCTTGTCCCTATCCTGATTCTATCTTTCAGAACGCTTTGCCTCCTCGGCTATCTTAGCCTTCTCAACCAGAACAGCGAATTCCCTTTCTCGTTGTAGAGCTATTAGTAATCGCAACTCATCCCTCAAACCATCCTCAAATCGAACACAACGCTCATGATCCGTAAACATAATACCACGAGCATACCGGCTTAGGCGTAAGAATTTCGCCTCATGCTCGCCCACTGGCTTACTCCCCTGTACCAAGTTTAGGAATGCCTTACGCTAAGCGTCCATATAGCTTGACCCAATATATTTCCCCTAGAACGCAGACTTCAATAAATTTCAGGTGATGCGGTCCGCCCCTGTACCATCTCTAACCGTGAGCCACCATTGGTAAGCCTCGTCTCCGAGAAGAGACACGACTCCCTTCAGGTTTTCTTCTGCAGTGCAGTCAAGATCATCCATAATCCGCTCCACTGCTTCTAACCAATACTCGGCTATATTAGGAGCCACACTAGAAACACCCCTAAACATTTCAGCCCCATTAGCCTTGAGTCGCTCAGGCACAGATTTCCGAGCCGCTGATCCCGTGCTTGCTCCAACAACTCGCTCCAAAACTCTCAACATAGCCTGGGACACAGCATCGTTTCCACCAGTTTGATCTTGAAATTCTGCTTCCGCAACTGGCGATGCGGGCACTTCACCTTTCGGCCCATGCCCAGATTTTGAAGGCTCAGCCTCAATATCTCGGCCTCTTCCATGGCCTCGCATACTGCATCCACGTCCTCTAGTACTCATTACTACTAACGCCATTTTAATCTGATTAAGAGTTTTATAAGTTAGTGTTTTCTTTCGCTGTTTATTACAGAGCAGTTTTATGAAAATAACATTATGAGCATTTCTCGCTATTTCATGCACACCTAAGGTTTCAGTCTCTAGAGTTGTATTTCTTAGCACAAACAATCACATCATATCATACTTACTTCATGTACAACAACCAAAAGTCAGAAGACTTACCGTGCGGATTTGGCGCCGGAGACTCGGGTGCCATGCTTCCAGAAGACATATATATTTCTAAATCATTTTCTAGCCATCTATTAAAACATTTTAAACCCCCATACCCACGGCCGAGTTTTGAACACAATTGTAACACCCCAAACCCGGTCAAAACATTACGACCAAATCTGGAATATTATAGGAAAGAAGATTAGGAACTACCGGCAAAGCATCTTAATTTGAGAAAAACGTTTGGTTCTAATAATTCCAGTTTTAGGGCTATTCAAAGTTTGGTTAAGTTAAAACTTGTCAAACTCTTATAAAGGGTATCTAGGTGATAAAAACTGGTTGTTCTACTCTTTAAAAAAAACTAAATTTGGAAGATTTGTAAAATGACATTTTGAAAACAACATTGAGGTATGTAAACTTTTGAAAATAGTATTAGCAGTACTGAGAAAAATATCAAGTTAATTTATTTGCGACTTATTATCCAATCGTTGAAATTTTAGGAAAACCTTCATTTAAGTTTTGAGAAAATCCCATTTCTTTTCCTTATAAGTCTTAATATGTATAAAACCAGCATATAACAAGTCCCAAAAAAATAAATAAAAATAAAGTTAAAGCGGCCTTATTACAACTTAAAATCCCAAACAAAAATAAACTTAAAATAAAGTCCGAGTGTACTTAAAGAAATCGTAACACATGGCCACCTCGAGTCTGTCTAGGCCCAAAACCCGCCATCTACTGATTACCTGCAAAATTAGCGAAGGGGTGAGTCATCGAGACTCAGTGTGTAAATTCCCCGTTTAACACAGACTGGGCGTTAGCCCACCCAATATGGCATATGTCGCATGTATGCAATGTAGCCCAACCCAGTTTAACTCTCCATCCAAACACCCGTGGCATTATGCCACTGTGGTTTATGACCACCGTGGTCCTAGACCACTCATGACCGTAGTCACTCGTGACAAAGTCACTATAATATAATCGTGGTGCCAACCCACTGTGGTCTTAGACCACCGTGACGATCTCTAAATAGTTTATGTTTACATGAGGCCAACCCACTGTGGTCTTAGACCACCGAGATAAGTCATTGTTATAAGCAATCGTGGTATTAACCACCGTGGTACTTAGACCACTCGTGACCGTAGTCACTCGTGACAGTAGTCACTTTTCTCCCTCCACCTTTCAACCATTCCCGAGCCCATGCTCTACATATCGTGCACAATATGTATGCAACCAATGTCACAGTGTATATCAGATCATTTTTCATACATGCATAACATCAAAATATACATACACGCATATTATCAACAATATCAATATCGAGAACTTACCCGATGATAAACCGTAATTATAACATATTTTAATCCCACAATTAGTTTGTTTTTGGATGACTTATCCCCAATTTATGTAAAAAGGTGCTCTTAATCCTTTCTTTTCATGTTTTATACTCAAGAAAGCACCCAAGGATGAAAAGAACGAGAAACGGGCTTAAAACGGACCAAATTGGGCCAAGAAAGAAATCGACACAGCCTGGCCCAAAACTAACGCGGTCGTGCCTCATTAAAAGTCCGAGCACGGCCTGGCCACGATCCACACGGGCGTGTGCCATGGCCGTGTCCCTGTCGCTGGAAAGAGAAATTTCATTCGGGAAAGGATACTTGGAGGCAAAGAAACATATTCCAAAGCCTATTCAAACACCCTATTAGGAATTCTACTTGAATTAGGATACTTCGGGGCCAAGTAAGGCATCACAAAGTCTATATAAACACCCGAGGGGGCAACTTTAAAGGGGAGTTCGGCAAAAGCCGAAACAGGCGTCAAAGCTAGGCCAAGGAGCCAAGCCAGAAAGGTCAGAGTTAGGGAATAACACAAGGATAGCCAGTTGATCCATCCCAAGAAGTCGGAGTTATACTCAAGACCGCAGAATTCTCCTTCAATTCTTTCAGAGGGTTTTAAGGTTTTCTTATGTTTTGTTTTATCTTTTCTCTTGAGATGTTCTTTTTATTCATTATGAACTAAACCCCTCAGATACCCGAAGGGGATGAAACCTAGATGAATTTTGTTATTTGATTTCTGAATTTTATGATAATTACTTAATTTGTTCTTAATTATGTTGCTTAATCCAAATCTGATGTGCTTAGGTGGAGGAGGAATAGACCCTGCCTAAGAGTAGATCTAACATAATTAAGCAGAGTTGATCGAATGCCTAGAGATAGGGTTACGAGATTTTGCCGGATTAGGGTGAAACCTAATATGGGAGTCCATTGATCGATTCACTGCTATTCTAGGGGGTTATTATAAGCGAACGAGAGTTCCACTAATTAACCTAGGGTTAGACGTTATTCACCTCGAGAGAGGGTTTAATATAGGTTAGGGAGTCCTACGGATCAAGCTAAGTAAAGAAATCGTATAATTCAGGGTTAGGTAAACAAGTGAAGTCTAGGTGGATTCTTCCTGAGGGTATCGTCGTAGTCAACTGAGTTTTTCTTCAAAGTTATTTCCCAAATCATTCTTTTCGTCTATGTGTCCTTAGCTTAGCCTTCGTCAATTTAGTTTAAAAGCACTCTCACTCCGTTTTTAAGGCTAAATAATAAAAAGAAAGTTAGTATTAGTACTTTTAGTTCCTTTGGGTTCGATAATCCGGTCTTGCCTAAGCTATACTACTGTTCAATAGGTACACTTGCCTTTAATCGTTGTCAGAGTTAGTCTCCAGGTTCGATCATTCTTTTATAAATTTTAAAGCTCTGATTTCAGCGATCAAGTTTTTGGCGCCGTTGTCGGGGAACTAAAATATTAAGAACGCTTAATTTTTATTACTTTAGCCATTATTATTATTATTATTGCAATTTATTTTCATTATTATTTTTTATTTTTCATTTTTTTGCTAATTTTTTTTAATTTTTTGGCATATAATTTTAGAGATGGCACTAAATAATTATCAGTGGCAATTCATGAGGACAGAGCCAACAAAAGCAGCCGATATCTACAACCTCGACCCAGTACATCCAGTTATGTAGTACAAACCAAGTGGAGGCGTGGCGAATCCTGGGTACCCACCCTACGGATATGGCATGGAGAACGAACAAGTCCACTATATGGGTAACTATCCTAGGCTTCAAAACAATTTTTATGGTAACACTTATAATGCAGGTTGGAGGTACCATCCCAATTTCTCGTGGGATGATCAAAATAACCAAAGACCGGAACTTCCTCCAAACTTTCAACAACCACCTTACCAACAGGAAGAGGAGTCGCACCTTGAGGTGATGTTGACAAAACTTGTGGCAGCCACAGAAAACCGCTTCCAATAGTCTGAAAAAACACTCAAAAGCAACGAGAACCAAGTCGGGGAACTTACTAAGTCAGTCACGGAAGTCACTAATGCAGTCGAACAACTCGCAAAGCTAATATCAAAACTACCACAAGGAAGCTTGCCAAGCAATACTGTAACTAACCCGAGAGAGCAAAATCAAGCCATTTACAATAGTGAAGGTCTAGACGAACCAAACCCAAGGGGAGAACCTATGGTAAGTGAAGGTAAAGCTGAGATGTGCCATGATATACCAACACCATCAATTACAGAGTACCAACCTCGTGTGCCATATCTCTATGCAATAAAGAAAGACCACACAGAGGAAGAATTCGGTGAACTCACACTTCGTGTAGACGACGAAACAATCACTTTTCAAGCTCTTGACTCAGCTAGGACATCGAGTAATAAAGGTACGAACATTAATTCTATTGATAATCATTTGGTTCAACCTTCTTTACAGGAAGCATCACGAAATCACCTAGCTGAGCTAGATCTTAGACCTCGTGCCAACAAAGAAGAATCGTATGAGGAACGAAGCCTTAGGGTAGACAAATTAGAAAAGTGGAAAATAAAACTTAAAGAAGAACCGGAACCACACGAAGTGAAACCAAAGGAGCCTCCAGACGAGCTGATAGGAACAACGAGTCACTTCAAAGTAGGAGATCAGGTATTATTGAATAAGGAAGACCCTTGAATCACCAATTCAGACCTCAAGACAAACGAAGAAATCACTTTTGAGGTACTTAATGTCTTCCAATACGGCACAGTCGAGGTAAGCAATCCTAAATTCAACACTTTTGAGGTAAATATTACTCGAGTTAAACTATATATTCATAACCGAAATGATCGCATGAGAAAGGATTTTCACCTCTTCAAACCACCATAACCATACGAATGAGAGGTAAAGTCTAGCTTAAGACTATAAACGAGTGCTTCTCGGGAGGCAACCCGAGCCCGTTTTTACATTTTTTTATTTTTATATTTTATTTTTTTCTTTTCTTTTTCTTTTTAGCACCTAACCATAAACTAACAAACGAGCAGATTTCTAGGCCACACGGCCCTACACACGGGTGTGCCCGTGGCCGTGTGGAAGCCAGGGATGAACCATGGGCGTGCCAGTAGCCGTGCACGAATAGAAAAATTTCTTTTCCCAACACGGGTGGTGATAATAGTCCACGCCCGTGCCGATGCCCCGTGCGAGGTTACTGACTTGTTAAGCACGGGCTAAACACGGCCGTGCCTTCCAACCGTGCCAACATTCTGACTTATCGAACACGGGAGGAGCACGCCCGTATTAAATGACCGTGTGAAGAAAGACACGGGCGTGCCACTACACCCACGGCCGTGCCCGAACACCCTGAACGCGCCAAAATTTAAAATCCCAAAACACGGGCTACATCTCTATTTAAACCTCATTCTCCCTTTTTCTAGTTGTCTTTCATTTTCCATTATTTATTTTTATTTTTATTTTATTTTCATTTCATTATTTTTTACTTTATTTTATTTTCTTCTTCTTATTCTTTATAATATTTAGATTTAGCTTAGGATACAATAAAATCAGACCGGCTGCTTCGAGGATTCAATTTCAAACGGTTCGAGACGCTTCCCCACGTTCACCTCCAATCCTATCCGATTTCTTTTCATTGACTTTATCCAAAATTCAAGAAGTTTCACTTCTTTCCCCATCTTATGATTTTTATGATTATTTTGCTAATATCTATCTTTGTGCATTGTGGGCAATGTACATCTTAAGTGTTGGGGGGGTTAACTATAGTATTATTTGAAAATCTCTGAATTATGCCTTGCTCAAAAGTAAAGTCTCTCATATTATGATTAGAATGAAATTTCCTATGATTTATGATCTTTGTTGATATGTTTTGGAGTAAGTCATTAATAATTGTGCATTGATGATTAAATTTGAAGGATACTAGAGAATCAAGCATGATAAAGTCTATTTTTCAAAAAAAAAAAATTAGGTTGTCTACCTGAATCTGAATGTTACTTTGAAGTTTGAAATTTACGAGGTTGACATCAAAATACCCATAATTTTTGTGAGATTTTTGAGCATTTTAGAGCATACATCCTTTCATGCTCACTTTTTATTATGAGTGTGTCAACATTGATTTGTTATTCTAGAACTTGCATTGATTATACATGTCAAGACCACACCTATGATTTGATATACCGAGATGATAAAGGCACCTAGGTTTTAACCCACTTACTCCATTAAAAAACCTACCTTCACAATTAACCCCTAGTGAACCCCGTTGACCCTAACAACCCTTTTTTTATTATTGACTCACCCACTAATATTAACCCAAAACCTTTTGTATTTGTCATCACCATTCTTTTTGACTACCCTTATATCGAGATTTGATTTGGTCAGCTACCTAATTATATTATTTCAGTATTCATCCTTTATTATTAGTTTGTTCTTAAAAAAAACGAAGTATATTCATTATTAGCTTTGCTAAGTGAGCTTACATGTTTAAAATGCAAATCTTGAAGAAAAAGCTCATATTATTAGTTTTCAATTGATGTAAATATTTAGGATGAGTTCATTATTCTAGTTAGGTAATTTGTCAGGTCAATCTCGATTCTAACCTTTTAATTCAGCCTTTACCCACACCTTTAACCCAAGCCTCGTTACAACCCTATAAAGACCTTTTGATTTGTGTATCATCTCATATTTTAGTGGTGGATATTTGATTTTCATGCAAGCCTATGGGATTAACTTTTCATGTTAAACTTTTGAGTGCTTAATTTTGAACCTTAAACACCTCGAGTGATTTGAGTGAATCTTTAGAGAGGATGTCAATCCTTGTTGATTTCAAATCAAAGGTAATTATTCATGGTAAAGGGAAACACCTATGTTTTCATACTATAAATATCATGACTTTGATTGTTTGAATCTTTAGGACTCTTTGAGTAGATTTATCCATGTATGAATTATATTTGAATTATGATAAAACATTATTGATGAATACTATGAATCGAGGAAGTCCGTTTTAATTATGAGATGAGAATTTTGCTTGAGGACAAGCAAAAGCTTAACTATGGGGGTATTTGATAAACCGTAATTATAACATATTTTAATCCCACATTTAGCTTGTTTTTGGATGACTTATCCCCAACTTATGTAAAAAGGTGCTCTTAATCCTTTCTTTTCATGTTTTATACTCAGGAAAGCACCCAAGGATGAAAAGAACGAGAAACGGGCTTAAAACGGACCAAATCGGGCCAAGAAAAAAATCGATACGGCCTGGCCCAAAACTAACACGGCCGTGCCTCATTAAAAGTCCAAGCACGGCCTGGCCACGATCCACACGGGCGTGTGCCATGGCCGTGTCCCTGTCGCTGGAAAGAGAAATTTCATTCAGGAAAGGATACTTGGAGGCAAAGAAACACATTCCAAAGCCTATTCAAACACCCTATTAGGAACCAAGTAAGGCCTCACAAAGTCTATATAAACACCCAATGGGGAAACTTTAAAGGGGAGTTCGGCAGAAGCCGAAACAGGTGTCAAAGCTAGGCCAAGGAGCCAAGCCGGAAAGGTCAGAGTTAGGGAATAACACAAGGATAGCCAGTTGATCCATCCCAAGAAGTCGGAGTTATACTCAAGACGGCGGAATTCTCCTTCAATTCCTTCAGGGGGTTTTAGGGTTTTCTTATGTTTTGTTTTATCTTTTCTCTTGAGATGTTCTTTTTATTCATTATGAACTAAACTCCTCAGATACCTGAAGGGGATGAAACCTAGATGAATTTTGTTATTTGAGTTCTAAATTTTTATGATAATTACTTAGTTTGTTCTTAATTATGTTGCTTAATCCAAATCTGATGTGCTTAGGTGGAGGAGGAATAGACCCTGCCTAAGAGTAGATCTAACATAACTAAGCGGAGTTGATCGAATGCCTAGAGATAGGGTTACAAGATTTTGCCGGATTAGGGTGAAACCTAATGTGGGAGTCCATTTATCGATTTACTGCTATTCTAGGGGGTTATTATAAGCGAACGAGAGTTCTGCTAATTAACCTAGGGTAGACGTTATTCGCCTTGAGAGAGGGTTTAATATAGGTTAGGGAGTCCTACGGATCAAGCTAAGTAAAGAAATCGTATAATTCAGGGTTAGGTAAACAAGTGAAGTCTAGGTGGATTCTTCCTGAGGGTATCGTCGTAGTCAACTAAGTTTTTCTTCAAATTTATTTCCCAAATCATTCTTTTCGTCTTTGTGACCTTAGCTTAGTCTTCGTCAATTTAGTTTAAAAGCACTCTCACTTTGTTTTTAAGGCTAAATAATAAAAAGGAAGTTAGTATTAGTACTTTTAGTTCCTTTGGGTTCGATAATCCGGTCTTGCCTAAGCTACACTACTGTTCGATAGGTACACTTGCCTTTAATCGTTGTCAGAGTTAGTCTCCAAGTTCGATCATTCTTTTATAAATTTTAAAGCTCTGATTTCAGCGATCACCCGGTGTCTCCAACCTTACCCCTAAGGGCATTTTGCTTAGCACATCAGCCATTTCGGCTTTCAGCCTTTACAGTAAATAACAAAATAGTACAGAAGGCGTGTGAGTAATACACACTTGATAACGCGTAAGGTTATACCCTCTATGTCGACGCTTTCACTAGCAGGAATGACAGCTATCGGTCTATCCCAGACAGATGTCGGCTCTCTACCACAGCCCGGCAAAAAGTTCCGAGCCGCCGACACAGCCCGCTTCTTGAACTTAGGAGTCGCTACTATGGGTTCGCTCTCTTCCTCAACTTGAGCGTTTCTTGCATCCATGAAACAGACTTGATCAAAGATCAGAGAGAGACGTCACTTGTCTAATAAGGAAACATTGATTAAGGCAACCAAAACCCAGAGAGACTCTTAATCATAGGATCTAAGAAGATAATCCCTTACCTTGGTTACTGATGAACCGCACCACAACTACTTCTCCCTCGAAACCGAGATGAATTGTGAGAGAGAGAGGTTCGGCCTAACAGCCATAGATAGCCCATGAATATTCGACTAATCTAAAAGAGACTTGAAGAAAAGACAAAGGGTATTGGCTGACATTACCTTGCGTTGAAACAGGTGAAGAAAACCAAAGCAGATCCGGCAAAGACGTAATCCTTCACACCCTAGGCTACTCAACGACATTGATTTGGAAAGAAAAGATGAAACAGATGTCTGATTAGAGAGAATAGAGATTGAGGATTTTTAAAGAAGAAAAGAGATAGAAGCCGCAAGAAATGAAAAGAGAGATTCGACTCTTGCAGCAAAAGCTAGAAGACCATTACCTTCAGTAGTACCTTCAGTAGTCCTACAACAGGATGGAATCGATTCACCTGACCAAGGGCTATTCGGTTATGGAGAGAAAAGCAAGGCGTCAAAAGAGATGAAATAAAGTTTCGGCTTAAGAAGAAAAATAGAGATGGTGGATGAAATACCAAGAAGTGGTATGGTGTTTTCGGTTGTGAGGTTAAAGAGAATGAGTGAAGGGAAAGAAGAGATTCTGCAAAGAGGCTCAAGAGGTTTCGGCTTAGAGGAAAAGAAAAAGAAGAGGATGAATGAAACTAAAGTTCTACTAATGCATGCAAGAAAGTCACAGGTGAAAAGATGAAGAAAAGGGATGCACGAATGGTCTCTCAGATTTTGGCTAAAGGTCAAAGAAGAAAAAGAATAAAGTTTACTAACAATTTTGACACTACACACTCCCCTTAATGACCGAATACACTTTACAGGAAACAAAAGAAAAGCCTAAGACCCCAAATGATTTTCAGCACACACCCTCACTAGCACAAAACTGAAATCCTCCCCCTTCACACACCTTACTTTCGGCGAACAACTCAACTAGTGTAATATCCTAGATTTGGGGTTATGCATTTGGTGCATAATTCAAGTGACAGTAGGCTTGGAGTGTGTTTGGATATGTTTAGGAGGTTTTGAGAACCTAAAGATGTAGGAGGAAGTCTTGGAAAAATATTAGAATTTTAAGTCTAAAGGAGAAGCTAGGCTGAAGAAGCCTTAAGGGAAAATTATAGGCGCTTTTGGACATGGAAATGAGCTTTGTAAAGTGGCTGCAAGGCGCCACTTAGGGCCTTGGTGATGACGCCATGTGCAGTGGGCAAGGGTCTTGGTTCGAATCACGTTGCTGGCATAGGAGTGTGTTTTTATTTTTGCTCTTTGCGTCAAGAAGGGAAACTGGGCTAAGGAGGCTTTAAGAGAAATTGTGGGGAGTTTATGACATAAAAGAACTAGCAGCAAAGTGGCTTGGGGCGTTATCTGTGGAGCAAGGAAGCTTGCGTCAAAGGGCTCCAGCAGGTCCCATGTTCGAATCTTGGGGGCAGCAAAAGGGGTGGCTTTTATTTTTGGCTTTTGGCGTCAGGAGGGAAGGGAGGAGATGGACGGCATGTGGGCTTCCAAAAGGATAAGGTAAGGCTGGTTTTATTCTTTTTAAAATTTTGGCTAGGAAGATATGATAAAGGTTTATTTATTTTAAGTTAGTAGATAGAAGATAAGTGTAGCTTTATTTATTTATTTTATTTATCCTAAGTGGGTAGATAAGTGGTAAGGGATAAAGTGAGGTTGGAATTAATTTATTTATTTTGAGTGTGTGGGTTGGATTATTTTATTAAGGTGATAAGGAGAAAAATGTGGGGAATTGATAGGAAAGGATAAAGTGGCCGAATGTGGGTCTCTTTGGGGGGGTTGGTGTATTCGGTCAAGAAGGGGGGAGGTAGTGCCGAATTTTAGTTGTTGAAAGTAACCATCTTTTGTTATTTCTTTTCTTCTTAATTTTCTTTGTGTCATTTTCTTCTTCTGAACAAGCCATCAAGTTCGGCTTTCATACTCTTTTGATTGGTGACCGAAACTTCAAAGACCAATAAGGTCACTAGTGTTTTTCTTCTTCTCCTCTATTTGTTAGCTTGGCCGAACCTATATCTCTCTCTCCCGAAACTTCTTCTTTTATTTTGTGAGCCGAATACTCTTTTGTGATTTAAGAGCCTTAGCCGAATCTTTTAAGTCTTACATTCTCCATTCTTTGTCGCAAGTTTTGAAGCCAAAACCATTCTTTTGCTATCATTCTCAAAAGCCGAATCTCTAAGGGACTGTCGACTTTTCTCTTGTAGTCTCTCCAAGCGACATAGTGGTAAGTCTGATCTTCCTTAAGCAATCGGTTTTGGATTTCTTCTTAGGGTGCCGAAATCAAGTGTTTTGGCCTTGGTTTTAAGGTTGGCCGAATCTTCATAGGCTATAATGGTGTGCCTTTTATATGTAGCCAACGCTAAGGTGCAGTAAGGACTCTTTCAGGATTCGATTCTTTCAAGGTAAGCAATGTAGTTTCGGTCAAGGGCTATGGATTTATGTATTAAAGCCGAACCTAACTTATGGCATGCAGGGATTTCGTTAACAACAGGAACAAGCCGACGTTTCGGGTTTTAGACGAGCTAGGTAAGTGGTTGGTAACATTCGGCCATAGGCCATATTTGGGTTTAAATGTAACCGATTTGTATTATGGTTAATTAGGGGGCAAGTCGACAGAAGTAGAGCAAGTATTCGGGATTTGGATAAGTAAGGAGGATATCGACAGGCATAAGGAAGTTCCGGGATCGTGTTAAATTCAAGTAGCTAAGGATTTCGCTAAATAGTAAGGTGTGTGATTAACCCACTGTTTTCTGAGTTTTATGTTATATTGTATGTGTTGTGTAAATGTTAATATGTGCAGTGGCGATTACGAATGGATACCCTTAAGGGGTATATCGGGAATCAGGTCAGTGATTAATTATTAAGAATGTGAATATGCCAATGAGAATATGATTGTGTGCCGAATAACATGTGCATGCGTTATTTTATTTTGTTATGACATTATCGTATGTTGCATGTGCATGGGATGGGATGTGAATGTGATTATCGAAGGAAAGGGTGTACATTTATGTACGTGGTCTGATGTTAGCCTTGTGCTACATTGGCGCTTAATGTTAGCTGTGTGCTTCATCAAGGGAGGTGTTGGCTAGGTGCCACATCTCGGCGGATGATAGCTGTGTGCATCACCGTGGATAGAGGATGATCTTGAGTCACCTCGTGGAATGAGAAATGTGGGATCACTTAGTTGATCGGTGGATTAGCCACGGCCTTGGGCAGGGGGTCTGCCGAGGTAGGTGTAACGGATGGACTCTAGGTTGGGTTGGGTGCATTTTACATAAATCTGTCTGCTATGTGAATTAATGGGAAAATAGGCCAAGCCCAACATGATATGTGGATTAATGTGAAATGGGTCAAGCCCAGTATGTGATGTGGATCAATGTGGTAATGGGCCAAGCCCAGTATGTGGAAACATGTGGTTAATTATATGATTATCCGATATGTGATATGGATATGGGCCAAGCCCAAATTGTGGAATTATATGAACAAGTTGTCTAAATATCTGAGATGTGATGTGATAATGGGCCAAGCCCAATAAGTGAAATTATATGAATAAGATGCATTGATTTATGATATGTGGGTAAATATGTGGTTGACATGTGGGTGGAATTCAGTGGACTGATTACACACTGAGTCTGTTGACTCACCCAAATTTTTATCAACCTTACAGGTGATGCTTAAAGCTTGGACCGGGTTGGAGTGGATACGAGGTGGCCCATGCAGAAGAAGATGTTTAATTAATTACGTATTTGTATTTTCAGTAATTCTAAGTATTTATCATTTCAAGTATTTTTGAGTAATTATTTGATGTAATAAGGGCCACATAAGTATTTGAAGTTGTTATCATGTTTTTATTGGATTGACGATTACTCTTAACGGTTTATATTTTAAAAGTATATAATAAAGTTTTAACCGGGAATTTGTAACAACTCAACTTATTTCAGAATTTCAAAATACACAAGATTTTACAAACTACCACAAATTTTTATGTTTTTACTATAAGTCAAAAATATTTTTCAAATAGTTTCCGCAGTGACATACCAGATCCGGTCAAGGCTTGTGGGCCGGGTTTGGGGGTGTTACAACTAGCCACCAAATCCCTTGTTCAGCTCCTACTTTTACTCCCCTTCATCCATTTGAATCAGTTGACCAATTCAAATTCCACCATCACCTCATAGCCACTCATTCAAATCATTTGACTCCTTCCACCAACCACCCTGAAGAGTCCAGTTGAAAGCCACCACTATAGCTCCCTAGCGCAAAAATAAAACTTCTAATCGCCGCTGATGTGACTTGAACTCCTTCCCTCAGCTACCTCCTTGTTGACGCCACTTCCCTTGCTCCCTAAGTAGCGTCACTTGCCACTCCACCACAACACCTTCTTGTGTCACAAAACACAATTGAATACCCTTAAGGCCTACCTCTGCTAGCTCTCCCCTAAAGTGCCTAAAAATGAAATTTTCCCCAAGGCTTCAGCTTAACCCCGAGCCTTCCCGAGACCCCCAAACACATCAAAACAACAAACAAAACAAGCCAACACACAGCAACATAAAATAATGCCAAGCCCCTAATTCTAGGATGTTACATAGCCGATGATGTTGAGAGTTTTGGCGCCTGCTCCCGCACAAGGAACTGTGCCGGTTGAATCTCAACCAGCTACGAGTAACCAAGATGAGGGGGCTAAGTAAGCCTTCTTTAGTATAATGAACGATTGGTTCAATCAATATATTCGGACCAATCTAGCTGTTCAACAACCCCCGAATCTGAATACTCCGCCTGTAGTACCGGTGGTACCCCCGATCATTAATCCTGAGAAATAAATAAGCCTCCAGTCGGTAGAATCAGAAAACACGGGGCTCAAGAGTTTAGAGTTGAAGATGATGATGATGCTGAACGAGCTGAATTTTGGCTCGATAATACAATTCGTGTTTTTGATGAACTATCCTGTACACCTGATGAGTGCCTGAATTATGCTATATCTTTATTACGGGATTCTGCCTACTATTGGTGGAACACTCTCGTATCGTTTGTTCCAAAGGAACGAGTTACTTGGGACTTCTTTCAGACAGAGTTTCGCAAGAAATACATCAGCCAGCGATTCATAGATCTGAAACGCAAAGAATTTCTCGAGCTTAAACAGGGTCGTATGACCGTATCTGAGTATGAGCGCAAGTTTGTGAGACTTAGTAGATACGCCCGTGAGTGTGTTTCATCTGAGGCTGCTATGTGCAGAAGATTTGAAGAAGGGTTAAACGAAGACATAAAATTACTGGTTGGTATACTTGAAATAAACGAGTTCGTGGTACTTGTTGAACGAGCTTATAAAGCTGAAGAGCTTGGGAAAGAAAAACGAAAAGTTGAGAGTGAAGCTAGAGATTTCCGTAAGAGATCAGCGGGTAAATTTTCTCAATCGTCATCAAAGAAGTTCAAAAATGACAATAGCCGATCCAAAGCTAATGCAGGGATCTCTATACGAGAACGACCACCAGTGAATTCACGAGCTACCTCGATTGCTAGTATCAGCAATACTCGACTGAATAAACCCGAGTGTCAACAATGTGGTAGGAGACATTTTGGTGAATGTTGGAGCAAGTCCAACAACAGAGCTTGCTACAAGTGTGGTTCGCAGGATCACTTCTTTAGGGATTGCCCGGGGTTAGCTGAAAAGGATAATGCTCAGAGTGCAAGACTGAGCGGTACTGCAGCTAGAGGTAGACCACCCTGAAATGTGAGAGGTAGGAGCGGCACTCAGAGAGGGACTTCGGATACAGCTATTCGATCAGAAGCTCGTGTGCCAGCTAGAGCCTATGCCATTCGTGCTCGAGAGGAGGCTTCATCTCCAGATGTCATCACTGGTATATTTACTCTCTTTAATACTAGTGTAATTGCTCTGATTGATCCCGGTCCAACCCATTCCTACGTGTGTGAAACATTAGTATCCAGCAAGACTCTACCTGTTGAGTCTACTGAGTTTGTGATTCGGGTTTCGAACCCCCTGGACCGGTGTGTGTTAGTTGATAGAGTGTGCAAGAGTTGCCCTTTGATGATTCGAGATTCATGTTTTCCGGCTGATTTGATGTTACTACCATTTGATGAGTTCGATATTATCCTTGGTATGGATTGGTTAACCGTGCACGATGCAGTAGGGAATTGTAGAATAAAGACTATTGATATGCGGTGTTAGAATAATGAGATAATTCGAATTGAATCTGCGGATTTGAATGGGTTACCAGCAGTGATATCTTCGATGTTGGCTCTACAGTATTTGAGAAAGGGTTGTGAAGCTTACTTTGCTTATGTGATCAATAGTAAAGTGACCGAAAAGAAGATAGAATCTGTACCCGTTGTATGTGAGTATCCGGATGTGTTCCAGGAGGAATTGTCGGGTTTGCCACCTGTTCAGGAGGTAGAGTTTGGTATTGAGTTAGTGCCAGGGACGACTTCGATCTCGATAGCTCCGTACAGAATGGCACCGACCGAATTAATAGAGTTGAAAGCTCAGTTGCAAGAATTGACAGATAAAGGTTTTGCTTGACTGAATTTTTCTCCCTAGGGTGCGCCAGTGTTATTTGTGAAGAAGAAAGACGGGACTCTGAGGATGTGCATCGATTATCGACAGCTTAATAAAGTGACCATAAAGAATAAATACACGTTGCCACGTATTGATGATCTATTTGATCAGCTGAAAGGGGCTTTATTATTTTCAAAGATAGATTTGAGATTGGGTTATTATCAGTTGTGAGTCAGATATTCTGATGTGCCAAAGACTTTTTTACGGACGAGATACAGTCATTACGAGTTTTTGGTGATGCCGTTCGGACTCACTAATGCCCCAGCTGTTTTTATGGATTTGATGAATCGGGTATTCAGACAGTATTTGGATCGATTCATGGTTGTGTTTATTGATGACATTCTGATCTATTCGCGCGATGAAATCGAACATGCCAAACACTTAAGACTTGTGTTACAGATTTTGCATGATAATCAGTTGTACGCGAAATTCAGTAAATGTGAGTTATGGTTACGCGAAGTTAGTTTTTTGGGGGCAAGTTATTTCAGCATCAGGTATTCGGGTTGATTCGAGTAAGATTTCGGCTATACTTGATTGGAAACACCCGCATAATGTTTTTGAAGTTTGGAGTTTTTTAGGACTAGCCGGTTATTATAGACGCTTCGTGAAAGGCTTCTCAATGATTGCAACTCTGATGACAAAGCTACTTCAAAAAGATGTTAAATTCGAGTGGACGGATGAGTGCCAGAAGAGTTTTGATCGGCTGAAAACTTTGTTGACTGAAGCTCCAGTGCTTGTTCAGCCAGAGTCGAGTAAAGAGTTCGTTACCTTTAGTGATGCATCCTTGAATGGTTTGGGTTGTCTTTTGATGCAAGAGGGTAAGGTTGTAGCCTACGCCTCGAGACAGTTAAAACCGCACGAAAAGAACTATCTGACGTACGATCTTCAATTGGCCGCTATAGTTTTTGCTCTGAAGATATGGCGCCACTATCTGTTTGGTGAAAAATGTCATGTTTATTCCGATCACAAAAGTCTAAAGTACTTAATGATTCAGAAGGATTTGAATCTGAGACAACGATAGTGGTTGGAATTATTAAAAGATTATGAGCTTGTGATTGATTATCACCCAGGAAAGGCTAATGTAGTTGCTGATGCTTTAAGCCAAAAATCATTGTTTGCTCTATGTGCGATGAATGCAGATATGGCTATAACTTACGATGGTGTGATTATGGTAGAATTAAAAGCAAGACCATTATTTGTTCAACAGATTTACGAAGCTCAAAGGGTTGATGATAATTTAATGGCGAAAAGAAAGCACTGTGGTTCGAATGCTGACTCGGAATTTCAAATTGATTCTGAGGGATGTTTGCGATTTAAAAACCGAATATGTGTACCAAAAGATCCTAAGTTGATTCGAATGATTTGTAATGAAGCTCACAATAGTAGATTATCTTGTAACACCCCTTACTCGGGTTCTATGCTGGAACCGGGCCTGAGGAGTTACCATATTAAAACCTCATGATCGCCACTTAGGCTCGCCGTGACTACTCTCTTAAGTCACCTCAGAACCTCTTTCTCGACTTACGAGGCCTCACTCATACACACGAGGGCTCTCAAGACTATTCCGGAACCTTTTCGATTCTTAAAATTTTCCTCTTTTATACAGAGCTCACACGCCCGTGTAAGATAAGACACGCCCGTGTATAGTCACACACGCCCATGTCCACAAACCATGCATAAAAACTCAAGCATTTTGCCAATGCCCCACGGCTAGGGTACACGCCCGTGCTCTCCAACCGTGGTGAACACTAACTTCACTTACACGGCCTAGAGCTAGACACACGCCCGTGTGGCTAGCTCATGGCCAATTTTGACTTAAAAGATCAACATGTAGGGGACACACGGCCAAGTCACACGCCCATGGGTCACGTACTCATAACCATTCAAATGCACCCCTGCATTCAATATCACATTTACACAATATACAACATAACATCATATCTCGATAATTCATCCACATAGCTAATTAACTCAACAATACAACCACACAGCTAATCCACACCACTAATTTCTCGGTGGTTTCGCACTTAGCCCACCACAATCAATTAATAAGGTAGTATCGCACTTAGCCTACCATAAAGGTATTCATAGTGGTTTCGCACGTAGCCCACTAGATGATATACCTAACGATAGCATCGCACATAGCCAGCTTATCGTCAATATGCATTAAGATGGTATCGTACTTAGCCCACCATTTAGCATTCTCACCACACATTCACATATCTACTTACTTAACCATACATCCATTCACAATTTCTACCACATTCATCCCACATAAGTTCTCAATCATGCTACACACTAGCTAGCATTAAGAAATTGTAAGTATGAATGATTGTTTAAGCATAGACTTACTTCGATATTCAAAAGTATAGAAATATGCAATTTAGTCCACCACCTTACTCTTGCCTCGGTTTAGATCCGGGCTTCGTCTTTCTTGATCTATAATGAATAAATCAGCTTATTCAATATACACATTGACTAAATTGACACTTATCTCATACTTTGGCAAAAAATACTCTTTTGCCCCTAATCTTTCTCATAATTACACTTTTGCCCCAAGGCTCGTAAAGTGATTTTTATTCAACTTTCTAGCCTTTCATGCTTAGCTGAATCACTTACTCAACTAAAGCATTCACCAATTCTCACTAAATCACACATGTGTGACCAAGCTTAAACTTTCACAAACTAGTCCCTACATGCATTTTCATGGAAAATCACTTAGCAAAAGATGTTTCTACTACATCAAGCTTTCCTAATCTTCCATAAAACATCAACATACATGCATGTCATACATGGCCACATTTTTTGAACATTCAATATAGCTTATCAAATAGCTAAAAATAGCTTATTCATGCTACTAGGACTTCAAAAATACGAAGAATATAAAAAACGGGGCTTGGATGCACTTACTAGCAAGCTTGAAAATTTTGAAGAACCCTAACAATGGCTCTTGAAAATTTTGGCAGCCTTGGAGAAGAAGATGAATGAATTTTGTCATCTTTTCCTCCTTTTTAATCATTTAATTGTTAAATGACCAAAATTCCCTTTTTGATAAACTTTCTATTTTAACTCATCCATGCCCAATTTTGTCCAAAAATTAGAATTTGGGTAAATTGCTATTTAAGGAACTCTAATTAATATTCTAAAGCTATTTCACACAAATAGCTTCTAGAATCTCACATTTTGCAACTTTTGCAATTTAGTCCTTTTGGACAATTCAATCGAAATTTCACAAAATTGCTTCATGAAACTTTCACACTAACATGAAAACATAGCATAAACCTCAAAAACTCATACATAGACCTCAGATTTGTATTGGTCTCGCACCACTATTCCGACTAGGCCCTAAACCGGGATGTTACATGTCTGTTCACCCGGGTAGCACGAAGATGTATAATGATCTGAAACAGCATTATTGGCGGCATGGTATGAAACGAGATATTTCAGATTTTGTGTCGAAATGTTTGATATGTCAGCAAGTAAAAGCCGAGCATCAGGTGCCATCTGGGTTATTTCAGCCGATTATGATACCTGAATGGAAATGGGATCGAGTCACGATGGATTTTGTATATGGGTTACCGTTGACACTGAGCAAGAGAGATGCAATCTGGGTTATTGTTGATAGATTGACAAAGTCAGCTCACTTTATTTCGGTCCGTACAGATTACTCACTTGATAAACTAGCTGAGTTGTACATTTCTCAAATTGTACGATTACACGGAGTACCTATTTATATTGTTTCGGATAGAGATCCGAGGTTTACATCGCGGTTTTGGAAGAAAATGGAAGATGCATTAGGTACTAAATTGCATTTTAGCACTGCTTTCCACCCTCAAACAGATGGTCAATCCGAACGTATTATTCAAATACTCGAGGATATGTTGAGATGTTGTGTTCTCGAGTTCGAGGGTACATGGGAACGGTACTTGCCTTTGATTGAATTTACGTACAATAATAGTTTTCAATCGAGTATAAAAATAGCACCTTATGAAGCTTTCTACGGTCGTAAATGTCGTACACCTTTGTATTGGACCGAACTAAGTGAAAGCAAGATACACGGGGTTGATCTAATCAAAGAGACTGAACAGAAAGTAAAGGTGATCCGCGAATGTTTGAAAGCAGCGTTGGATCGGCAGAAATCATATGCAGATTTGAAACGTAAAGATATAGAGTTTCAGATTGGTGGTCGAGTATTTTTGAAAGTCTCGCCATGGAAGAAAATACTTAGATTTGGTCGCAAGGGCAAGCTGAGTCTGAGATTTATTGAGCCATACGAGATTATTGAGCGTATCGGGCCGGTTGCATATAGGTTAATGTTGCCACCTGTGTTAGAAAAGATCCACAATGTTTTCCATGTTTCGATGCTTCGACGATACAGATCCGATCCTTCTCATGTGATTAGTTTGTCAGAAATTGAGATTCAATCTGATTTGACCTATGAGGAAGAACCGATTTGTATTTTGGCTCGCGAAGTGAAAGAGTTGCGTAGTAAGAAAATCTCGTTGGTGAAAGTAATGTGGCATAAGCACAGGATCAAGGAAGTAACTTGGGATCTTGAGGATTCAATGAAAGAACATTATCCGAACCTATTCACCGGTAAGATTTTCGAGGACGAAAATCCTTAAGGGGGAGAGTTGTAACAGGCCGATTTTGACCCTAATTGGAACGGTGGTTTCGGGACCACGAATCCGACTCAAAAAAATATTTTGATATTATTTTCTATGTTTAATATGTGTGAATTAGTGTGTGTCAAATTTTCGTATTAAAATTTGATCTTTTTGGTGTTTAATTGTGAAAAATGGCTTAATTGCATAAAAAGAAAATTTGGTGGTTAATTGTGTAAGTACTAAATTGATGATGGTTTTATAAATTAAAGTATTGGTAGGAAAATTTAGCCATAATTGAGCTTAGTGGCCGGCCAAATTTGCATGAAATAGTGAGTGGAAATTTTTTATTATATTTTTATGTTATAATAATATAATAATAAAAGATACTAAAGTGGATGAACATCTTTTCTTCTCATCCATTTTTCTCAATTGCCGAAACTAGAGAAGAAAAGAAAGGGCTTGAGCTTTGAAACTTTTGGCTTTTACATGATCAATTAAGGTATGAATTTGAGTTCGGTTTTTGATAATTTTTACATTTTTTGAAATCGTTGCTTTGAATACTAGCTAGCCCAAGCTTGAATTTTTTGATTTGATGATGTATTCATGAAATGCCATTGTTGATAGCTTGATGAAATTGATGTTTAGTGATGGAAAATAAATATAGAATGATAGATTGTTAAGTTTAATTAAGACATTTTTGGTAAAAATGTCTAAAAAGGATTAAATTGTGAAATTTATAAATGGAGGGGTCAAAATGTGAAATAAATGAAATGTATGAGCTTGTATTAAAGCTATGGAAATTCGGCCCTTAAGAAGTTTAGTCCAATTTTGAGTATTTTGTGTTTTGTGCAACAGGGACTAAATTGTAAAAATGGTAAATGGTAGGGGTAAAATAGTAATTTGCCCATTTATGTGTTTTTGGATTAAATTGAATGAGAAAAATGTTGAATGAGCTTAATTTGAAATTATTTAGATCAAGAACAAAAAGAATCAGATTGGATCGGGGAAAAGCGAAGTTGAGCGAATAGCCGGGAAAACCTAATCCGTCGATTTCCTAGGTAAGTTTTTAAGCAATTGGGTTGAATTGAATTATTATCTATAATGAAGTACATGAATTAAATAGAGGTAATATGTATAATATGTCAATGTTGAATGTATTATTGGTTGGAAGATGAATTTAGTTGGATGTGAAGTATAATATATATGCTCATGACATGACTAAGTGAGACATTGATGTCAAGAAATGAATATGGTTGAAAATGATGAATAAACATTTATTAATAATATTTAGCCGAATGTGGAATGACATAGAAATGAATAAATTATTTTTATACATATATATATGTGTGTGTGTGTGTGTGTGTGTGTGTGTGTGTGTGTGATTGGGGTTAAAATTTTTATATATATGTGAGCTTATTTAGACAAGTATCAAGACCAAGAAATGTGCTAAGTGAGTGAACTTGAATACCGAGCACTGTGTGTGCAAAATCGGTCATGTGGCACTAAGTGTGTGAATTTAACATCCGAGTACTAAGTGTACGAAATCAGATAGTAAGCACTAAATGTGAGAATTTAATTTCCGAGTACTAAGTGTACGAAATCGGAAAATAAGCACTAAGTGTGCGAATCTATTTTATGAGCACTAAGTGTGCGAAATCGGACAAAGAATTTTAATTGCATGAATTGAACTTTAAAACACGTTTGGTATGGAAGGTGTGAGTGTAAACACCAATGTAATGGTTGAAATCGGTAAGTTTTCGATACTATGAGAGTTTATTATTTGAATGGTAAGTATAAATCTCATAAGTAGTTTATGAATAAAAACTGACTGTTAAATGTATGTATGTTCGGATTTTGGAACTATGAAAGGTGATAGGTTAATATTCTTTTGTATTCAAGTAATGAATGAATTTAAGACTTATGAGAAGTCTATTTTTTTTTAAATGCTTGGAATATTCGGTTTATGAGTTAATAGTGTGTAAATTACAATTACAATGTATTTTGGCTTCGTTATGTAATTGCTTATAACTTACTAAGCTATGTTAGCTTACAGTGTGTGTTTATTTGATTATTTTATAGATTTTGAAGTCTAACTACGAGCTCCGGGATCATCATCGAAGTCTATCACGCTATCGACTCATTTTGGTATTTTATAAACTGAATTTTTGAAACTATGAACATATATGGCATGTATAGGCTAGTAATATTATGTTTGGTTTTGAAGTTGTATATATTTGTATAAGCCATGCGAAAATGGCTTGTCCATCTTGTTAATTTTGAAATTTATATTTTGGCTTGATGATTATGTTTGGTTGTGGTTTTGGTTGATTTGGTTTTGGTATATATAAGTATGGTTAATGTATAGAGTTTAAATGAAATGGAGTAAAGATGTTATAAACTTGTTAACCATATTTTGCAATGAAACAGTTTTTGGTTAGCAGCAGTGATGTGATTTTGAAAAATCACCAAAAATAGGAGAAATGGAATTCGAAAGTGCATAAGATATATAATTAAATCTTATTGTGTCTATTTTTATATGAAAGAAACATAGTAGGCAAAGGGATTTTATATTATGAGATATTTAAATTTTAGTGAGACTGGTTCTGAAAGACTTCGTGATCCCCTGTTCTGTCTTCAAAAAATTATTAAAATTTGTACAAAAATAATAATAGAGCATATTTTATATCATTAGAATCCTTAATGAGTCTATTTTTGATTTGAATAAACGAGAACATTAATTGAATTCTATACAATGAGATAACTGAGTTTTTGTAAAGATAGGTCAGAACCATCAAATAGTGAAACAGTGAAAACTTTAATGAATAAACTGTACTAATTGGCCACAAGAAAAATTCTGGAAAAATTATAGTAAGAATATATTTGAGTCTAGTTTCATGGAAAATTTACGGATCTAAATTTTGAATTTTGTAACTTGAGTTATAGTTAATTTAGTCAACATGATGCAGATGGACAGTTTTAATTCTTATGCCCTGAATTAGTAGTTAAGTTTAGTAATGCCTCGAGCTCGACTCCGGCAACGGTCTCGGGTAAGGAGTGTTACATCTCGTCTGCGCGTTGATGGCAGCGCGACCGAAGGTGGGCACGAGACAGGGCTACGACGCAAAGGTTCTCCAAAAACCCTAGGTTTGGGGTTTCTAGTTTCTGGAAACAAGTTTGGGCCTTTATGGATTTTCACCTTGGCCTTTCCCCTTTCAAGTAAAATACTTCTTGACTGAACCTGAATTCACCAGATTAGGCAAGTCTTTAGCGTCCATCTTGTTCAATATCAATTCTCCTCCAGAACAGGTCTTCTCTACAACATAAGGTCTTTCCCAGTTTGGCATCTGCTTTTCTCTGAAATCCTTTTGTAAAAGAAAGATCAGGTTCCCCTCGTGGAATTCTCTAAGATAGATATCTTTGTCGTAAGCTTGCATCATCTAACCATGATGGATAACGTTTAACCTTTTCTTCGATTAGGTTCAATTGGAAAAAATTCTTCCATTCCATAAACTAATGGGTAAGATGTTTCCCCAGCGAAGGTTCTGGCCGACATTCGATAAGACAAAGGGTAAATGGTAGCTTCTTATGCCAATCTTTACAAGTCTTGGTCACCTTTCATATATATATTTTTTATATATATATTTTTCTTTTCGCACCCTTTGCTGCACTGTGATATGATGCCTGATCTTTGAACAAACTGTAAACTTTGACTTTGTACAGTTATGCATTATTAAACATTGTCCTTTCGGGCATTCTATACCGGCACTTGGTCCCTTTTTTTTTTACTTCGACCTTGTAATAGTGGCATATAAAGCTACTTCCACCCTCTTAGTGAAGTAAATGACGACCATGACAATGAATCCATATTGGCTAAAAGTTTTTGACGAGATCGGCCCCATATCATCCATGCCCCACATATAGAAAAGTCTTTGAAGAAAATGGAAGAGTCACATAAATCTTGTCTTCTTCAATTCAGAATTTGCGGTATAACTGATGTGATCCCCTTCCATGGTAGACCCACAGTACCTGATCCTCATGTTTAGCTCACGTCTTAATAGCCCAGGCATGTCTTGATATGATCATGCAAAAACATCTTTGAATTCTCAATGATGTCCCGTCTTATTTCTATAGTGAACTAGGCTTCGATCTTTACCCTTTTCCTAGGCTCGCAATGTCCATTAACCTTATGTAAGGTAGGATTTTTTTTTCATCCTGTTCTACCATCCTTAACAAATCAAAAAATAAGTTACAATCTCTGTCATCTTCAAAGTCCTAAGATCCCTCTAAACACATATCTTACTCGAAAGGAAGCTTTGAGTCAGTAGTGGCATTGCTCACATCGTTGATTCGGAGGAAGATTCCAAAGAATAAATAATTCAAAGAATGATTATTTGTATGATCATGAACAAAAAAATACAAAAAAAAAATTGGAAAAAATAAAGAATATTTGCTCAAAAAGATGCATTTTATTAAAATAAAAATTCTGACCTCTAGGCTTAAGGCAACAAGCGTGTTTTAAATATTACTTTAGATTCGCTTTAAAAATACAAGGATCCCTTCCACAGTTCCATTGTTTAAAATCTTCCCAAGTATGTAAAGGCTTGGAAACTTTTATTCCCCGATTCAAGTATGTCATTAGTGTTCAGATTCCCCAATGTTCCCACCAGGTCTTTGATCTCTTCAATTTATTATCTATCAAGCCTTGCACTAAGGCCCGGAGCTCGATGCATTCTTGGATCTCGTGCCCCCATCTATTATAGAACTCACGATGTTTACACCCTTAACAGAAAAGTTGGGTAACGAAATTTCTGCACCAGAGGGACCATCGAATTTTACGATACCCAATCTGACGAATCTTTCAATTATCTTTTTAAAAGCAACGCAATTCTCGATCGAATGTCCTGTGATTCCCCCATGGTATTCGCATTGGCCATTTACGTCATACCATTTAGGGTATGGGGGCCGTATTGGCTCTATATAAAAAGGGGATATGACATGTGCGTCAAACAGAATTCGGTACAACTCCCTACACGTGATTGGAATGGGTGCAAACTAAGGTTTCTCTGAGTTCGGTCTTGAATTGAGTTCTTGCCTTGGGGAGACCTGATGGCTGGTAGTTACTGCCCTTGGCTGGCTTACTGTAACCAGCTTAAAATGGCCCTTATTATACCTTCTCGTACTATTCGCTTTATTTTCCTTTTTCTTCGGGGCTTTTAAAGTACCCTCTCCTTTTTTTTTTGTTTCTGCCAGTACAACCAGTTTGGCTTGATCATCATCCGGGTTAAAACCTGAACCCATCGGGAAGTTCAATACGGCCAAAGTATCAGTCTGACATTGAGGTCCAACAATGACGAGTACCCCATGCGAATGCGTGTCTGGTTGAGTTGGGATACCTATTGGGGAATAAACTATGTCTTCATCATCATCCACACTGTTGACCACTAGGCCACTCTTTTTTTCAAGTCTTTCGGCTAGTAACTGGGTTAGATGGCCTATCATATTCCTTTGAAATTCTAGCATTTGTTCTCACATTTCTTGTCGAATGTTGGTCAATTGCCCCTGCATCTATATTTGCATTTCCTCTATTCTCTCCAACCTTTGTTCCATGTTTTCCAGGTTAACTGAAATATTTTTACCTAATTAGGGTCCTTTTGTAGAAGTCTAATGTAAATGATGCAATGTAATGCAAATGCATGAATGCAAAAAGGCATCGATTCAAATTCAACTTCAGTTTAGAAAACTTTATTAGAAAACAAGATCCTTTACATAAAACGGACTACAAATATGCTTTCGCCCTAAGGCCCAAAGTTTTGATTTTCCCTAACAAAGAGGTTAGCTCTTGAATACGATCCGACTGTAGCTCATACTTTATGCTCAACATATCAGCCTACACTGCCAAAGGCTGTAGATGATCAACTACCTCTTGAATCTAAACTATTGCTTCACCCATGGGGTAATCCCGACTTCTAACTTGATCATAAGAATGGTGGAGCTCTTCCTTCCAATGCCCTTCTCTTGCTTCAAGTTGCTCGATCTGGAGTTCACAATTCTGCAATGCCGATTCTAATATTTCAATCTTGCCCTTCATTTCCTCGATCTTGTTCAGACTCGACTTCAGCTCGTTCACAGAATTATGGCTTCGGTGATGGTGAAGAGACCGTCCCAATTCAGCCACTCTATCTTTTAATCCACTCTTTTCTTTTTGGCTTTCTGCTAACCTCTTTTCTAGGGCCTCGTTTTGCATCTGCATCTCTAGGAATTTCTTCTCCCAATGGTCAGCTTTGGCCTTTTCCTCTTGAACCTCATGTTGCCACTTTTCTGAAGTGTTCCCCAATCCAGCATTTTTCGTCGACAAATGCAACTTCTTATACTCTGTCTTTAAGTCATTCAGATCTTCCTCGACCCTTTTCTTCCCTTTTCTTAGTTTTTTGGCCTCTGACTTCTGAACATCCACGTCTAACCTTAAATACATTTTCTCTTCTTCCAACTTCTCTATTCTCCTTCCGAGCTCTGAATTCCTCTTTTCAAAATCTTGTTTTATAATCTCCAACCCTGATGGAACCACTCGCAAGTACTCTTCGATCGATCGAGCACCTTCTAGACTTGGCATAGGGATATTATCATTGGCTCTTCTAATCCACCATCCACTATATTCTGGGGTCGTCATTGGGCTTACATCCACTCTCTTCATGTGACGGGTCTGATTCTAAGCATTAGAAATCTCTTTATCCCTTTTTCTTGTAACTATCTCCTTTATACGAAAACTCACTTTGAGCCAACCCATGTGTAGCCGGTACGAACTGCCTGGATCTGAATTGCCTTAGTACAAGCAAAGGCACATATCCAATGGCTCCCCAAATTCCAAGTAGAGGGACCCAATCAAATCAACCACACCGATACAGAACTTCATTAGGAACCATCCAGGGAGCTCTCCACTCAACATCTTTTTCTCGGAGATTTCATAGAAGCGCTATCCAATTTTCTTCAGATATGTCGTCTATCTTTGGGGTGGCCACTATCTCTTTAATAGAGAGTAATTTTCTGAGAAGACCCAATAAGAAACCTTAGCCACCCTCCAGAAGTGACTATGGAACCAAGCCAACAACAACTGTGCTCATCCTATAAATCTGCCTTCCCTAGCTCTCCTACATGCACTCAATGATCGAAATGTTTCTGCCAAGATCGCAGGAACAGGTGTGACTTGTTTGTTAAGTCGATTAAAAAGATCTAAGACAACTTTATCCACGTATCCCAATGCCCTAGGGAAGATCACTAATCCATATATACTCAAAGTAAATACATCGACTTTCTTTTTCATATCAGGATGCTCTAAAATCAAATCCTTCAAAGCTTTCCATGAGATGCATTTATACTCACCTTTTTACTTGATTCTGGCCGTGACCCACTGTTCACTCATCCCCGTAATATTCATTAGTTTCCTCACAAAGGTTGGAACATTAGGAGCCCTTGAGTAAGCTTTATCTACTTGAATCTTGGGACAACGCAATAGAACTATATATTCCTCCACCGTAGGCACCAAATCAACTCTTCCAAAAGTAAAGCAACTATACACAGAGTTCCAATATTGGGAGATAGCTCGAAACAGATGTTCACCTACCTTAATGTCCAACAGGTACGGCAAATCCCCATAGCTGCAGTAAAATAGATGCTTGGTCTCCTGACTCCACTGATCCCATATCTCTCTTAATTTCTGAAGATTGTTCTGCGTCACACTAATGTGAGTGTAGTCCCATAGCTCTGATTTGTACCCTTCGGCTAAGCTATCTCATTTTCCTAATTGTGTTTGTTCTGACCACCTATGGGCGATTGCATTATCCTCCACTTTATCAAGGAATTCGTTCTCCATAACCAGCTTTCTAATTTAGAAACTGACCGTGAATTGATACCTCTTTAAAATATGAAATGACATGCAACAAAATAAAACATAATCAATTAGTACCGTGGAGTGAAATATAAAGCAAATAATCAAACGCATTCCTGGGTGATTGCTAAGGTTTGGTATAGTTCTATCTAGGGTAAGCACTTAGGTTTTCTATATGTGGTTTAGCTCTAAAGTTGAGATACCTGAACCAGCAGATTCCTCGATCCTCATCCATTATAGGCTCATATGGACCGAGTTCAGTTCAGGGGAATACATTTCCCTATGGCTGCACGGAGATGAAAATCTCACTAAGACATAGGTACGGATGTATCCCAAAAGCGATTGTAACAACCTAAAATTATGGGCCTATGCATTTAGTGTAGGGATAAGTTTAATAGGTTAATTTAGGTGATAGGGGTCCAAATTGGGCTCAGGATTAGGCAAAGGCCTTGATTAAATTATTAGATTGGGCATTAAAGAGTTAAAAGGTGGTAATTATGTTTAAAATGCCAACATGGGCTTGTGGCCCAACAATAAGTAGCACTGTAAGGGAATTAGAAGTGACGCCACACACAAGAGATTTAGGGGCCCAAAATTTAAGTTTAATGAAGGCCAAATCTTTTAATTTAAGTGAGTTAAATTTCGGCAATTAGGTTTAACGAGGTGGACGGCTACAAGGCTTAAAAATAGGAGATTTATATGGATTTAATAATTGATAATTTAGAAGATAAAAAGGAGAAAGGATAGGAGCCTATCTACAAGGAAGGTGATGGCCGAAAATCCACCACCTAGAAGAGTAAGGAATTCGGCTACTGCATGGCAAAAGGGGTGCCGAATTTTCCCTTTCATTTAGCTTGAATTTTAATTAATTAGGAAGGGCGTTTTCGATTTTATACAGGAGGTGTCGAAATTCCTATAAATAGGGGGGTTAGCTCCTTGATTCTGACATTTAAAAACCCTAATTCTCTTTTTCCTTGTGCCGGAAATCCCTAGCCTCTTCCTCTCCAATTTCTTTTCTTTAAATTCTTCAAAAGCCGAAACTTCTTTTCCATTCTTTTTCCTCTTTGAGCCGATTTCTCTTTAAAAGCTGAAAAATCTATAGTTTTTCTTTATTCGTCCCATTTAAGAATTAGTTCTATTTTTTCCGGCATTTAAAACTTCCTTTGGCATTGTCGAATCCTCTCTCTAGTGCTAGTCGAACCTCCTGTGCTAAGGTAAGTGTCATTTTTTGATTAGTTCTCATGATCTATTCCCGGTTTTTGAAAGGCAAGAAGCCGAAAAGCTAATAGTTTAATGGTTCTATGTTGGGCGGCAATTCGGGATTTGAAGGAAGCTTGGTCAACTAGATCTAAAAGCCGAAAATAGCTAGTCTCCAATTTCAGGATTTTAAGGTAAGAAGATTTGTTATTCAAATATATAAAATTTGGTAGAATACTAACCATGGACGAATATAGGAGAGGCCCTATTTTCACATCTTTCCGGCTTTTTGAGCAAAGTGTAGATCGGTTTAGCAAGGGTATCGACATTAATCAGGTGTGTAGATTTCTAACACACTACTAATAAACTTGTATGTATATCTATTTATGTATGTTATAGGCTAAAAAGCTGGAATGAGGCTGTATAGACAGTCGAATGGAACCCTAAAAGGGTTAGGCAAAGATGTCAGGTACGTAAACATAGAACTCCCTATGTGTATCAAAAAATATATATGTCTGCATGATGTTTTCTTTATGTGTATGCATGGGATGGGATATTGATATGATGAAGGGGAAGTGCATGATAGGTCACGCAGTGATCGGTGGTAGAAATCCCACAAATATAAATACTAGGTCACATTGTGATCGGTGGCTATACCACGTTTAATGATTCCTGTATAACAGGAATAGGCAGTTCGGCTGTCGTTATGGTGTGTAGCGGATGGAGGGTTGATTGTAGAAATCCCCACGGTGTGATGGTTGGTACGGGTTGGTGTGTAGAGGATGGAACCCTAGGATGGGATGGGTTATTAATCATTTATTATTTTGATGTATGATTATGATTGATGCCTTAGGGGCCAGGGCCCATAATGTGTTTGTGGGCTCGGGTCGTTGTGTGCTTTGAGATTTATACACTGAGTCTTGGTGACTCACGCTTTCCTTTTCTCTACTCTCCAGATGAGCAGTAGATCGTGGACATGGGAGCCGAGACGGACTCGAGGGGCCATCAAGTTCTATTTTTTCAAATTATATTTTCTCTAGGACTTCTTTAAGTTTGTTTTATTGTTATTTGAGGAACAGTCATGTAATAAGGCCCCTAGTCTTTATTCAACTTAGGAGTTTTCTATGTTATGCAACTTATGAATATACCACAAGGTTTATATACATTTATTAATAAAAATACAAAGAGGTTTATTTTCAAAAAGTCTCTCCTTTATTCAGATTTAATTAATTTAACTTGTGTTTTCAAAATACAATAAAGTGTTATGTGTTCGATAACATGCCGGATCTGGTCGAAACGCATGGGCCGGGTTTGGGGTGTTACAGCGATTCACTATCCTGCACGGAGGTGAAAACCTCACAAAGGAGTAGCTTCTCGCTCCCACTTAAGGGTGCGACCACAACGATCATGCAATGCAATGCAGAGATATTTTATAAAAATAGAACCACATGCAATAAAAAGGATAATAATTCTTAAATCAGATTTTTAAGTTCAGACACAAGAACATGAAATTATCGATTTTATGGCTTGACGCTCTTATTGGTCCCCAACGGAGTCGCCAAGCTGTCGAAACCATTTTAAAAAAGTTTATAAAAATGGGGGTCGACTTTAAAAAACGGAAATGGAGTCGTACCAATCCCTTTTTACTTAGGTGTGATTGGATCACCTTGTAAAACATTTTATTTCAAAACATTGATTTTGGTCCACGAAATACAAGAAAACGGGTTCGGTAGTCGGTTACGTATGAGGAAGGGTTAGCATCCTCATAGCACCCAAAAAATCGGTACCTAATCGATAAAATCGTGTCCGAATGTTGAAAATTTGAAAAATTTTAAAATATGATCCTTTTATTAGAAAGAAAACCAAGACTTACCTATTTCAAAGAAATAAAATGTTATATCCAGTAAGTTAGGATATAACATCTTATGACTTCGAAGTTAGGCTCGCCTTTATTTGTAGAAAATTCTTATCTCGAAACACAAAACATCATATCCTGTAAATTAGGATACAACGTTTTGAATTTTCGAGAATAAGTTTTGATTTGGAAATTTATGAATTTCAATTTTAAAAAAAAAATACTTAATATTTTAAGTTCAACGATAAAAATCAAAACCCAGAGAGTTAGGGCACAATTTTTCTCGAAGTTCCCAAATACTAGATATCACCGTAAGAACAACTATTTGAATAAAATGCGTCAATTCAAAAGGTGATTTTGTAAAACAAGGGTTTGAGTAAGATATTACAAAAATACATATTTAATAACAATTCTACGTAACTATAAATTATACTAACAATAGATAATAAAAGAATAATATAACATGAATAAATAAAGCACTATGTTAAGCAATATGATCGCTGAAATTAGAGCTTTAAAATTTATAAAACAAATGATCAAACCTGGAAACTAACTCTGACAACGATTAAAGACAAGTGTACCTATCGAATAGTAGTATAGCTTAGGCAAGACCGGATTGTCGAGCCCAAAGGAACTAAAAGTACTAATACTAACTTTCTTTTTATTATTTAGCCTAAAATAAAGTGAAGTTGCTTTAAATCTAAATTAACGACTACTAAGCTAAAGAAGCAAAGACAAAAAGAACAAATTGGGAAATAACTAGAAGAAAAACTCAGTTGATCACGACGATACCCTTAGGAAGAATCCACCTAGACTTCACTTGTTATCTAACACTGAACCATACGATTTATTCACTTAGTTTGATCCGTAGGACTCCCTAACGTATATTAAACCCTCTCTCGAGGCGAATAACGTCTAACCCTAGATCAATTAGTGGAACTCTCGTTCTCTTATAATAACCCCCTAGAATAGCAGTAAATCGATCTATGGATTCCCATATTAGGTTTCACCCTAATCTGGCAAAATCTCGTCACCCTATCTCTAGGCGTGCGATCAACTCCGCTTACTTATGCTAGATATACTCTTAAGCAGGGTCTATTCCTCCTCCACCTAAGCACATCAAACTTGAATCAATATCCGCGAAATATTAACTCAAGAATTAAGCACACATAATTAAGAACAAACTAAGTATTTATCATATAATTTAGAAAACGATAACAAGATTCATCTAGGTTTCATCCCCTTCAGGTATCTGAGGGGTTTAGTTCATAACAAATAAAGAAAACATCTCAAGAGAAAAGATAAAACAAAACATAAGAAATCCCTAAAACTCCCTGAAGGAATTGAAGGAGAGATCCGTCGTCTTGAGTAGAATTCCGGCTTCTTGGCATGGATCAACTGGCTAACTTCGAGTGATTCCCTCAACTCTGACCTTTCCGGCTTGGCTTCTTGGCCTAGCTCGACCCTCTTCAAAGATGGTACTTAGGGGTTATTTATAGGCTTTTGGAATGCGATTCTTTCTCCCTAAGTATCTTTTTCCGACTAAAATTGTCTAAAGCCACGACAGGGGCACGGCCATGTCACACGCCCATGTGACTAGTCTTCAAGCCGTGTTCGGATTTCTAAGTTGAGGCACGGCCGTGTAGATCGGGGTTGAGGCTGTGTTCTAGATGCTCGTCAAGGCACGGCCGTGTGGACTTTGGACCAGGCTGTGTCGATTTCGTGATATGGCCCATTTACTCTGTTTTGGGCTCGTTTTATGTTCTTTTCATCCTCGGGTGCTATCCTAGGTATAAGACATGAAAAGAAAGGATTAAGAGCACCTTTTTACATAAATTGAGGAATAAATCATCCAAGAAAAACAAGCTAAATGTGGGATTAAAATATGTTATGGTTTATCACAATAATAAACGATTAAAGGAACATAAACATGTGATATAAAATAAATAGCGATCTTTAATACTTTCACGAAATATCAAAACCAAATGAAAAGGGAATAATATTTAAACATTGAAAATAAAAAATAAAGAATGTAACGATTTTTAAAATGATCTAATATATATATATATATATATATATATAAAACAAATTTTAAAGTAAAAAAATACTTATAATAAATATATATAATTTAATAATTTAATACATATATAAACGATTACAAAAAAATAGTATATAGTATTTTAAATAAAAACATATATATAATATACTAATCATAAAAATTACATATATAATAAATAATATAAATAAAATAGGTTATAATATAAATAGATTTTATACAAAACAAAATTTTAAAAAATAATATATTATAATATAATACTATATAATATACGAGAATATATAATATAATAATAAATATATAAATCATAGTATATAATAAAAATAATATTAAACCAAATAAAATAATAAATAATAAATTAATATGTATAAAGATAATACATATAAAATAATATATATATATATGAATTTTATACTATTAACAAATTAATAAAATAATAAAATAATATAACATTTTAATATGATAAAAATAATATAATATTAGAATAATTTAAAAATAAAATAAAATAAAAGATTAAATTAAAACACACGTCATATTATAGGGATCAATATGGCAATTATGCCAAATTTTTAAAACGACATCGTTCTGATTTTGGCTTATAAGTAGCCCGAGGGCTCGATTGAAATAGAATATAAGTTTAGGGTTAATTTAATAAAAAAATAAAAAACTCAAATTGGACTGAATTAAAGATATTAAAATTGTGGATGGGCTAAAGTGGCAAATTGCCCTTTTATAAAAAATGCGCGGATCCTCCTCGGGTTTTCGGGTCAACGCGCGGATCCCCTCTTGAAACAACGTCGTTTTGGTCATTAACAGACCACACCAAAACGACGTCGTGTGGTTGAACTATAAAAGCTAAAAACCAGCCGCAAATTCATTTTAAACACCGAATTAAAAAAAAATTGGCAGCAGCCCAAAAATTTGCTCTGCCCTCACAGGTCGTCCGACCTCCAGCCGTCATTGCACACACGCTTCACGCACCGTCGCCTACGGTGGGCCAAAAGTAAAAAACTTCATCCCTTTTTTTGTTTTTTTTAAATAGTATTTATGTGTAAAAAAATAGCGTAGATTCTAAAAATAAACAAAATAAAATAATAGGAAAATCACCTTTGCTAAAAGAAATCTCTGTATTTTATTTCCGTATGTTTTTTTTTTGTGAATATTTTCGTGTTCTCTCTCTCTGTTTTACAAGTTTTGGGGTTTATATAAACCTGAAAATAGATTTAAAAAAGGAAATATAGGAATTTTTCCATATTTGCTTGTTGTTTTTCCTTGTTTGTGCAGGTGGGAAACGGAGATCTCGTCTGCGCGTTGATGGCGGCGCGACCGAAGGTAGGCGCGAGATAGGGCTACGGCGCAAAGGTTCTCCAGAAACCCTAAGTTTGGGGTTTCCAGTTTCTGGAAACAAGTTTGGGCCATTGGGTCGTGTAGTTTGTTGGGCTAGGTTAGGACTGGGTATTGAGGGTGTAATTGGGTCTAGGTAGAGCAGTGGGTCTGTTTTGGGCTGCTGTGATTTTCGGGTTTGGGCTTTTAAGCCCGTTTATTGTAAATGGACTGTAATTGGACTTTGGTTATTATTTTTCTGCTTTATTCTGGTTTATTTTATTTTACACGGGCCCGGGCAAATTGGGCCAATTATAGTAGTCTTTTAATAGTTCTAACCATCTTCTCTGACTCAGATTCAAATCTTTCTGAGTCATCTGATATTTCAAACTTTTATGATCTGAAAAAACATTACATTTCTCACCAAAAAAGATAGTGGCGCCAAATTTTTAGAATAAACACAATTGCAGCTAATTCAAGGTCATGCGTCGAATAATTCTTTTCATGCGGTTTCAATTGTCTCGAGGCATAAGCTATAACTTTGCCTTCCTGCATCAAAACACATCCCAGACCGTTCAACGAACCATCACTATATATCACAAATTCTTTAACGGATTCTGGCTGTACTAACACTGGAGCTTCAGTCGAAAGAGCTTTCAACTGATCAAAGCTTTTCTGACACTTTTCTGACCATTCGAATTTCACATCTTTCTGAAGCTATCTTGTCAATGGAGTTGCAATCATCGAAAACTATTTTACGAACCGTCTGTAATAACCCGCAAGTGCCAAAAAACTGCGGACTTCAGACACATTTTTCGGAGGCTTCCACTCTAGAATAACTGAAATCTTACTCGGATCAACTCATATACCGGATGCTGATACAATATGCCCCAAAAAGCCAACTTCGTTCAACCAGAACTCACATTTACTAAACTTTGCATACAATTTCTTATCACGCAAAGTTTGTAGCACAATTCTCAAATGTTCAATATGCTCAATTTAATCACGTGAATGAATCAAAATGTCATCAATGAATACAACAGCAAATTGATCCAAATACGGTCTGAAAATTCTGTTCATCAAGCCCATAAAGATAGTAGGAGCATTTGCTAGTCCGAAAAGCATAACTAAAAATTCATAATGTTCGTACCTCGTTCTGAAAGCAGTTTTCGGAATGTCTGAATCATTTACTCACAACTGATAATATCCCGATCTCAAATCTATCTTTGAAAACACAATAGCTCCTTTCAGCTGATCAAACAAATCATCTATTCTGGGCAAAGGATACTTGTTTTTAATAGTTACTTTTTTTAACTGATGATAATCAATACACATTCTCATCGTGCCATCTTTCTTTTTCACAAACAAAACAGGAGCACCCCAAGGTGAAAAACTCGGTCGTGCAAATCCTCTATCGGTCAACTCTTGCAACTAAGATTTTAATTCTTTCAATTCTGTCGGAGCCATTCTATACGGAGCTATTGAGATAGGGGTCATTCCCGGCACTAACTCAATGCTAAACTCAACTTCCCGTATCAGAGGTAATCCTGGTAATTCTTTAAGAAACACATCAGGGAACTCACAAACAATTGGCACAGATTCAACTTTCTTTTCTGTCACTTTCGTATCAATCACATACGCAGGATAAGCTTCACATCCCTTTTTCACATAATTCAAAGCTTTCATCGAAGATATTACGGCCGGTAACCCATTTAAATCGCTGGACTCAATCCGTATTATTTCATCATTCTGACATCTCAAATCAATAGTCTTCCGTTTGCAATTTACAATAGCATCATGCAATGTTAGTCAATCCATACCCAGAATTATATCAAACTCATCAAAGGGTAATAACATTAGATCAGCCAGGAAACAAATATCTTGAAACATCAACGGACAATTCTTGCACACTTTGTTAACCAAAACACACTTGCCTAAGGGGTTTGATACTCTAATTACAAATTCAGTAGACTCTATAGGCAAAGTCTTACTGGATACTAAGTTCATGCATATATATGAATGAGTAGACCCTAGATCTATCAGTGCAATCACAGAAGTATCATAAAGAGTAAATGTACCCATAATAACATCTGGAGACGAAGCTTCCTCACGAGCTCAAATGGCGTAAGCTCTAGCAGGTGCTCTCGCTTCAGATCTCGCAACTGAATCTTTCGTAGCTCTCTGGCTACCACTCACATTTCCCGTGTTTCTGAAAAGTCTACCCCTAGCTGAAGCGTTATTCGACTTTGGATTCTGTATAATCTCTTGCTCAACAGCCTCAGAATAGTCTCGGATAAAGTGATCTAAAGATCCACATTTGAAACAAGCTCGATCATTTAATCGACAATTGTCCGAATGTCTTTTACCACAATGTCTACACTCAGGTCGCTCAGATCTGACATTTCCAATACTTGCAATCAAGTAGCTGGAGCTCGAAAGCTCGAATGTGATCTTGTATGATCTCTACTCCCACGTTAGTCTTTGAACGGTTATAATCATCTTGAAATTTCTTTGATGCCGACTAATATGACTTACTCTTTGTTCATTTTCGCACCTCTCTAGCTTCCGAATCAACTTTTCTTTTCTCTTTCCTGAGTTCTTCAGCTTTACACGCTCGGTCAACAAGTACAACGAATTATTTTATTTCTAGAATTCCGACTAACAAACGGATATCTTCATTCAAGCCTCAGTTGAGACACATTCTCATGCATACTGGCTCAGTCTCACAAATTCTCGCTCGTATTCTGTAACAGACATACGACCCTATTTCAATTCAAGAAACTCTTTTTGCTTTTGATCAATGAATCTCTGACTAATATATTTCTTCCGGAATTTAGATTGAAACGGAACAATAGAAGTCAAAGTTTTCCACCACTGGTAAGCTACATCTCTCAACAAAGAAATGACACATTTCACATATTCATCAGGGGTACACGACATCTCATCAAATACTCGAATCGTATTCTCGAGCCAAAACTCAGCTCTCTCAGCATCATCATCATTAGTGGCCCTAAACTCTTCGACCCCATATTTATGGATTTTATCGATCGGGGGCTTATTCAACAGATTAGAATTCATAGCCAGGGGTACAACAGGAGTCTGAGGGGGATTAGGTGCATTACTTTAAACATTGTCAGCTACGGCTCGTTCAGGATCCATTTTGTAACAGCCCAATTTAGGGGCTAGTCAGAACAGTGATCTCGGGATCACTAATTCGAGATTTGAGAAATTTACTTTCATGTGATTTTATGAATTAGTATATGGTTGTATAAGTACATAAGAATTTAGGAATTTAAATTCTAGTGATTTCATGTTTAATCGCGAAAAAGGATTAAATCGCATAAAGTGCGAAAGTTCCATTTTAATTGCTAAAGGTATCAAATAGCCATATATTGTTAAATTGAGGTCTTTAAAGGGAAATTTAGCCCCTTGTAATTGCTTAGCTGGCCATAGACTATGTGGGAGACAAAGATGGACAAAATTTAGTCAAAGTTAGTAAGAGTTAGTGGCTAATTTGACTACTTTAATATTAGAATAAAGAAAGAGAAAAATATCATCTTTCTTGTTCATCTTTCCCACTGAATTTGCAAGAAAAAATAGGGGTTCTGAAGGCTTAAATTTTTAGCAAGCTCTCATCCATTTTAGTAAGTGGTTTTGATGATTTTTCTTAGTAATAGTTGTACTTTTGAAACCCCTAAAACTTAAGCTTTCAAATGAGGGGACTATTGTGTAATATGGTGAAAAGTTTAGAGTTTCGCCATGAGATCTATCATTGTTATTTGCTGCATTTTTATGGAAGAAATTGAGTCTTAGTTGTTAGATGAACAACTTTTGTGAAAGGTGGTGTCTAGAAAACACCTAACTGGACCTTAATGAAAAGGTTATAAATTTGTAGTAAGTATGTGAAATAGCGAGTTTTGATGATAGCTATAAGAGTATTAAATGTTCACCTAGGCTTATTGAAGGTAGAAATGTGATTGGAATTAATTTCCGAGCCTAGGGGCAAAATGGTCATTTTGCCAAAGTCTAAGGGCAAAATTGTAATTTTGCCAAAATATGAACTATAAGTCGATTTAGTCAATGTGTGAATTTAACAAGTTAAATTGTTATTAGAAATCAAGAATTACGAAGCCCGAATCAAAACCGAGGCAAGAATAAAGTCGAGGACTAAATTGCATATCTACATACATTTTGAATACCAAGGTAAGTTTGTATGAATTAAAGTTTTATGTGTATTCTCATTCAATTACTTGTTATGTTGTATAATGTTTATTATTTCTATGAAGTAAAATTATTGATATTATGATGAGAAAGTAAATGAGAATATGTATGAGGGAGTCCTGGTTGAAGTCTCGGAATAATGAGGATACTATTATCACAACATGTGATAAGGAAAGTCCGTGTAAGACCATGTCAAGACATGGCATCGGCATAAGGCAAGGATATCATGTAAGTCCATGACAAGTCATGGCATTGAAAGGTTATTATGAGGCAAAGGCCCCATGTAAGTCCAAGCCAAGACTTGGCATTGGTGAATTCATAAGGCAAAGATGTCATGTAAGTCCATGTCAAGACATGGGATTGACAAGATTCATAAGGCAAGGATACCACGTAAGCCCATGTCAAGACATGGCAATGGTAAGTTTCCAAAGGAAACACATAAGAAAGGCCGCGTGTAAGACCATGTTTGGGACATGGCATCGTCACCGAGCTAAGGGATCTCATGTAAGACCATATCTAGGATATGGCATTGGCATCATGAGGCGGTCCCATGTAAGACCATGTCTGGGACATGGCATTAGCATCAACATACATGTTTGATGAGATTGAGTAACCTCAATTATTCCAGGAAATTCAACGGGTAAAAGAGCTAAATAAGAAAGAGACAACAAGAAAGTCAAGTAAGTAAAGTTACACTAAGATGAGTTATACAAGGTTACTAAAAGTAATTTTTCATGTTAAGAAAGATGATAGTTGAGTTTACCTTTGCAAAAGTAGAATGTACTAATCTATGTGATCAAGTGACATAGAAACCACGATTATAAGGCAAGTATGAAATTATTATTATGTATCACGTGAGGAGTTAGTAAGCCATGCATTTGAGTTTTATGTTGTTTTTAATTCAAAATGAATGAGTTATAATAAGTTAATATGTTGCTATATGAATTTCATGCAACTTACTAAGCTATATGCTTACCTCTCTCCCTTCTTCTTTCCTTGTAGCCCTGCCAAGCTAACTCATGGATCATTAACGTTGGAGCTCGGAGCACACTATCAATCATTATTTTGGTATAACCAAGTTGTTTTTATTAAGTATGGCATGTATAGGCATTATTCCATCTTGATGTAAACTTGATGTAAGTCCTAAGAGGGGCCAAAGTGTTGGCTGTTAAGGTTATTATTCCTTTTGTAAATGTCTAAAGAGATTGGCCAATATTTACTAAGTTTATACATCAATTGATGATGAGTTATGCATTGTTATTCATTTTTTTATGAAGTATTTGAGTGGTTGGATTGAGTATATGAATGATTTTATTTTCAGGGTGGTAATTGGCTTGGAAAATAGCCTTTAAGTGTCCACACGGGTAAACACACGGATGTATGTCTAGGCCGTGTATGACACACGGTCAGACCATGGATGTCTGCCCAAGCCGTGTGAAGTCTGCACCTTGAATTTGGATTTTGAATCGCCACACGATTGAAGCACACGGGCGTGCCCATGCCGTGTGGATTAATCAGAGGTGACCACGGGCCAACCATATGGGCGTGTGTCCAAGCCGTGTGATTCAAGTTAGTGTCGACCACGGGCGTCGAACACGAGCGTGTGAGATGATACACGGACGTGTGAGATGATACACGAGCGTGTCATCTCCCCCACGGGCGTGTGGCCCTTGTTTAGGTAAAAAAATTTCTTAAGTGCGTAAAAGTTTCTAAATTATCTCCAAAATCTTTTGGAAGTATGTTTGTGGCCTCGTAAACCCATAAGATGAATGTTAGGACCACGAAAAGAAAGTTTTAAATCGGAACGAAATTTTATAGCCTGTTTATACATGTTTAGGTAAGGTTAAAGATTATAATGCCTCGTATCTGGTCTCGGCATCAGACGTGGGTAAGGGGTGTTACACATTAACTATACGGAAAACACATTTTATCTGTCAAGATTCATCACACTATCAGAATTTATATATATGGCATGTATGGCTAGACTCTCACACGCTACGTTAGTCCTAGAATCGACTAAATCGTAGCTCTGATACCAACAAATTGTAACACCTCTAACCCGTATCCATCGTCGGACTAAGGTTAAGAGGCATTACCGGACATATTGAATCATATCACACACATTTCACTAACATCAAATATTCACAAACATTTCATAGTGAAATACACACATAAAGTCCCTTTAGAAGGTCTACGAGACCTTAAACATGTATTGGGAAGGGGTTGGGACTAAAACGAGCACATACAAATTTTTTTGAAACTTAAACATTTTTTAAAGTTACAGAGGTCACACGCCCGTGTGGGCAGGCCGTGTGCCTCACACGGCATTAGACACACCCGTGGGTCTAGGCTGTGGCAGAACAGGGCATTCATACTGACTTGTCCACATGGCCACAAGACATGCCCATGTGCCAGGCCGTGTGAAATTAGGGAGGCTACTGACTTACTCACACGGCCAGTCACATGCCCATATGTCCAGCCCGTGTGCAACACTGACTTGAATCACACGGCCTGTTACACACCCGTGTGTATGGCTCGTGTGCAAGTCTGACTTGCTTCAAATTGGGACATTGAAGGACACGGTCGGGACACACGCCCGTGTGCTCAACCGTGTGGGAAATTATAGGCCATTTGTAAGGCCAAATTGCCACCCATTTTGGGTCTTACCTAAAAGCATCAAACAAACATCAATTTATGTCCCAAAGGCAGCCAAAATATACCAAATTATGCACAATTTGACCCATAACAACATCATTCACTTCTATATACAAACCCAACTCAAACATACCAATTCAAAATACCAACCTTACATAAAAAACATGTGATTCATACATCATATAAATTCATTTCATTTCATATCATTTCTCATCATTTCAATTTCCAAAATTAACCATGAAATTTTACCAAAATTGACCATCTATTTTGGCTATTCATGAGCACATCAAAACATACCAACTTTTGCATCACATAGCATAGACTAAATTCACCCATATTCGCATTCATTATCAAGCCATATCACATGGCTATATATACATGTCCTAAAACATATCTTAACATTTCTAGCCTATACATGCCATAATTCAATATGTACATTTTCAAAGATACCAAAATATAGTTCGATAGTGTGGTGATGATCTTCGACGATCCCCGAGCTTCCGGTAGCTTCGATAATCTATATAACATTGAAAACACACACAAAGTAAGCTTTCAAAAGCTTAGTAAGCCATATACAAATAAACTTCTCACATAGAATAATTATAAACCATTTCATATATATAGTTCATGGCATAATACAATCACAAATCATATTTCTCTTATATCTCAATTGATCATGTCCACTTGCTCATTATCACATATCATGTAATATAGCTCACATATCAAATGATTATATACATACATACCTTTCATTGTCAAATTGCATATACATACATACGTACCGGAATTTAGATGCACATTCGAATATTCATTCATTTCTCGGAATGCCCGTTGAACTGTTCGGAATCAATAAGGATACTCGGATAGCTCGTAAAGCTCGTACAATGCCAACGTCCCATACGTGGTCTTACATGTAATCAGTATCGATGCCACTATCCCAGACAGGGTCTTACACGAAACCAAATACGATGCCGGTGTCCCAGACATGGTCTTACACGTAAATAACAAATCGATGCCAACGTCCCAGACGTGGTCTTACACGATAACACATATCGTAATCCTATGTCATGACATACGTATCCTAACTACTTCCTAAGGTTTGTACGGGACTTTTTGGATGTCGCCACATTATCGGAACTTTACTGGATTTAACATATTCAACTCAAATAGTCATATATCACAATTCATTCACATATAAGCAAAAATAATTCAATTTAAGCACATTTATTTGTATATCGACTTACCTCGTACGAAAAAAAAGGGGGAAACGAACGGCTATTCAACTACTTTCGATTTCCCCCGATCTAATTCTGTTTTCTTTGGTTCTTGATCTCAATCAAGAATACAAAGGGGCGAACCCTAAAATGCTTCAAATGGTCTTTCTTCTTTTGATTTTTGGTGAGAAAGATGAATATTATGACTACTTTTTATGTTTTGTTTTATTAATAACACATTTATACATAGTTTACCATTTTACCCTTGGTTATTAAATTATTTAATCATCAAATATAAGGCCATTAATGTCCATTAGCCTTAATCATGGCCTAATAACAACATAAGGACCTTTCATTTAAGAAGCCATGTCAATTCGGCACTTCATCAAGTAGAACACAACTTTTAAATTTTCTGCGATTAAATCCTTTTATCGAATCGGCACACAAACGATAAAATTTTCATACGAAATTTTCACACATATCAATTCACATACTATAAACACAGAAAATAATATTAAAATATTTTTTTGACTCGAATTTGTGGTCCCGAAACCACTGTTCCGACTAGGATCTAAACCAGGCAATTACAGACTTTTTATATTTTGTATTATGCATAACATGAGGGCGGTGTCAAGACATTCACATTTAGAATAATGTATTTTTTTTAATCTAAACTCATGATCATGAATTTATGGTTCCAATGAAATTTCAGTAAAGTATTTATGGTTTTCAAAGTGTATTATCTTATTTATCCTTGGATGAAAAAGAATTTATATTTCATGCTAACTTAAATTGTGGTCTAAATTGGTTTACGCCAAATACATTTTTTAAAGATAATGATTTTAAGATAGTGACACGCCATCTTTGGATCCTCCTTAAGGATCAAGTTTGGAGTGTTACATCTACATCTATGTGAACATTATTGTTGGTTTCCACAAAGTGCATAACATGTTGGCATGTATTTCATTTGTCATCGAACTGTTGGAACATTGTAGGTTAATAAAATTTTAACATACTCAAACAATCAATCTTTTAAGAGTATGACTTTGTGTATGTGTATGAAGGTGGATAAACAATTTTGGATTGATACTTACAAAATTTCTTCATTAACACTTAAGCTAAGCATAGAGACTTTTTGCAGTCCTTCGGCAAGTTTGGTAGAAATTGCACCAACTTCTTGAAGAGGTTGATGTTGAACTTCACCAACAAGAATTTTGTTATTTTCACTTAAGCTTTCAATTTGCGCCATCATTAAAGCAAGTTGATCATCCATTCCATCAATGCTTGTTGAACTTTTGCAAAGAAGCCACACGTTCCTCAAGCAAAGTAGTGCTAGTCGTTGATATTTTTCTTCTAACTTTTGAGTTTGAGAAGACTTGAGTTAGATTGTTGATGAGGTTATTCTTATAGGCCATTGCAACTTTGATAAATTTAAATCTTTAAAGAAAATATATGAAAGGTAAAGATTGTGGCATTAGGTAGACATAAACTTGTACACAATTTTTTGTCAATATAATTTGGAAAATTGGAAAAAAATAAAATTAATTTTATTATTAAATTTTAAAGTTAAAATCTTGTGTAGTTTCTTGAATGCAAAGAAATGCTTTGGTACTTTTCTTCAACAAAGCTTATATCTAAAGGTCATTTAGACTTTATCTTGGATGAATGTGGTCTACTTCAATGGTTGTTGAAACTTGATCTTGATATTGGGTATGGAGACATGAATTACCTAGCTTAAGTGGTACCCTACTTGTAGGTAAGTGCCTTATATCCCTTAGGTTGGTGGATCAAGTCCCCTGTGTTTAGGTGATTTACATAATTAATTTTATGCATTTACTAACACTTATCCTGTGAACCTTACAAATTGTATCTCCACCAACCGAGACATTTCCCTTTCATGGACACTTAGGGCTCTTGGCGGAGACGGGAGACAAAATCCCACCAAGTAAAATACTAACCATTATTGAGAGTTCAATCGGTTACTTGGCAAATGATACTTCAAAAACTTTCTTTCGAAGGAATTGGAAGTTCCCTTTAACAATTATATATATACACTTTTTTAAGAAACTAAAAATTAAGGTTTTTTTATACAAAGACTAGAATCACCCATAACTTTTCTTAACCCTTAAATAGGAGGATAAATGTGATTTAGCGTGGTCAAACTCACATTCTCTTGTATTGACAATAATACCAATGCCAACCGAGCTAAAACTAAAAATTAAGTTATATATATATGTGTGTAAAAATAATATATAGTTAAATCCTAATGGTGCACCAAAAGGAATTGATATCAACATGTACTAATACTTAGAATACTTTGTGAAACATAAACATGTTCCAAAGACAGGATTAATTAGTTTAGGTGATAGCAGTTAATAAAGGATCTTTTATGTTTCTAATAATAAACGAAATTGTTATGAAATAGAGTTATGGGTTTATAGTCCTTTATCTAAGCTAATTTTTTTTGTACAAGGAGTATAAATTATTAGTTTTCTTAAGATATTTGTACAAAGTATATCTGATATGGTCATCAGGTCGATCCAAAAAGCATGAATCTGAAAACAATGAAACATGACTAATGAATGAACTATCTATCCTAATAATATTCAATCCCTTTGTTTCTAGACCACCCAACTTCAACTGCTGTTAATTTTTTTTGTCAGTTTATTTATTATTATTTTAGTTAATTTTAATATTAATTTTTTAAAAGGAATCAAATTAGTTTTTTAAACAGAAATATTAATTAAAACCTAATTTAATCATATTATCATGGCAACACTTGTAGTAATTTTCTTGTATTTCATGCTGACATGATATTATTTATTCATGTTACATTAATAAATAATTTAAAAAATATAAAAATATCCAATATTCAAAAATTATAAAAAGTTCATAATTTAAAAAAAAACATAAAATACAAGTGATTTATTATGGAAATTATCATTTCTAAAAGTTTAACATTTTAATTTTTTTTTGTGTTTTGAAAAAAATGACTCTTTTAAAATATTAATAGTTAAATTTGATTTTTTTCAAAAAATTGAAAACCGAATTTAGTTTTTAATAGACAAAAGATTAAACAGTATGCCAAATTAATAATACATGCAAATTTGTTGTGGAAAAAAATATAGAAATATTTATTTATCCTCAACACTTTGAAAACTCATGAATTTTGTCTTTCTCTTTGTAAAATTCATCGCTCTCCGTGGAACTTTGTCTATTATCTTTGTCTAAACATAAAACAGATCCAGTCCTTAGAGTTGGTGTGCTATATATTCTTGGAGATTTTTCAGAGGGCTGTTTTTGTCAATACCTCGTAAGGATTTCCAAATTTCAATTTTCAAACTACATAATATTGGAGATATTTATTATTGCCTGCCTGCCTGCAAATAATCAAGTGGCGTGGCAGAGACCACACATCTTTTTCACTAAGTCAAAATATGATATTATAATTTAGAAGTGATACAGTAATGACATTTTATATAAATATAAATAATATATACATCAATTTTTTATAGATGAAAAATATTAAATTTATTTTATTTTATTATATATACAAATATATAACAAATAAGTGTTGATATAATGATAAAATACATACTCTTAAAATAGAATACATAAACCCAAGCATGAATTAAAATGGAGATGAAATATACCAAAAAGATTTGCAAATCAAGCAATCCTTTCTTCTCCTCTATGACATTGCATTCAATATCTCAATTTCCCTTTCACTTTATCACCATCATCACTCACATTTATAGCCTCATCAACCACATCCTATGACTTAAAGCTTTTAGGTAAGTTTGATTTTTCATTCATAGCCAGGCTTATTCATCGCCATCATCTACTTGAAATTTCACAATTCCAAAACTCATTTTAATGTTTGAACAATAGAATTGGATTTAAAGAATTGTCTTTCTGTGGGTCAAACCTCTTGGCTCTTCAACATTGCAACCCTTATTCTTGTGTGATTATCTCCATTGAAACAAAAGCTATGAACTTTATAATCTATTTCTCTCTACTTCTCGATATGTGATTTTTACTTCTTGTTTCTTGCGCCATTAAAAGGTGTATTCTTGATCAAAATAAAGAAATAATCATCAAGATTTCTCTCTTTTTTTAACTCTCAAAAATCTCATCATCAAAATGAGAGCCATCCAATCTCTTTCCCTGGTTATTTCAAACGAAAATTTCTCTTATATTACCCACTATGTTCCCTCCTTTCAACAGATAATTAGATTTGGTAAAGTCTCATGGATTATTTTGGTACGGATATTTGGAGGAAAATATTAGGGAATTTTTTCCCCAAAACTTTTGGTGAGCATAAAAACACACGAACGGAAAATGCAACACTTTGAGGTAAGAAATGAGGTATTAGTCTTAGCTTCCATTATTGGGTATTTTGTTTCATCATTTGTTTAATGTAACTAAATCAAGAAGAAGAAGAAAAAGTTAGCTCGCGAGTTTTGCAACAAGAGGTATTACTTAAGTGATCACATAAAGAACAATAAGAAATATGCTGAAACAAAGGAAAATTGAACTGAAATGTCCATAAACAAAGTTATCTCCAAGAAACATCAAGAGATTGAGGAGTTTAAGAAATATATATAATAACTTTTATTACATTTTTAAATGCTCAACACGATGGATGGAAGGAATGACTTTGCCTTGTATCAAAATGCAATACAAAATATATTCCAAAGACCACTATGTTACTTTACCAAAATTATCTTATTTACTCATTTAAACAGTACGAGGAGAAAAAACTAATGTGAAATGACTTGCCTCACCACTTTAGCAATGGCAACCCTAAACCATGTCCACCTGTCTCAATTAAAGCAAAAATAGACTAATCTTGTCTTTTAATTATATTAAACGTATATCTCATCATCACAACTCTGACAATATCGTCCGTCCATATTTTCTTTTATCAGGTAGTAGTACAAAGTAAAATTAAAATTTCAAAAAAATAATTTTATTAATAACTAAAAATAAGATTTGTTTTAAAATTTTTAAAAAGGCGCATTTTAGCAAAACCCGGCATTGTCATCGCTGCTAGTGTTCGAAGCTGGTGGAATCTCGAAATGCCAAAGTCTCCCCTCGCTCTTCACCAAGTACTTCCGGCACAAAAATTCCTCGGCGAAAACTTTCTCCACTCGCCGATTAACATCGTGCAAGAACACGTGCGTCACACCCGATCCTTTCCTGTTCCTCGCCATCACAGCCGCCGAGAATATCGCCGCCATCCTCCCTGGTGCCTCCGGGAAGTATCCACGAGGCGCATCGATCATTATCAAATCCCACTCGGTATCGTAAAACTCATCGGGAAACCCCGTTAACGCAAGCCTGCACTTTTCGTTTCCGCGTAAGTAAGCTTTCGACGGGTAACAGCTCGGTTCCGATTGATAATGGATGAGTAGATCGTCAGCTTCCTTGAGCTCCGTACGGTACTTTACCGCGTGAGCGTGAAGGATCGGGGCGTCTTTGAGCACAGACTGAACCCATTTGGGATCCTCTTCCAGGAAAATAGTGTTGCCATTGGGATTGAGGGAGGTCCACATGAGGGAGTCGTAGCCGAGCCCAAAGACGAGGAAATTACAAGGAGAGCGTTTCTTGAGTACGTCAAAGGTTACGGAGATCTCCTTGAAGTTCTGCTGCGGGACTATTGATGAAGTGGCATAGTGGATGATAGCTTGGAGTTGGACCGGCGAGGCGGAGTATTCCTCTACGGCTATGGATCTGGTTTTGGCGAGCGAACATAGAATGGAGTAATCGGCGGTTTTTATGAAGCTCGAGATAAGTATCGTTCCGGCAATAAAGCCAGCTATGGTAATAGGCATAAACCATCTTTTATCGGCGAGGAAATGCCGATTCTTTGTAGTCTCTTCTCTTTTCATTTCTTGAGTTTTTTTTTTTTTAAAAAAAAAACTGAAACAACCAAAAATAGAAAAAGAGGTTTAAAGGTCCGGCCGATTGGCTTACTTTGGTTATATAGGAGAGGAGCAAAGAGACATAAAAGGGCTAACGCGTTTAGCTTTGGAAAAATAAGGTTTGAAAATAAGGATTTTCTTAAAAAAAATGTTAAATATAAAATTAGTATCTAAATTTGTTTATATTTATTAAATTAGTATTTATAATTTTTTTAGATTAGTAATTAATTTTTTTCTGTTAACTATATTAGCACCCGAACCTTATGTTATTACTTTTTTGCTGACGTGACAATACTGACCATTTATATGGTGTTATGTGTCTTCTTCTTTCTACCTCTTTTTTTTTCTTTTTATTTCTTTTTCTTTTTCCTACCTTGGCTACCACACTGTCTTCTTCATCTTTCTTCTTCATCTCTCGTTCCTCTTTTCTTCATCACAATTTCATTCCTTTTTTCTTTTATTTTTCATTTTGTTTCTCCTCATTTCTATCTTCTCTTCTTCTTCTCTCTATTCCTCTTCTTCTACTCCTAGCTGTTGACATCATGAGTCGTCGCCATCCATGGCCTTTTTTCGACCAATCTGACTATCAAAATACTTCTTTCTTCCTTGTCTTCTCAAATTTTGCCTTGTATTTCCAAGAATATCTCTTTAAAGCCGAAAAGAAATCAATGCTTGATCCTGGAGTTTTCTAAATTATACTCTTCGCCTGCTTATGAAAGGCAAATGAGATTTCTAGTGAGATTGAGAGCAAGTTGAGGAACCAAAAGAAGCAGTTGCAGCACTGTTGCCAATGCAACAACAAAGAATCGATTTTCTTGGAGCCTAGTAAAAGTTCTTTAGGTCACAGGTTAACAAATTAAATGGAGGAATTGCCCCTGCTATTCATTAGATCCATAGGATTTTTAGGGTTTTCTAAATTATTGTATTTTATTTATTTTTTTCTGAGTTCTTGCTTTCTTTCTGGGTTGTCAATTTATTATTTTCAACTAATTTTAAATTCTTTTAACTTTTTTAGGTTCTAACTCTTATTTTGGGTTTTTGTTATCATGTTAGGTTGTTAATTTTTTCTAGTTGAAATGATTTTGGGTTGAAAATGTTAGGTTATTTGTTTGTTACTGATATTGAATTTGAGAATATATTGGTTCTTTTTTTTTTAAAGATTCTGAGTTTTTTGTTTGTTATTTGTTCTTTGAATGTGTTGGATTCTTTATTTTTTGTTATTTGTGTAACATCCTGAGACTGGGTCTAGAAGTTTTAGCCTCGCAAGTGAGAGTTCGCTAGTGCTTCGGCGAATCAATAAGGAGTTTGTTAGTGTTTCAGCGTTGCAATATATGCCAAAAAGATACGGTAATGGGGTTTGCCAGATTCATTGAAAGTTAGGTTCGCCAATCTGTTTGGTGAGCCGGAGTTCGCCAGTCTGTTTGGCGAGTTGGAGTTTCTCCAGTCTGTTTGGCGAGCTGGGTGTTAGCCAGCTAAGTTGCGAACTGGGGGTTTGCCAGTCAAAGTCAGACTTAAATTAGGAAACAAATATATTGTGTATCTAGGAATACTTTTCGTACAAGTAACCTGCTCTTAAATCGACTAGGGTTCATAAGTCAAGTAGGGTATCCTAAGATTTCCAGAACACTTAGGCTTATAAATACAACCCTTATTCCATGAGAATTCTCTCATTGATATTGTAACAGCCCATTTTTAGTCAAATCGAAACAGTGATTTCAGGACCACGAATCTGAAGTCGAAATAATTATTTTATTATTGTTTTAATATCTACAGCCTGATAGTATGGTTGTATGAAATTTTCGCGAAGAAATTTTATTGTTTGAATGCTTAATTTGATAAAAAGGACTAAATCGCGTAAAGTGCAAAAGTGATGTTCTAATAGTTAAAGGTATTAAATGGCTATGAAATTAAATAGTGGAAGTCCTTATGTGGTAAATATACTCTTGTTAATATGAGTGGACATTTATGGACATGCATTAAGTGATTTTAATGTTTAATAAGTAAGGTTAAATTAGTAATTAAGTTAATAAGTAAAATAAAACAAAAGAAAATAAAATAAAAGTGCCATCTTCCTTAATGTGAAACACCACCGAAAATAGAAGAAAGAAATATCCATTAGAGCTTGCTAGGGTTCGGTCACTTGGATGCTTAATTGGTAAGTGGTTTTTGTCCCGTTTTTCATGATTTCTATGTTTTTGAGATCGTTGCAGCTTAATCTAGCTACCCTGAGACTATTTTGCAAAACTGTTAAAGGTTTAGGGTTTTTTCATTGATGAATCTATGTGTATTTTGATGTTTAATGATAGAAAATGTATGGTTGTTGTTAGGTAAACAACATTTATTAAGTGATTTTTAGTAAAATGTCCAAATAGGGATTAGATTGTGAAATGTGTAAAATTCATGGTTAAATTGTGAAATAAATGAAAAATGTGGGCTGCTAGGGACTTAATTGTAATTCCGTTAGCATGGGTATAGGTTGAATTGCATGAAATTGAATTTTTATGAGATAAGGACTAAATTATAAAAATGTTGAAATATTAGGGGCAAAAGTGTAAAGTTACCTTAATGTGTATTTTGGACTAAATTGACTAGAGTGATGATTAAATAAGTTAATTTTGATTACAAATAGATCAAGAAAAGTGAAATTCGGATTTAGATCGAGGGAAAAATATAGTATTGGATTAATTAACTTATTTCACCGTTTTGCATTCGAGGTAAGTTCGTATATAATAAGCATTATTATAATTGTTTTTTAAATGCTTTAATATTGTATAAATTGTGAATACGACCTTGCGGATATATTTAACGACGATTCGGCCAGTGTGAAATCCCGATTGAACCTTAAGAATAGATTAGGATACAAATGGCATGTCATTAGGGGTTATGTAATTGGGTGTTGGTCCGTACGTTCCACCGGTGACTGAGTTATCCGGCATGTGTTGCGGATTTTCGTCAGCTTGTGTGAGCAGCACCTTGTAGCTTCCTCTTGATCGTCAGCTTGTGTGAGCAGACCTATTGATAGCTCAAGAGTGAGCATTATATGTGATATGAGATTGAGATAGCTTCGGCTATATATTTGGCACTTAGTGTGAGAGATTCCCGAGTATTCGATAGTATTCTGAATGGTTCAACGGGTATATCAAAGATATGGATGAGTATGAGATCAATATGAGCTTGCACAAGTATGTACGTGAAGTATACGATCATTGAATCTAAGAATTTGATGGAAATTGTGCTTAATCTTGGATTGAATACATATATTAAGTTATGTTTCAAATTTGAATTGCATTATATGATGTTTATGTTATTGAATTGTTGGTTGGTAAGTTTTACTTATTCAGCATACGAGCTTACTAAGCTTTATAGCTTACTTTGTTTATTTTTCGTGTTTTATATTGTTCTCGAAGCTAGCTCGAATTTGGGAATCGTCGGAGACTTCATCACACTATCAAGCTTCTATTTTGGTATTATTGAGCTTATGTTTTGGTTATATGGCATGTATAGGAGTTATGGTCATTTTAGTATGTTTTGGTAATGGAGTTAGCCATTTAAGTTCGCTTGTAAATGAAGAATGATGTGTTATGCATTTTGCCACATGATTTGGCTTATATTTGGCATGTTTTTATCATGTATAAATATGTGTAATTGGCCTTTAAATGTGTGGTTGACTATTGATATGAGATGCTTGAAATGAATAGGCATTATGGATACCCAATGGTTGAGATTTGATTATTGGTATGCTTATGAAAATAGGCAAAATAATGCATGTTTGATAGTGATTATATGATGATTTGATATTATGGATTTGGTATGTTTTGAGTTGATAAAATATGATGTGTTGAATTATATGTTTCTTAGTATAGAAATAACATGAATTAGGATTGGTTGAGGTTGGTTGAATGCATATTTTTGCCATATTATGTGCCATTTGGTTTGGTGTAGGTATATGCAAATTTAAGTGGCAAGATGGCTTGGTAAATAGCTTATTTTTGTCCACACGGGTGTGTGCCTCAGCCGTGTGTGACATACGGTCAGGTTACATGGCCGTGTGTCCCCTAGTGTGTATTTAGAAATCAAGTCAATATGCTTCGCACAGCCCAACACACGGGCGTGTGACTTGGCCGTGTGGCATAAGTCAGTATACTCTATAGGTTTGACACGGCCTGGTACATGGGCATGTGAGGCCATTTCGAAGGGCACACAGGTTGGTCACACAAGCGTGTGGTTGGCCGTGTGACCCAAGTCAGAGAGTTGCAGAGGGTCGGACACGGGCTGGGACACGGCCATGTGCTCCCATTTCGAATGTCCACATGGCTTGTGGCATGGGTGTGTCTTTGGCTGTGTGTCCACACGGACGTGTGTCCCCTGTATTTTGCAAAAATTTTTAAGTGTTCCAAAATTTTTTGAGTTATCAGTTTAGTCCCAAACCACTCTTAATGCATGTTTTGGGCCTTATAGGCTCGTATTAGGGGCAATGTGAATGATGTTGAATGTTGATTACCTAAATTTTGAAAATGTATGTGAATTGTATGTTTAATTGTATAATAAGTTCGATAATGCTCCGTAACCCTATTCCAGCGTTGAATACGAGTGGGGGGTGTTATAGATATTTAGTTGTCAAGTATCTATTCTGAATCAAGTTTGTAGCAACTAAGGTAAGCCTCTGTTCTGTTTGGGTTGATTGTTCAGAAAGCTAGGTTCGCTTGCATGTGCGAATTCTATAAGCTTTGTCTGTTTAAGTAATTCGTGTGTTTATGTATATTACGAACCAGTCGGACCATCTACCGGCAAGGAAAAAGGAAAAGTCAAACTTGTTTAGTTTTTCAGTAAAATCGGTGAGTGGTTAAGAATTGCAATGTGTATGCAAACTTTTATTGTTTTTTTTTTTCCTAAAACTTAAGGTTTTCAAACTAAGCTCCAAGAACAAAGTTTTTCTAAAAACTCTATTTTTAAGTTCTAACACTCTGTTTTGAAGAAAAGTTTTCAAGTCATGTTTTTAAAGTTTTGTTTTAAAGATAAGTTTTACGATTGCTCCTTTGTGAGCCTATGTTTCAAGATATTCTTTTAAGCTACGATTTTATAAATTGTGATTTTACACACTTAGGTGTGAACTCTCTAAACAAGTGTTTCTCAAGAAAGTTCTCTATGCGAGCTCTATGTGATAAGTTTCTATGTATGCTCCTTTGCGAGCCCTTATGTTGGATATATTGGTATACCAAAGGATTGTCATACTAGCTTTTAAGTTCTGCGATTTTGGGTGTTGAGGCCCTGGCACATGTGGAGAGATAAGGGAATGTTGAGTTGTGCTTCATTCAACGGGACATGTTGGTGTACAAGAGAGTGCATTGCTTCGCGCTGCACTTATGAGACATGTTAAAGACTCTTTGAGTTATTCTGAGGCGTTATAAGGAGATCCACATATCCAATAGATTCTAATAAGTGTGGACGAGAACATGTTTTATGTTCCTCAACCATTCTGATAAGATAAGTGTGTAAGCATGTTCATGCTATTCTAATATATATTTTCAAACAAGTACAAGTTAAGTTTTTAAGTATGATTTTCAGTAGGTATACGTGAAACTATTTTCAAACTTATATGTTTTTTGACAAGCAGAATCTACGAAATAGGTCTCGTACCTTCATTGCGAACCCAACACGCAACATAATTTTCAGACTAAGTCCACTTTCTATTTTAAACTCTGTGTTTTTATCATACTTTGCTGATTCCTGATTATTCACTGAGTTCTCAATGAACTCACCCACTCCTCCCTTACTTTGCAGGTAAGTAGGTCGCGGATGGCAGTGCCACGGTAAATGACTTGGTGAGGCTCATTGTAACAGCCCGATTTTGGGGCTAGTTGGAACAGTGGTTTCGAGACCAGTAAACCGAGGATAAGGAAAATTGTTTGATATTATTTTATGTGCTATAGCATTAAAATATGGCTATGTAGAAATTTTGGTGTTTTAATTTTAGCAATAGCATGCTTAATTGTGAAAAAGGACTAAATCGCATAAGATGTGAAAGTTCTATTTTATAAGGAAGAGGTACCTAATAGCTATAGAATGTAATTTGAAGGATTTTAAAATGCAATTAGGCCATTTATCTAGTGGTGGCCGGCCATATGGGAGCTAGGGAGACAAGATTTTAATGTTGGTCAAATTTAGTGGATATTAGGTGGTAAAAATGAATAAAATAAGATAAGTAAAAGATGTTATCATCTTTCACTATTCACCTATCTTCTCTCAACCGAAAATTGAAGAAGAAATAGAGCTTTGGGGGTTTAAACTTTCAGCCAAGCTATCTCCCTTGCTAGTAAGTGATTTAGATGGTTTTTATTTGATAATTTTTGCACTTTTGGAGTCCCCAAAGCTTAAGCTAGCTAATGAGGGGACTAGTTTGTGATATGGTTGAAAGTCTAGGGACTTGCCATGAGAGTGTTCATGTTGTTAGCTGAGTTTTTATGGAAGAAAATGAATGTTAGGGAGATGAGAAACAACTTTTGTGAAAGGTGTTAGCATGAAAACACCTAAATAGGACTTAAATACAAAGAATGAATTTGTGTCATAAATGCATGAAATGGTGAGATTGGTGAGTAGTTGTAAGAGAAATAAATGTTCAGCTAGGCTTATTTATTAAGAAAATATGTTGAAAAATAATTTACGAGCATAGGGGCAAAATCATAATTTTGCCGTAACACAAGGGCAAAATGGTCATTTTTGCCCAAGTGTAGATTTTGATGTATTGTGATCATAGGATGATCTAAATGAATGAATTTCATTGTTATAGATCAAGAAGAGCGCGGAATCAACCTTGACCGTGGAAAAGGCAAGGTGACGGATTAAACCGTTAGTTACAACGTTTTGCACCGAGGTAAGTTTATGTGTAAACAATGTATTTTCTTTATACACATTATGTTATTAATTGGTGTATGGCATGATTGAGAACATGTGTGGTTCAAATGGATCGATGTGGTAGTCATCGAATAATTATTGTATGAATGATGAAATAGTCATATGAACATGTCATGACAGCATTTGATGGTGGGCTGAGTGCGATACCACTTTGTTGCTTAATTAAGATGGGCTATGTGCGATACCATCATTTATTTATCATTTGGTGGGCTATGTGAGATACCACCGTAACTAACCTTTTTGGTGGTTATGTGCGATACCACCCTAATAAAGACTGATGGTGGGCTAAGTGCGGAACCACCGAGTAATTTGACTACGAGTAATTGATTAAGAGGTTGTGACGTGTTGCTTTATGTGACATTGTAATGCTAAGTGCATGGGAACATGCTAATGAATGTACACATTAAGCTTGTGATATGGTTGGAATATAGAAAAGAAGGAAATGAGTAAGCATGATTATGAATGTAGATTATTTCTTGCTTAGTATGTAATGCTATATAAATGATTAGTACATGCTATAATGTTATATTGCTTACATGTAAACTTACTAAACTTAAAGATCACTCCCCTTCTCTTTTTCCCTTGTTTTATAGAGTTTAAGAGCCGAGTCGGGATACGAGGATAACCAGAAGATTGCCAACACTATCTACTCACCTCGGTATATTTGGACTTAGTGATTTTGTGTATGGCATGTATAGGGGCTAGACTAGTTAGATTATTTTGTGGATTTGACCAAAAGTGTATTGGTTCCTTGTTAAGATAACTATTTTGTATATTGCCATGGTTGATGGCTCACCCTATCATTTATGAAAATATAAAGTTATCCATGGAAGTTCATATTGAAATTATGAGTTGTTTATTAGTATGTTGAATGGGTTCATGTGGTATGAGCTAGAGGGGTGCAAAGAGCTTGGCAAATAGCCTTGTTCTTGTCCACATGAGTAGGCACACGGGCGTGTGTCTAGACCGTGTGTGACACACGGTCAGTCCATAGGCTTGTATCCAGGCCATGTGAAGTCTGCACCTTGAATTTGGAATTTGAATCATCACACGGTTAAAGCACACGGGCGTGCCCAGGCCGTGTGGATTAATTAGTGTCGACCACGGGCTAGCCACATGGGAGTGTGACTAGGCCGTGTGTCACAAACAGAATGTCCAGGTTTTTGCACACGGGATAGGGACATGGGCGTGCGTGACCACACGACCTGCCCACACAGGCGTGTCCCATTTCCCACGGGTGTGTGGCCCCTATTTAGGTAAAATTTTCTTAAGTGCGTAGAAGTTTCCAAATGATCCCCGAAATCTTTTGGGAGCACATTTAGGGCCTCGTAGGTCCATTATAAGGATGATAGACATATGAATGGAGAAGTTATAATTTGAAATGAGTTTGATAGCCCAATGTTGTATGACCAAGTGAGTTGAGTCCGGTAATGCCTCATGCCCGGTTCCAGCATAATATACTGGTAAGGGGTGTTACACTCATACCTGAATAGGTATTAGCGAACCTGGGAAAATAGGCAATGGGGTTTTATTTATATGGGTTTAGACTTATTACAATTTAATTCAATTAATGGAACAAATTTTTTAATGGTTTAAGTTTATTTGCATTCTACGAACCTTAAGTAAAACCGTTATTATTAATCTCTTTTCAACCTGAATAAAATTTGTTGTTTCTTTAATTCTCCTTGCATGCCAACAATGTTATATTATTTAAGTTTTGCTAAGTATGTAATAGTATTGTTATGCGAGCTCATGCCTTGTGATTTTATGTAAACATTTTATGTTACTCTGATATGCAAACCTATGTGCGAACTCATGCTTTTATGCTATACTGCGAACTCATGTGTTATTCTGTTAGGCGAACCTATGTTGTTCGACGTAGGCAAGTCTAAGTCGTGGTGCAACTGTAATAATATCTTTCATGTACTTGTATCTATTTTTGAAAATATGTACTGATACGAACTCACCTAAGAAGACTGTGACGGAAGTCAACCAAGATCCAGTCGAGCTACCTAATGGACCAATTACGCGTGCCCGTGCTAAACAATTCAAAGATGCCGCGTCGGCTTTGGTGGCACAAATTTGGAATACAGAAAGAGAAGAGCCCAAGAACATGCTGAACTGTTACAATTTATTTGAAGTTGAATATACTAGCTAGTTCGACTGCTAGTTTATTTAACACTTTATTATGCGTGTTTTCAGTCATTTATTAGTTTGCTGAATTTTCTTATTTCATGTTAGTTTATCTAGATAGTACGAGTTTTTAAATATCTTTTGTCAAAGCTGAACGTTAGTGTGTTTTTGTTAACCTTTTGATTTTTATCTAGTGCTTAAATAAAATGTTTAAAGCTGAATTTTATTGATGGTAGTTCATGTGTTTATAGGTACCACCCAATGTGGAATTATGCAAGGTTGAAAGAGCACTGCTTGGTGGCTAAATTAATTTGGTGCATTTTGAATTTTATGCACATTGAAGGAGCCATGCATGTTACCCACGTGAAGCCAGTGACTTCTTCTTGGCCGAATATCTAATGGTGCACAAGCATGGGTTTAATTCTTTGAAGCATGGATGGCTTACCTTTGGTGGACACATTGGAGCATGGAGGCCAAAATTCATGGAGGAAGAATGTGGGATTAAAATAATACAATGTGTTGGACGGTAAGGGGTCTTATGGTGATGAAACAAAATTGGAATATTATGGGTGGAGCTTTGAGATACTAAAATATTGAAGCATGCTTGGGTGGATATAATAAAATAAACAAAAGCTTGCACAAGGAAGCTATTTTATTCAAGCATGGACAGCAACAAGGCTAAATGAAGCATGGGTGATCACAAATCATGGATTAAATAAAATAATGCAAGAACCATGGACACTAGCTAGTGGAGCAAACGGCAACAACTATGGAAGCTATAAAAGACATGTGCTTGTGTGAAACAATAAAAAAATAGAGCATGTGTCTGACTAGTGGGGGATGGACGGCAATAATGGAGAATGTGCAAGTGTGATAATGCATGAATGGCACAAGGCATTTGACTTTGGAATAAATTAATCCACATGGTGGAATTTACATGGAGCATGCAGCACAAACTTGCAAGATAGAGCATGATGGAAGAATTTTAAATTGCTAAGTACATAGGGTATGGAACGGCACAAATGAAGCATGAAGTAAAGCACAATCGTTCAATTATCATGTGCAGGAATGGTGCTTGGTGGAGCCTTGATTAAATTATTTAGAAAGTGGGATGCATGAACAAAGGTGGACGGCAAGGCTAAATTAAAATTGAGGGAATTCTAAATATAAACATGTGCTAAATTAAAGTTGTTGGACATCATTGCTTTCTTTTGTGAAGTTATTGAGGCTTATAAATAGCTTGTCAATTTTCAATTAAAGACGGAGAATTTTCATGAATGAATATTTTTCTTTTGGTGAGTTTAATTCACTCTCCTAATTCTTCAAGGTTCGAATTGACTTATCTAGTTTCTAGTGGCATCATTCTATCCTTGTTTTGAACTTATCATCCTTTAGGTGTGGCGTTCATTTATCTGTACCGTTGGTTCCTATCTCGCTAGATAGTGGGTCTCGGTTTATTCAAACTCCTTTCATTCATTTGAAGCTTATAAGATTCGGGTCTTTAATATATATATATTAAAGGTTCTTTCTTGCTTCAAATTCGTATTCACCTCAACCACTTAACTATCTTTATTTTTCAAAGACATTACCATTAAAATATCCCTTTAGTCATCTTCAACGAAAACTACCTAATTTACGATCGGGCAACATTTACGATTCGTTTTCAAATCCGAGACGATTCGTATCATGTACCCTAAACACCCTGTTTATATCTTGCATGTGAACCTATAAGTCTTTTTATTAGTTGACATGCGAACCCTACCTGTGTATGTTTACTAGCTCGCATGTTTTATGCTTTATGTATGAATTATTTTCGGTGTTGTGCTATAACTTAGCATAATATATAAGTGGTGTGTTGGAGGTTAGGTTGGGAGTTAACGGAGAGTCGCTTCGGTGGTTAATGTAGCTCGCCAAATTAGGGTCGAACCTACTTGGCTGGGTTTGGGGTGTTACAATTTGTTCTTTGAATGTGTTGGGTTCTTTGTTCGTTATTTGCTCTTTTAAGATGTTGGGTTCTTTGTTTTGAAGATTATGGGGACAAAATCTTTTTTGAGCCCTTGATTTTCTATTTGTTGAAAAAGACATATTCGCTTCTTTTCTTCCTTCAAAAGATGTTTTATGAATTGATAAAACAAAAGAGATAGAAAACGAAGAGCTTAGGTAGAAAATGAAACAGATGGTGAAAGGAAAAAATGAAAAACGAAAGAGATAAAAGTGAGGTAGAAGACGATGGTGAAAGGAAAATGAAAGGAAAAATAATTAAAGGGGGTCTGATTTGCAGCCAAAGAGGATGACACGTGGCGGTACGCGAATGGCTAGCTGCCACATTAGCAAAAAAGTAACAACGTTAGGCTCGGGTACTAATATAATGGACGAAAAAAAAAGTTTAGGTATCAATCTGGGATAAAAAAAATATACATACCAATTAGAGAGAAATAGATAAGTTCGAGTAACAATTTTATATTTAACGCTTTTGAAAATAAAGTTTTCAAATTTGAACTAATGAACATTTTAATAAAAGAACTTCTGAAGTATTTTTTTTTTCAAATACTTGACTTTTGTAACTTGGACTAATAGTCAAATATATTATACTTTTAAAAAGGCAATAAATTTAAATTTTAAAAATAATATTATTAAAAAAGTAATCACAAATATTAAATATAAATAATAAAATAGACGTAAAAAACTTTAAAAAAATTATAATTTATTGGGGTGAAAATTATTGAGATTATTTAAGTCACTTAACTATTCGAAAGTTTTTATTTAAGTCATTATATGGTAAGTTTTTCTTTTTTCTTTTAAGTTCGGCTAGTGAGCTTCAAGCAACTATTTGATTATCAGTACAGTGGATTAATACCCTTCGATGAGTAGAAAAAAACACCTTAGATCCAAGTTAACTTGACGATCAATGTTAGAGATTGAAGAAGAAACCTATTTGGATTTTTGTTCGCAGATTCATGACGTTTAAAACTGTTTCATAAAAGAATTGAAATATAAAAGAAAGGAGGAAGGAAAACTTTCAATTGGTGCAGGTGATGCAAATAGACAAGATCATACAACAGTGATTGTAGTAGCCTAATGATTTAAATAAAAAATTTTAAATAGTTTAATTACCATTTTATAATTTTTTAAAGTTAAAAAACCTAAATGTAAATTTATTAATAATTTAATGATTACGAGTGTAACTTTTGAAGTTGGCACATTCGGATGAGGACTTCCAGTAAAGTCTGTTCTTAGAGGTGTCGACTGAAAGTCAAGGTGCGAACTTCCATTTACACTGTAGTACATGGCAATGGCAGTAGCAATGAAGAAACATGCTGCAAATTTTTTCATGGTAGCAGCAAGCATGCTGCAAAATTTTAAAACCTGGAGAGAAATAATGGAGACGTAGGTCACGGGTTAATAATTTTTAGTGGTTTTATTATATTCTTTTAGAACATTTTTAGTAGGTATTTAATTTAGTCCCTTAATTATCTTGACGATATAAAGCCACATTCTTTCCATTCTTCCACATTCTTTTCATTCTTCCAACAACTTCTCTCATTTTATATTTTTCTCAAATGCTTAATATATATTTATCAATATTTTTTTTTCTTGTTGTAAAATATTAAATGTAGAGATTAGTTGAAAGGTTTGTTTATTGTTGTTAGTATTTTATTATATTGTTTATTTATCTAAAGGTTGATATATTGTTTTTATTATTATTGTTAGATACGTTTAAAACTTGAGTCTATTGTTTGTAGTAAAGATAAAATATAGATATATTTATATATTATAGTTTAGGGATAATTACCATGTCAGTATATTACTTTATTAAATGATACTATATTTTTATAATTTATAAAGTGTTTATAAAATATTTGTTTTTTTTTGTTTAGGGTTTAAATATTTTTACATTTTGTAATTTTGTAAATTGTTTCTTTGATTTAAGTTTTTTTATGGGTTTTTATTAACAAATTATAAGAAATTTTAAAGGATTTTTTTTATTTTAAATGTTAGTTTATTGTTATAATTTAGATTATTGTTAGTTTGAATTTTATTAGATTGTTATTGATATAAATTATTTTTAAAGTGATTGAAAAAGATATAGTTTATTAGTTATTTAAATGTTATTAAATTGTTATATTTTAGTTATTTGTATTTTTTTAAGTTTTTCTTTCACTATGTTTGATAAACTGAAAAATTAAATGATGAAAAATAAACATTGAAAAAATAAGTATTGAAAAATTAAATATTGAATTTACGTTATAATTTTTTTGTATATTACTTAAAATTAAATACAGAGTATAATTAGATTGTTTGATAAAAGATAATGTAATCTTAAATGAAAAAGAATAAAATAAAAAAATTAAATTTATCTCTCTCTCTCTCTCTCCTCTCTCCTCTCCTCCCTCCCTCTCTCTCTCCTCTCTCTCTCTCTCTCTCTCTCTCTCTCTCTCTCTCTCTCTCTCTCTCTCTCTCTCTCTCTCTCTCTCTCTCTCTCTCTCTCTCTCTCTCTCTCTCTCTCTCTCTCTCTCTCTCTCTTGGTGTAAAAACTTGCATAACTAAAAATTCCTAACTATGCTAAAACAACTTTATTATACCAATATTTCTCCTAATGTTCTTTCAGAATCTAAATTGCGTTCTTTGGATGGGTCCCACCTTTGAGTGTCAATATACTATTTTGCCTAACTTACTGATATCTTAATGGTTTCCATACAGCTCCATGGAACTTCTTGGAAAACAAAAAGGTTTCTGTTCTTCCATAGCCGCCATACTATCAGGCCAAAGAGAGTGGCCCAAGAAACCTCACTCCTTGGCACCTACTCTCGATTTCCCAAATTTATCCCAACCCACTCTAAGAGATTTCCTGAGAAAAACTATGGTTGACGATCTTTAGGGACCAAATTCAGCCAAACTTCTTTAGCAGCTTGACACTCCTTAAGGACATGTAGGGTATCTTCTATATTATGATGGCACACTAAACAGGATGCATTTTGGCCAATTCCTCTTCGCATGCGCTCAAGGTTAGTAAGCAACCGTTGCTAGTAAATGAGCCAAAAAAAAACGTATATGGTGTGGTCCTTGATACTTTCATATGGTCTTCCACCTATTGTCTCATGTGTTCCACGTACTCTCTCTTAGCATTTGATAAGCACTTTTAACCGATAAGCCTCCATTCGAAGTTCTACCTAGAAGATTTTGTTCGGCCCCACTAAAAGATGTGGGGGAGGTAAACTCACAATCCTTCTAACGATTTCTTCTGGCAAATTTTCCCTGAATGTTTCAAGATTCCATTCTCATTCTTTCGACACCATATCCCTAAGTTTACAATTAGTTACTAATCTATCCATGGGGGGTACATATAGTATCAATGGCCTTGTATTTGGAACCCAAGCGTCTTCCCAACAATGAATCGTCGTTCCCGTTCCAACAGTCTAACATATATTCTCTTTTAGTAGAGGCCAAACCTTCGTAATTGCTCTCCACACTACTAAACAACTCCCCCTTGTTATGTTTTCAGGAATTATCTATTTTATCCCATACTTTGATAGTAAAACATGAACCCATAGCGCATCATCGTTGGAAACAAGTTTAAACCCCAATTTTAATAGAAATGAGGCATTTTGATCTTCTAGATGCCAGAGACTCAAACCTCCGCGTGCACGTGGTTGACATATTGACCTCCAATTTACTAAAGCCATTTTCCATCCTCCAATGGTAGATACCCAAATGAATAGAGAGAAGAACTAATTGTGCAAGGGTGAATCTTCCTGCCATAGGGAGCTGTTTCGCATCCCAATTATATAACTTGGATAAAATCTTCTCAACCAAAAAATGCACCATAGAGTTAGTAATTCTTTTTTGGAATAGTGGAACTCTAAGATACTTTCCCAGTTCTTGTGTAACAGCTCGATTTAGGGCCTAGTCGGAACAGTGGTGCGAGACCACAAATCCGAATTAGTAAAATGAGTTTTTATGATAGTTGAAATGTTTGCATGATAGTATGAAAGTTTCATGTGGAAATTTTATGAAAATTTCTATTAAAGGGTCCATTAGGACTAAATTGCAAAAGTTGCAAAATATGAGTTTCTAGAAGCTTTTTGTATGAAATAGATTTAGAATAGTAATTAGAAGTCCTTAAATAGCAATTTGCCTAAATTATAATTTTTAGACAAAATTGGACATGAGTTAGTAATTTGTAAAAATTTAGAAAGAAGGGCATTTTGGTCATTTACCAATTAAATGATTAAAATAGGAAAAAGATGATAAAAATCTCATTCATCTTCTTCCTTGATGCCGAAAATTTGAAGAACCCCATAGCTAGGGTTTGTTCATCTTTCAAGCTTGCTAGTAAGTTCATTTTAGCCCCGTTTTTAATATTCTTCGTATTTTTGAAGTTCTCGTATTATGAATTAGCTATTTTTAGCTATAAAATGAGCTAAGATGCATGTTCAAAAATCTACCCATGAATGACATGCTTGTAAAATGATATTTTATGGAAGATTATGAGAGTTTGATGTTAGATAAACATCTTTTCCTTAGTGAATCTCATGAAAAATGATAGTATGGACTAATTTGCAATGATTAGGAAATTGGTCATACATATTAGAAATAGTGAGAATAGATGATTGTTATAGTAGAGAAAATGAATCAGCTAAGCATGATGTTTAAGAAAGTTGAATGAAAATCATTTTACGAGCCTAGGGGCAAAAGTGCAAATATGAGAAAGTTTAGGGGCAAAATAGTAATTTTGCCAAAGTATGAGTTAAGAGTCAATTTAGTCAATGTGAGTATTAAATGATCTAATTATTATTATAGATCAAGAAAAACGAAGCCGGATCAAAACCGAGGCAAGAACAAAGTCGAGGACTAAATTGCATATCTACATACATTTTGTATATTGAGGTAATTTTGTATGATTTCTAAGCTTTATGATTAATATCATTGAATTGCTTAGTATAATGTACAATATTATCTTGAAAATTTTTAATGTTATGTTAAACAAAGAAATTAATAAGATTAAGCATGAGAAAGCCCCGATTGATGTTGAATAGCTTAGGATACTTGATCTATTACTTGTAATGAGAAAGTCCGTATAAGACCAAGCCAAGGCATGGTATCGGCAATCAAGCAAGTTATCATGTAAGACCAAGACAAGTCTTGGCGTTAAAGAGTTATTATGAGATGAAGACCCATGTAAGCCCAAGCCAAGGCATGGCATTGGTGAGTCTCCAAGCAAAGATGTCATGTAAGTCCAAGACAATTCTTGGCATTGAAAAGCTATCAAGAGATAGAGATCCCATGTAAGTCCAAGCCAAGGCATGGCATTGGTGAGCAACAAAAAAGATTCATGTAAGTCCAAGCCAAGGCTCGGCATTGACCAGTTCATGAGTAAAGATACCAAGTAAGACCATGTCAAGACATGGCAATGGTAAGTTCCCAAGAGAACTCACGAGAAAGACTTCGTATAAGTCCATGTCAAGACATGGCCTCGAAACCAAGATGAGATATTCCATGTAAGACCGTATCTAGGATATGGCTTTGGTATCAAGTTATATGTGGAATAAGATTTAGTATCCTCGGTTATTCATAGAAATTCATCAGGCAAACGAGTAAAGCTTAAATGAGATAATAAGAAAATTAAGTAAGCAAAGCTGTTATTAAGTTGGAAGTGAGTATTACTCATATTATGAATGATAAATTAAAGATTATGATTATTATAGTAAAGTATGCTGATCTATGTGATCAAGTGATACAGGTACCTTGTTTACCTCACGAGTATGAGACTAGTAAGTATCATGAGATATGTAAGAATCAGTATGAGTAAGTAAGCTTTATAGCTGAAATTTATGATACTATTGTTATGTCAAATGGTTTACATTAAGCAAGTATGTTGCTATGTACATTATATGCAAACATACTAAGCTAAATGCTTACGTCTTTAATTCTTTCTTTCTATGTAGTCCCGCCAAGCTAACTTGTGGATCGTTGAAGTCGGAGGTCGTAGCACACTATCAATCGCTATTTTGGTATAGCCAAGTTGTTTATATTAAGTATGAAATGTATAGGAAGCATTTCATTTTGAGAATATGTTTTAAGAAGAGCCAAAGTATTAGCTATTAAGTTCATTATTCTTTTGTATATGGCTAAGTGATTGGCCAAAATTGACTAAGTATGTATGTTTATTGAGATCAATGAAGCATGTAGTTTTGTTCATGAAAGATGTATTAAACTGAGCATGAGTTTGGTCTTGATTTCAGGGTGGCAATTGGCTTGGTAAATAGCCTCTAAGTGCCCACACGAATGGACACACGGGCGTGTGTCTAGGTCGTGTGCACTCTGCACCTTTGTATCTTAAGTCAAGATAGACCACGGGCTAATCCCACAGCCGTTTGATTAGGTCGTGTGGGATACACAGTTAGAACATGGGCATGTGCCCAGGCCGTGTGAATAAGTCAGTATATCAATTTATAGCACAGGGTTTAAGTCCACGGGCGTTTCAAGACCGTGTGAAATTAGTCAGTGTCGACCACGGTTGGGAGACATGGGCGTGTCTTAGGGGTACACGGGCGTGCCCCAAGCCACATGGGTGTGTGACCCCTGTTTCGAGGAAAAGTTCTCGATTGAATTCTGAAAGTTCTCGGATATGTGTTTAAGGCCTCATAGGCCCATGATATGTACGTTTTGGCCAAGAAAGAAGAGTTTCTATTTCAGAACAAAATTTTACAGCCCGTAAGTACATGTTTAAGTGAGTTCAAGCATGGTAATGTCTCGTATCCAGTCTGAGCCTCGGACTCGGGTACGGGGTGTTACATTTAGTGGTATTAGAGCTACAGTTTACTCGGTTCTAGGACTAACGTAGCAAGAGCACGAGTCTAGTTATACATGCCATACGTAAGAATGTTTTTATAATGATAGTGTGACAACTCCTGGCAACTTAAATTATGTTTATACATATAGTAAATGGATCCCGAAAGAGCTGTGGCGGATGATGTAGAAAGTAACGCACCGGCTCCTGCAGAAAGGACAGTGCCGAATAAGAATGAGAATAGACCCACTACGGTGAGTCAAGGAGGAGGAGAAGAGGCTAGAGAAAACTTCCTCCATATGATGAATACGTGGTATACGGAGTTCGTTCGTACGAACCTAAATGCACAACCCTCTCCACCCCCGCCTGTTCCACAACCTATCTCTGCAGCCCCTCAAGTAGTAGAGGTGGTAAGAGGAGACAAACCTCCAGTTGATAGGATCAGGAAACATGGGGCAGAAGAATTTTGGGCTAGAAAAGATGATTATCCGGAAAAGGCTGAGTTTTGGTTAGAAAATACCATCAGGGTATTTAATGAGTTGTCATGCACATCTGAAGAATGCATGAAATGTGTAGTTTCGTTTTTAAGAGATTCTACCTATCAATGGTAGAACACCTTGGTATCAGTAGTACCAAGAGAGAAGATCACTTGGGAATTCTTCCAAGAAGCCATCATGTCCACTGAAGCCATCATGAGTAAAAGATTTGAAGACGGGTTAAATGAGGACATCAAACTATTTGTTGCTGTCCTAGAATTAAAGGAATTCGTTGTGCTAGTAGACAGGGCTTGTAAAGCCGAAGAGCTAGTAAAGGAGAAGAGAAAATCTGAAATAGAGTCTCGTGACTCTAGAAAGAGACAGTGGAATAAGTCATTCCAATCCTCATCCAAGAAGTCAAGAGGTTTCTCCACCCGATCGGCTACTTCCACTGGGTTTTCAAGGAAGGATAAGAGTAAACAGTATTCGGGAAATAAAGCACAGACGACTTCAGTTGCTCCGATTGGATAGACTCGAGTGCCTATAGTGTGGCAGACGTCATCTCGGAGAATGTCGAGTGCATGAAAACACATGTTTTAGATGTGGTTCCCAAGACCACTACATAAAAGATTGTCCAGAGACGATGAAAGAAGAGAGAACTCAGAACCCGAGATCCGGGAGTATGGTCTGAGGAAGACCGCAGAGAAACTCAGGAAGTGGGGCAAGTGGAAGAGGTAACCCTAGAGAACAGGCTACGAGACCTGAGGGTAGGGCACCTGTGAGAACTTATGCCATCGTGCTCGCGAAGAGGCATCTTCCCCTGATGTTATTACGGGTACCTTTTCTCTTCATGATATTAAAGTTATTGCTTTAATAGATCCCGGATCCACACACTCTTATATTTGCATGAAACTGGTATCCAGTATGAGTATGCCTATAGAGTCTACAGAATTTTTGATTAAAGTGTCTAATCCCTTAGGCAAAAGTGTGTTAGTTGATAAAGTATGTAAAGACTATCCATTGATGATTAGATGTCATTATTTTAAAGAAAATCTTATGTTGCTACCATTTGATGAGTTTGACATCGTTCTTGGTATGGACTGGTTGACTGCCCATGATGTAATAGTTAATTGTGGGAAGAAGTACATTGAGATGGGATGTGAGAATGGGGACACTCTCCATGTAGAATCAGATGAGAAAAGTAAATTACCAGTAATGATTTCTCATATGACGACACAGAGATACATAAGAAAGGGGTATGAGGCATATTTGGCCCTTGTGATGAATGATAAAGAAACAGAGTTAAAGATTGAGTCAGTACCGATAGTATGTGAGTACGTGAATGTTTTTCCTGAAGAATTACCAGGACTACCACCAGTTATAGAGGTTGAGTTCAGCATTGAGCTAGCTCCCGGTACTGTACTAATATCTATTACTCCTTACAGAATGGCTCCAATGGAGTTGAAGGAGCTGAAGTCACAGTTGCAAGAGTTGATTAGATAAAGGCTTTACTAGGTCAAGTTGTTCTCCCTGGGGTGCTCCAGTTTTATTTGTGAAAAAGAAAGATGGCACCATGAGATTGTGCATAGATTACCGTCAGCTTAATAAAGTGACGGTGAAGAACAAGTACCCATTGCCTAGGATCAATGATTTGTTCGATCAATTGAAAAGAGCCACTGTGTTCTCCAAAATAGACTTGAGATCAGGGTACTATCAGTTAAGAGTAAAGGAATCAGATGTGTCCAAGATAGCTTTTTGAACAAGGTATGGGCATTATGAATTTTTAGTCATGCCCTTTGGTTTGACCAATGCTCCTGTGGTATTCATGAACTTAATGAACCGCATTTTTAGACCATATCTCGACAAGTTTGTAGTTGTTTTCATTGACGACATACTGATTTATTCCCGAGATGAGAATGAGCATGCTGAGCACCTACGACAGTTTTACAGACTCTTCGAGAAAATCAATTATATGCCAAGTTCAGTAAAAGTGAATTTTGGCTCAAGGAAGTAGGATTTCTGGGACATATTGTCTCGGGAGAAGGAGTTCCAGTAGACCCTAGTAAGATTTTGGCTATTATGGACTGGAAGCCACCAAAAAATATCTCTGAGATTAGAAGTTTGCTAGGCCTAGCCCACTATTATAGACGATTCGTCAAGGGGTTTTCTATGATTGCAACCCTGATGACTAAATTGTTACAGAAAAATGTAAAGTTTGAATGGACAGAAAGATGCCAACAAAGTTTTGAGAAACTGAAAGCGATGTTGACAGAAGCTCCAGTTTTAGTACAACCCGAGACAGGGAAAGAATTTGTGATTTACAGCGATGCATCCTTGAACGGATTAGGCTATGTACTTATGCAAGAAGGCAAATTTATTGCTTATGCATCCAGACAGTTGAAGCCTCATGAGAAGAATTATCCGACGCATGATTTAGAGTTAGCTGCCATAGTCTTCGCATTGAAGATTTGGAGACACCACCTATATGGTGAGAGATGTCAGATTTTCGCTGATCACAAAAGTTTGAAGTACTTAATGACTCAGAAAGAATTGAATTTAAGGCAGCGGAGATGGTTAGAGTTAATAAAAGATTATGAGTTAGTCATTGACTACCATCCTGGAAATGCGAATGTGGTCGCTGATGCTTTGAGCAGGAAGTCCTTTTTTGCATTAAGGGCAATGAATTCGTGGATGATCGTATCTGGCAATGGTTCCATTCTAGCTGAGATGAGAGCTAGACCAGTATTCCTTCAAGAGATCTTTGAGGCTCAGAAAGAAGATAGCGAATTGCAAGTCAAAAGAGCTCAGTGCGAGTCAGACATTGAATCCGACTTTTGGATTAATTCTGATGGATACTTGATGTTTAAATATAGAGTGTGTGTACCGAGAAAAGAGGAGCTTATTCAGAGAATTTTACACGAGGCACATAACGGATGTCTATCTGTACATCCTGGTAGTACTAAGATGTATAATGACTTGAAGCAACAGTATTGGTGGTTGAAAATGAAGAAAGATATTTCAGAGTTTGTTTCCAAATGCATGATTTGTCAGCAAGTAAAGGCTGAACACCAAGTACCTTCGGGATTGCTTCAACCAATTATGGTACCCGAGTGGAAATGGGACCGTATCCCTCTGGATTTTGTAATCGGTTTACCATTTTCACCGAGCAAGAAAGATGCTATATGGGTTGTAGCTAATAGACTTACGAAGTTAGCTCATTTCTTATCTGTACGAGTGGATTACTCACTCGACAAGTTGGCAAGCTTGTATGTTTCAGAAATAGTAAGGCTTCATGGAGTTCCTTTGTCAATCATATCGGATAGAGACTCAAGATTCATATTCAGATTTTGGAAGAAGTTACAAGAGGCCCTGGGTACGAAGTTGAGCTTTAGTACAGCTTTTCATCCTAAAACCGATGGTCAATCGGAGAGGTTAATTCAAGTACTCGAAGATATGCTCAGATGTTGTGTTCTAGAATTCTGAGGCAGTTGGGAAAAGTTTCTCCCATTGGTAGAATTTTCCTATAATAATAGATTTCAGTCGAGCTTAAAGATGGCGCCTTATGAGTGGACTGAACTCAAAGAAAACCGAATTCACGGGGTTGGTTTGGTTAAAGAAGCTGAAGAGAAAGTGAAAGTGATACGAGAATGTTTAAAAGCTGCATCAGATAGACAGAAGTCCTATTCGGACTTAAAGAGAAAAGGGATAGAGTATCAAGTCGGAGATAAAGTTTTCTTGAAAGTGTCACCATGGAGAAAAGTTTTCAGATTTGGCCGGAAAGGCAAGTTGAGTCCACGTTTTATTGGACTGTATGAGATTGCCAGTCTTAGCCTCGAGCTCGGGTACGGGGTGTTACATCTTGAACCTTCTGAAAACCTAGTAGCAAACTTAATCTGCCACTTAGGTTTTCTCTCACTCCTCTAGAGAAGAACATGTTGGTTTTCCTTGCATTAGCATGATGACCTAAGAAACTAATGAATTGATCAAGAATGTTTTTTAGTAACAAGCCATGCTTTATATCTTCTTTTAAGAAAAACACCAGATTGTTTGCAAAAAAAATGTGATAAAGTTGGTCCTGTTCTTAAAAGCATAATAGGACTCCGTTCGCCAGAATTTATTGCCAATTGAATACTATGCCATAACCACTCCATGCTTAGCACAAACAGCTAAGGTGATAGAGGGCATCTTTGGCTTACTTCTCTCGCTGGCTGGAACTTCTCAGTGGGTACCCCATTCCACAGGATTTGCATAATAGAGGTTAATATAGCGGACATGATTACTTTCCATAGATAATCTGGTATACTGGCTGCTTGAATAAAGCTATCAATGAAATCCCATCTAACTCTATCATATGATTTTTCCAAATCAAATTTAATTGCCATCCACTTTTCGTTCTTTCCTCGCATAAAGTGAACGACTTCTTGAGCAATGATAATAGTAATAGAGATGTTTCTCCCAGCGATGAATCCAACCTGCTTTCGTGCAATAATTTTGGGAAACACAATCTTGAATCTGTTAGCTATAATTTTCATCACCAACTTATAAAAGATGGTACAGAGGCTGGTAGGTTGAAATTGAGAGATTCCCTCAGGTTGTGCCATGTTTGGAATAAGAAAAATGAGTGTATTGTTTAGTCCTTGGTCTATAGGTTTTCTATTGAACACTCCTTTGACCCAGTCAAAAATTGCACTTCCAATACTATCCAATTAATTTTGAAAGAAAAACGCATGGTATCCATCACTTCCAAAGGCTTTTAATGGTGCTATATCAACAAGTGTGGTTCTGATTTCATCGTTTGAGACCTCTTTCCCTAGAAATTCTTTGTCACTTTATTCCATTTGAGAAAATCATTACTGGGGTAACTCCCCCATCCTACTTGGCTTTTCCCCATACAACTTCTGAAAGTAGCTACTTGCTTCTAATTGTATTTCATCTGGTTCATACAAACAATACCCATGACTATTACGTAAAGCATTAATACGATTAACCTTCCTTATATACATTGTTCTACTATGGAAGAATTGTGTTTCTATCCCCAAGTTTGAGACAGTCACACCTAGACTTTTGCTTCCAAAGCATTTCCTCACGAGTAAGCACTTCTTCAAGCTCCTTTCTAATGCCCATCTCCTTCCTATATAAGGCGTTCGAATTAGGCTTCTTTAGCTCCTTTTGAACCCAACTCAAGGATTTTAAAAGTTTTTGTTTTCGAACCCCAATATGCTCATATACATTTTATTCTAGTCCGTAAGTCTTATGGTGAGTTTTCCTAAGGTGTCACACATATCTCCATTATACCTCCAGAATTTCTTAATGGTACCTAAAAAATTCTAATGTTGTGTCCAACTGGCCAAAAACCTGAAAGGATGTTCTTTAGGTAAGTTTAGTTCTGAACATAAGTTTATGAGAAGAGGCCGATGATCTGATTTAATCCTTACTAAGTGTGTGACCAAACACTTTTGAAAATTTTAAACCAATGTCGTATTCCTTAACATTAGGTCCAGCCTCAATAAGACCCCTCCCCGTTGCCAAGTGAAAGAAGGACCTCGATACCCCAAATCATGTAAGCCGTTAGCCTTAACAAAATCACCAAAATGAGGGCAACGCCTTCTTATGGAACCACTGCCCTTTTTATCATCAGCGGAAAGAATAGCATTAAAGTCCCCTACTGCCATCCAAGGGGTTGAGTCAGTTCGCACGGTTTCTTTTAAGGCTTCCCATAGTGCCTTTCTCTTTATTTTATAAGGACTAACATATAAAAATGCGACTATAACAGATTGCATATGAACACCACAGTAAACTTTTGTTAAGATAAACTGGGTATGATTTTGAATAACTTCCAAATGAATCGTTTCTTTCCAACCACTCCAAATATAACCAAAAAGCCTATTGCTTCAAATTGATGTGAAAAATGAAACCCTAACTTTGCAATTATTTAATCCGCCTTTTCACCACTAACCTTTGGCTCCAAAAGGCTAACAATATCGGGCTTGTACTCCCCATTATATTCTTTAAAAATGCGAAGGAATTTCACATTCGCACATCCTTAACAATTCCAAACAAATATTGATAAGTTTGAATTCATCATCATTAATTTTAAATAAATAAATTTGAGGAGCAATAAAACAAACCCAATTTAATACTGCAGATTTTCCTAGCCTCTTGAATTTGCGCCTGACTCTTCACTAATCTTGCTCACCATTTCTTGATAAAATTGATCCTTTAATAACTCAACTATATTATTGACTGATTCAGTTAAAGGAGTTCTATTTTTTTTACTTTAAAGGGAAAACCTTTGTCCTTAATTATCTTTTTGAGTTTTTTGACTCTTTCAGGTTTCATTTAATTTTTCCCCTCCACTGTGCAGAGTTGAGGAATCGCCTCGATAACCTAGCCCTTTTTTTGAGTTTTACACAAATCCTTCTCCCCTTAGAACTTCTTTTTCTTTAAACAGAGCAATTGAGTGCTTTTTTGAGTCAAGCACTCCGTCCTTTGGGATCACTGCAATCTCCATCAAGCGTCCATTTGTAGGCTGCTGACTAGAACGATCATCAGAGCCTCTACAACAATCATCGTGTCGCGATCATCTAGTAACTCCCCTTCTCTTAGCGTATCATCTAATTCACTATTAAATGATTAGTCAGTTGCTTCTATCTCTCTATTTTCCTCTGGCTCCAAAATCACCTGTTCTATCGGGGCTCTTGCGATCCCCCCAATTCCACCACCATTTACCAAGTTGGTAAACCTTAGCTCATTAACCCTAGGAACCCAACCTCTCTGGCCTTGCCTTCCCCGATTATTTTCCTCTGTAAGGGGCCTTCTGAAATTTCCTTTCGGTTGTTCAGTGGGCCTTCTTACCTTAGCCTACTTTTGCTGGCTTGACCCCAAGTGCAATCTGGCTTAATCAGCAGGCCTTTTCTGGTCCCGGTCCAATGACACCGAGCCCACTTCCTTCTCTAAAGCTTCTACCAAAGAGTCTAAACTCCTCTGACCTAAACTCACTTCTAGTCTTGAGCCTTGCTTTAGGAAGCCTTGTTCTTCGTTTAGGGTTTCCAAAACTTGAAACCTTGTGTTAGATTGCACCTTCTCTAACTTCTACCGCCAATTTTCCTTCCGCCTTTCGGCAACGTCGACTTTATTCTCCATAAGCATCCAAGGGCCGTAGGTGTTGGGGTTTGTCAATGGCTTATTTTGAGTTGGGTCCTTACCTTTCCCTTGTCCACCCTCATTGCCGGATGTACCTCATTCTATCCCTTTCTGCCCTAATTTTGTTCTAGGGCAGATTTTTTGTAAGTGCCCATAGTGTCCGTATGAGAAACATACGGTTGGTAGGTGCTCATATTCGACTCTATGTAAAATCCATTGATCAAGACTTGAGAAGTCAGAGCTTTTCCAAGATTTACAAATACTGCCATTCTTGCGAATCTTCCCTAGACCTCCTTGTCTATGTTAAAGTCCAATTTTGCAACTAGCCCTATCATCCTCTATTTCCCATAAGATTTTCCTCTTGTACATATACCTTGGTAGGCTTGGAAGATGAATCCATGCCATTACCACATTTGGGTAAGGTTGTGACAGACTGAAGTCCATGCTTCATGGCTATACCGCTAGGTACTGTTCAAATAGAATCAAGGTCTCTGAAAGAGCACATTCTCAAAATCCTCAGGGTTTTGGAACTTGGCTAGGAAATAGGCGTTCTTGATGTCCATCAATCGGAATGTCTGAGATGGCTTCCATAATGAATGGGTTTTGTTATGGAGTGTAGCGTACCCTATGTTCCTTCTGAGGTGTAAGCCATGTCTTTAATTAGAATCTGATTTACCCGCTCAGAGAAATCAACTGATAGGATGCCATTAACCGCAGTCCTCACGACATCTTTATCCAATAATTCAAAATCCCCATCATCATTGAAATTGTCTACTGTCGCTGATCTCTCTTCTGCCGAAAACCCGTCCCAGCCAAGCATTCCTTCTAGGACCTAGGCTTCTCTAAAGTAATAACCATCCTCCATTATGACATCGTTATCGCCCACTAAACCTTTGGGGCTTACTCTTTTAGGCGAGCGATTGACAATACCAGCTTTTTCTCTACTTTCTCATTCCATAACTTCCATTCGTATTTCTATCACACTTTCCATAAATATTGAATTTATTCTCTATTAAGTGATAAGTAAGCCCCTATTTACTTATCAATTTTCACACTTTTTTATAAAAAGAATTAAATTTAGTCGTTTTCCTTATGTATTATCAAACAAGTTTAAAAAATTAAGTTACTAAAAATATTAAGTTTTCGTTGATGGAATTTTTTCAACACTTTATCAAACAAGGCCTTAAATTTTATTAAGTATATATAAAAATATTTGTAATTTAAGTAGAAATTTAAATAATGCCTCTATGATTTCTTTCATAGTACTCGCAGATTGAATTCCTTATCACTTTGGATTTGCTCATTCTTGCCATTGAGGTAGCTTGTCGACCACCTTCATCTCGCCTGAAACTCACAGGCTACGAATCCCTCCTTGACACTGAGAAGTTTATATCTTTTGGCCTCTTGAAATTCGATGAGGGTGGTGGATCGAAAAATCCACGTTTTATTCTTTTTCCATAAAAAACTCTACTCTTTTCTTGAACTATCATCTCTATCTTATTAGCCTTAGTTGTCATGACCGGTAAACTCTAGCATTGTCACGCCGCTATTAGGGCACAATTTTCATCCCTTAGTACCTATCCAAACTTATCACATAAAGCTTTCTCTGTCCGGAACATGTCTTTTACATAGCGGTTGAGTCTGATGAACTCTCATTCGTATTCCATCACTAACATCCGCCCTTGTTTGAGATGCAAGAACTCATTCTTCATCTTCTCAACATACATTTGATTTACATATCTTTCTTGGAATTTCTCCAGAAAGAATTCCCAGTCTATCAGTTCTTCAGAGGCCACACTGATCAATGTCTCCCACTATTGATACGCCTCCCCTCAAGCAAAGAGATGACACATAAGAGGTTGTTCGTCGGCATACACTTTAACTCCTTCAATAATTTGCAGATACGTGATAACCATTGTTCTACCACTGTGGTGTCATCACCTTTATCTCCTAGAAATTTTTTAGCACCTCTTTTTCTTATCTCTTTCACAAGATCACTCTTAGATTGAGTTGTAGTTGGAAGTGGAGGTGCAAGAGGTACAGGTCGAACTATTTTCGGTTGTGGTTTCTGAGGTTGTTGAGGTTGAGTTTGGGATGCTTAAGTTGTCCCCGTGAACTGATCAAACATTTGAGTCATCATGGTAAAGAAGACATTTCGAAAAGCATTTCCAGCAGTACCCAGATTAGCTGTAGGAGTTTGCTCCTAAGCCGGAGGTACATGGCTTTCAATCCCCTCCCCAGTTGCTTCTCTTGATCTTTCTAACATTTTTATAAGCAACTACAATAAAACTCAGATTAGTTCAAATTACAAGGACTAAGCCAAAGTTGTATCATGCATGGCAGCGCATGACACAGCCTTCGATTTTTCGAGAATCGGCTCAACTGGGCTCTGATATCAAAACTTGTAACACCCATGCCTGACCTGATCTCTGGATATAGGTATGGTATGCACAGCATAAAATTTTTTGGGTTTAACAAGAACAATTGGAAATTTTTTAAAGTATCGAGGTCTTGGCATAAACCTCATTATGAAAAAGACAAAACAATAGTTCCAAGTAAAAACATCTTTAAATAAATCATTAGTAGAAGCCTTATAAAAGTTGGTAGATTTTATAAATTACAGGATGAATTATTTACCATACAATAGTTTCAAGTGCATCATTGGCAGTTAAAACAACATTCAAAACCATTTGACATATATGTCAAAAGATGAACTCATAAACCACGATTCCTTAAATTGAAATACATACTTTTAGAGTTCACATAAGTTCTTAAATAACAGTATCATAACAAAAGTTGCAAATCATTATATAGGTTGATTATAGAGCACATCTACACGCCACCCCCAAAAAGGTCATGCATGGTACAAAATTAAACAGATGGCTCACTATCAATAGTTCTTTGGCATAGTCCCTTCAACAGAATCACTTCTTTTAGTCAGCACACTTGAGAAGAAAAGGATAAAAGGGTAAGTTTAAATGAACTTAGTGAGTTTCATAAATAAAAAAAAACTAATATACAACGATACTGCTGATAAACAAACTTCAATACTGTAAGGATACGCAACATTTCAGAGAGGTTCATACACAATAATCGTAATACGCACAAAGGCATTCATAGAATACGGAAAGACTCTATAGCCAACTTAACATAACACAACTTATGTCATCCTCGTACCCAGAATTCAGAGCCAGAGTCATATTGATCAGTCATATTCTTAAGCACACCCCCCTTAGCTTCTCATATCATTTCTGTTTATCCGAGCATATTTTTTCAGGATCTACCAATTCGGTTTGCAATATAGTTGCCCTACCGATGGCATAAAAAACATATCCCACTTCTTCATCAACACATTTCACAAATCACATATCATATATTGATGGTACTGGCTCGTGCAATAAGGAAGGTGTTTAGTATCGAAACATAAATGGACTATGCCCACACTAATAACGCTGGTTGAACACCATAAGATAAAACACCACACATATGTAGTTGAGAAGGAATACTTACCTTGCACAGTTTATAGAACAATAGAATTTACAACAAAAGGAAGTAAGAAGGAACTCACCAGAAAGTCTAGTACAATAATCTACACAGCAGGTCATTTGCCCTTGTTGCTTGGACCTTCATTAGCTTATTGAGCTAAAAGAGAGACAAATACATCTATCAGATCATCAAACTACTAAAATTTGACATGCATGCATGAATTGATAACATGCAACCCAATTGGTAGCATTTAACCCAGAACTAGGAGCTTTCCTTCCTCAAGAACAATTCTAAAACCTATGCATGCATTATTATAAACATGTAATTTCTTTCGATACGATCTAAAGGTTTACCAAAAATTACCAGTAATCTGGTGATGACAATGGTGTTAGCTAAATGCTAGAACTAGTTACTGACTGTAACTTAGAATTTCTAAAGATGTAGTGAAAACATAAGGAAGAAGAAGAAGTAGAAGCAAAAATGTATAAACATACTAGATTGATGTCCTTATATAGAAATGAACAAAACTTAATGGAAAGTCAAAGGGTCCCACGATCACTCTAAAAATTTGAAAAGTAGTAATTAAGTATCAAATCAACTACAGTATCTTAGTTCAATTCTAACTAGGTTTCAACTAGACTCTAACATCACTTATTACGTCATTGTAACATACACTAACTACAAAAGAAAACTTACCAAGCTATGACTAATGAGTTTGGACAAAACATCTAGGGTTGGTGGATAACTTAACAGAAGAGTCTATCAAACTCTAGAGTTTGCCAAATCACAAATCCCACTGAATATGCCACACAAAATTAAATACTCCACTAATTTACTCGATAACTACCCTTAGCATAAATAACTACGCGCCAAATATTAACTCGATAATATCCACTGAGCGGGTTGTTACAACAAGCCTTTTAGAGAGCCCAACCCATGAGGCCACTCTTTGCTGATAACATGGAGAAAAAACCCATCAACTCTAGAAGAGTAGGCTTATGAACGTCAGAAGAAGGGGATGAGGGATAAATGATCTCCTTCAATTCTGGGGACAACTCCTTGTCCTATTTCTATTGGACAACAAAGGGAGAGAAGGGATACTAACCTGTGTTGATATGCTTCCACCAAGAGAAGTAGGTTTGGACTTTTCTTGAAGGGGGAGTGTAATAAAAGGTGCCAATTAGGAAAGTGTGGGAAGCTCAGTGGCAATTGTCGGCATCCGTAGGAAGGTTAGACATTATAAGGGTAGTAAAAAAGAATGGTGATGACAAATACAAAAGGTTTTGGGTTAATATTAGTGGGTGAGTCAATAAAAAAAAGGGATGTAAGGGTCAACGGGGTTCTCTAGGGGTTAATTGTGAAGGTAGGCTTTTTAATGGAGTAAGTGGGTTAAAACTTAGGTGCCTTTATCATCTCGGTATATCAAATCATAGGTGTGGTCTTGACATGTATAATCAATGCAAGTTCTAGAATAACAAACAATGTTGACACACTCATAATAAAAAGTGAGCATGAAAGGATGTATGCTCTAAAAGGCTCAAAATCTCACAAAAATTATAGGTATTTTGATGTCAACCTCGTAAATTTCAAACTTCAAAGTAACATTCAGATTCAGGTAGACAACCTAATTTTTTTTTTGAAAAATAGACTTTATCATGCTTGATTCTCTAGTATCCTTCAAATTTAATCATCAATGCACAATTATCAATGACTTACTCCAAAACATATCAACAAAGATCATAAATCATAGGAAATTTCATTCTAATCATAATATGAGAGACTTTACTTTTGAACAAGGTATAATTCAGGGATTTTCAAATAATACTATAATTAACCCCCCACACTTAAGATTTACATTGCCCTCAATGTACAAAGATAGATAATAGCAAAATAATCATAAAAATCATAAGATGGGGAGAGAAGTGAAACTTTCTGAATTTTGGATGAAGTCACTGAAAAGAAATCGGATAGGATTGGAGGTGAACGTGGGGAAGCGTCTCGAACCGTTTGAAATTGAATCCTCAAAGCAGCCGGTCTGATTTTATTGTATCCTAAGCTAAATCTAAATATCATAAAGAATAAGAAGAAGAAAATAAAATAAAATAAAGTAAAAAAATAATGAAATGAAAATAAAATAAAAATAAAAATAAATAATGGAAAATGAAAGACAATTAGAAAAAGGGAGAATGAGGTTTAAATAGAGATGTAGCCCGTGTTTTGGGATTTTGAATTTTGGGCGCGTTCAGGGTGTTCGGGCACGGCCGTGGGTGTAGTGGCACGCCCGTGTCTTTTTTCACACGGTCATTTAATACGGGCGTGCTCCTCCCGTGTTCGATAAGTCAGAATGTTGGCACGGTTGGAAGGCACGGCCGTGTTTAGCCTGTGCTTAACAAGTCAGTAACCTCACACGGTCATTGGGCACGGGCGTGTTCTGCCCGTGGTGTGCAAGTCAGTAGCTTCACATGGTTAGGTAGCACGGGCGTGTTCTGGTATCGCAGCCCGTGTTAACGAAAGAAAATTTTTCCTGTTTGGGCACGGCTCTTGGCACGCCCGTGGTTCGTCCCCTGTCTTGCACACAGCCATTGATACGCTCATGTTCAAGGCCGTGTTTAAAAACCTACACTTCTATTAGACTATTTTAGTGTGGTGTTAGAAAAATTCACATAAAATGTTAGTGGGTTAGTGCTCGGGTTGCCTCCCGAGAAGCGCTTGTTTATAGTCTTAAGCTAGACTCTACCTCTCATTCGTATGGTCATGGTGGTTTGAGGAGGTGAAAATCCTTTCTCATGCGATCACTTTTGTTATGGATATATAGTTTAAGTCGAGTAATGTTTACCTCAAAAGTGTCGAATTTAGGATTTCTTACCTCGACTGTGCCGTATAGGAAGACATTAAGTACCTCAAAAGTGATTTCTTCGTTTGTCTTGAGGTCTGAATTGGTGATTCGAGGGTCTTCTTTATTCAACAATACTTGATCCTCTATTTTGATGTGATTTGTTGTTCCTATCAGCTTGTCTGGGGTCTCCTTCAGTTTCACTTCGTGCGGCTCCTGTTCCTCTCTGATTTGTGTTTCCTGCTCTTTTAGTTTGTCAACCCTAAGGCTTTGTTCCTTATGTGTTTCTTCTTTGTTGGCACGAGGTCTAAGATCTAGCTCAGCTAAGTGATTTCGTGATGCTTCCTATAAAGAAGGCTGCACCAAATGATTATCAATAGAATTAACGTTCGTACCTTTATTACTCGATGTCCTAGCTGAGTCAAGAGCTTGAAGAGTGATTGTTTCGTCGTCTACACGAAGTGTGAGTTCACCGAATTCTTCTTCTGCGTGGTCTTTCTTTATTGCATCGAGATATGGCACACGAGGTTGGTACTCTGTAATTGCTGGTTTTGGTATATCATGGCACACCTCAACTTTACCTTCACTTACCACAGGTTCTCCCCTTGGGTTTGGTTCGTCTAGCCCTTTACTATCGTAAATGGCTTGATTTTGCTCTCTCGGGTTAGTTTCAGTATTGCTTGGCAAGCTTCCTTGTGGTAGTTCTGATATTAGCTTTGCGAGTTGTTCGACTGCATTAGTGACTTCCTTGACTAACTTAGTAAGTTCCTGACTCGGTTCTCGTTGCTTTTGAGTGTTTTCTCAGACTCTTGGAAGCGATTTTTTGTGGCTGCCACGAGTTTTGTCAGCATCTCCTCAAGGTGCGACTTCTCTTCCTGTTGGTAAGGTGGTTGTTGAAAGTTTGGAGGAAGTTCCGGCCTTTGGTTATTTTGATCATCCCACGAGAAATTGGGATGGTACCTCCAACCTGCATTATAAGTGTTACCATAAAAATTATTTTGAAGTCTAGGATAGTTACCCATATAGTGGACTTGTTCGTTCTCTATGCCATATCCGTACGCTGGGTACTTAGGGTTCGCCACGCCTCCACTTGGTTCGTACTGCATGACTGGATGTGCCTACGAGGAACACAAACTATCAAGCTTTTTATTCATCATCTCTAGCTGCGTTGATAGCATGGTTACTGCATCGACGTTGAACACTCCCGCTGATTTTGTTGGCTCTGTCCTCATGAATAGCCACTGATAATTATTTAGTGTCGTCTCTAAAATTATCTGCCAAAAAATAAAAAAATTAGCAAAAAAAAAGAACAAGAACAAATAATAATGAAAATAAATTGCAATAATAATAATAATAATGGCTAAAGTAATAAAAATTAAGCGTTCTTAATATTTTAGTTCCTCGGCAACGGCGCCAAAAACTTGATCGCTGAAATCAGAGCTTTAAAAATTTATAAAAGAATGATCGAACCTGAGACTAACTCTGACAACGATTAAAGGCAAGTGTACCTATCGAATAGTAGTATAGCTTAGGCAAGATCAAATTTATCGAACCCAAAGGAACTAAAAGTACTAATACTAACTTTCTTTTTATTATTTAGCCTTAAAAATGGAGTGAAGTTGCTTTTAAACTAAATTGACGATGACTAAGCTAAGGACACAAAGACAAAAAGAACGATTTGGAAAATAACTTGAAGAAAAACTCAATTGATCACGACGATACCCTCAGGAAGAATCCACCTAGACTTCACTTGTTACCTAACCCTGAATTATACGATTTCTTTACTTAGCTTGACCCGTAGGACTCCCTAACCCATATTAAACCCTCTCTCGAGGCGAATAACGTCTAACCCTAGGTTAATTAGTGGAAATCTCGTTCGCATAACTCCCTAGAATAGCAGTAAATCGATCAATGGACTCCCATATTAGGTTTCACCCTAATCCGGCAAAATCTCGTAACCCTATCTCTAGGCGTTCAATCAAATTCACTTAATTATGTTAGATCTACTCTTAGGCAGGGTCTATTCCTCCTCCACCTAAGCACATCAGATTTGGATTAAGCAGCATAATTAAGAGCAAACTAAGTAATTATTATAAAATTCAGAAATCAAATAACAAAATTCATCTAGGTTTCATCTCCTTCAGGTATCTGAGGGGTTTAGTTCATAATGAATAAAAAGAACATCTCAAGAGAAAAGATAAAACAAAACATAAGGAAATCCTAAAACCCCCTGAAGGTATTGAAGGAGAATTCCGCCGTCTTGAGTATAACTCTGACTTCTTGGGATGGATCAACTAGCTATCCTCGCGTTATTCCCTAACTCTGACCTTTCCGGCTTGGCTCCTTGGCCTAGCTTTGACGCCTTTTTCGGCTTCTGCCGAACTCCCCTTTCAAGTTGCCCCCTTGGGTGTTTATATAGACTTTGTGATGCCTTACTTGGCCCCTAAGTATCCTAGTTCAAGTAGAATTCCTAATAGGGTGTTTGAATAGGCTTTGGAATGTGTTTCTTTGCCTCCAAGTATCCTTTCCCGAATGAAATTTCTCTTTCTAGCGATAGGGACACGGCCATGGCACACGCCTGTGTAGATCGTGGCCAGGCCGTGCTCGGACTTTTAATGAGGCATGGCCGTGTTAGTTTTGGGACAGGCCGTGTCGATTTCTTTCTTGGCCCAATTGGGTCTGTTTTAAGCCCGTTTCTCGTTCTTTTCATCATTGGGTGCTTTCTTGAGTATAAAACATGAAAAGAAAGGACTAAGAGCAGCTTTTTACATAAATTGGGGATAAGTCATCCAAAAACAAGCTAAATGTGGGATTAAAATATGTTATAATTACGGTTTATCACTATACTACTGTTCGATAGGTACACTTGCCTTTAATCGTTGTCAGAGTTAGTTTCCAGGTTTGATCATTCGCTTTATAAATTTTAAAGCTCTGATTTCAGTGATCAAGTTTTTGGCGCCGTTGCCGGGGAACTAAAATATTAAAAAAAGCTCTATTTTTATTACTTTAGCCATTATTTTTTATTATTCGCAATTTTATTTTTTAGGTTAAATTTAAATTTTTGCTAAATTTTCTTTCTTTCTTCTCCTAGCAGGTTCCTCTGGTTTATGACTAGAAGGAATCTGAAAGGACCTTTGGTATACGACAATGAAATCGAAGCTACCGTTCATAGGACTCGCAGAGAAATCAGGCGAGCCCTAAATTACACAGAGGAAGACCAAGAAGACAGATCCAATCCTACTGAAGGGATGGACGAGAATAACCCACAACCACATGATGTGGGGGAAAACAATGCTCCACGAACTATGTTTGATTATGCTAAACCGCATTTAACAGGAGCGGAATCAAGTATTGTTAGGCCTGCTATAGCTGCTAACAATTTTGAATTAAAGCCTAACACAATACAAATGATTCAACAATTTGTTCAATTTGATGGTTTGCAGGACGAAGATCCAAACATGAATATAGCTAATTTTTTAGAGTTCTGTGATACCTTCAAAATAAATGGAGTTTCTGATGATGCCATACGTCTTTGGTTATTCCCTTTTTCATTAAGGAATAAAGCCAAACAGTGGTTAAACTCGTTACCACGAGGATCAATCACTACATGGGAACGGATGACCGAAAAGTTTTTATTGAAATATTTCCCACCGGCTAAAACGGCCAAATTACAGAATGATATCTCTTCTTTTGTGCAGATGGATTTAGATACATTATACGACGCATGGGAGAGATACAAAGATCCCTTGAGAAGGTGTCCACACCACGGTCTACCCTTGTGGCTACAAGTCCAAACATTCTATAACGGTGTAAACCCCTCAATGAGACAACTAATTAATAGAACTCCTGAAGCAGACTACGAGTTCATTGAAGAGATGTCACTGAATAATTATCAGTGGCAGGTTACAAGGACGAAACTGACAAAATTAGCCAGAGTTTACAACCTCGATGCGATAAATATACTATCAACACAGGTAGAGATGATGAATAAAAAGATTGATAGTTTGTGTTCTTTGTAGGCACATCCAGTCATGCAGTACGACGCAAGTGGAACTGTGGCGAATCTTGAGTACCCACCCTACCAACCGGAAACAGAGAGCGAACAGATGAATTACATAGGTAATAATTTCAGATCCAATAATAATCCCTATAGTAATACATACAATCCAGGTTGGAGGAGCCACCCAAATTTTTCGTGGGGAGGTCAAGGAAATCAAGGAAATCAAGGAAATCAAAGGCAGCAGCCTCCTCAAAACTTCCAAAATCAGCCTTATCCACAAGAGAAGAAGCCAAACCTCGAAGAGATGCTATCAAAATTTATGGCAAACACGGAAAACCGTTTCCATGAAACTAAAAGAACAATTAAAAACAATGAGAACCGAGTTGGGGAACATAATAAGTCAATCAAGGAAGTCACTAATGTAGTCGAGCAACTCGCAAAGCTAATGTCTGAACGACCGCAAGGACGTTTACCAAGTAACACCGAGATTAACCCTAAGGAGAAAATTCAAGCCATCACAGATCATGATAGCAAAGGGTTAGACGAACCAAACTAAGAGGTAGACGAAGGTAAAATAGAGGTAATGTAAGAAAAGCCGAAACCGGTAATCAAAGAGTACCAACCTCGTATACCTTATCCCGAAGCAACGAAAAGAGACGATTCAGAAGAATAGTTTAGTAAGTTTCTTAAACTTTTAAAGAAATTACATATTAACTTACCTCTTCTTGAAGCTCTTTTTCAAATGCCAGACTCGAGGAAATTTCTAAGGCAGCTCTTGACAAACAAATGTAAAATAGATGAAGAGCACCATATGGAATTAAACACAGCATGCTCAATAATGTTACAGAATAAACTACCGCAAAAGCTAAAAGATCCAGGGAGTTTTACTATTCCATGTTTAATTGGTAGTTTAACTATTGATAATGCGTTAGCTGATTTAGGGGCAAGCATAAATGTCATGCATTATACATTGTTTAAACGACTAGGTCTAGGGAAACCCAAACAAACTAGGATGAGCATTCAATTAGCTGATAAAACGGTTAGAATTCCTAGGGGCATTATCGAATATGTTCTTGTCAAAATCGATAAATTTGTTTTCCCAATAGATTTTGTTGTCTTAGACATGGATGAGGATAGTTCAATCCCCTTAATTTTAGGAAGACCTTTTCTAGCAATTGCCAAAACTATAATTGATGTTGCCACAGGCGAACTCATTCTTTGTGTAGGTGATGAATCACTCAATCTCCAAGCTCTTGACTCGGCCAGGACAACAGTCGATGAAGGTAAGAAAGTCACTTCATTTGATAACCAAATTGTTCAACTTTCATCGCAGGAAACACCACAGGAATACAACCCTAAGCCAAATCTTAGACCCCAAACCAACAAAGATGAATTATATAAGGAACAAAGCCTTAGGGTTGACAAATTAGAAGAGCAGAAGACACACGTCAAAGAAGAACCGGAACCACACAAAGCAAAACCTAAGGAACCACCTGAAGAACTTGTAGGAACATCAAATCACTTCAAAATAGGAGACCAGGTGCTATTAGACAAAGCCGATCCTCGCATCACCACATCAGACCTGAACGTAAGTGAGAAAATTCCTCTAAAGGTAAATGATATCTTCCCCCACAGAACAGTCGAGGTAAGCAATCCAGCATTCGACACTTTTAAGGGAAACGCTTCTCGTGTTAAACTTTATCAAGAAAATAGAACTATAAGCATGAAGGAAGATATTCAAACCTTTAAACCTCCCTGATTTTTTCTCAATTTCGAGGAAATTCTAGCTTAAGACTATAAACGAGCGCTTCTCGAGAGGCAACCCGAGCAACTAACACTATTCACTTTTAAAATTTATTGGTTTCTTTTCTTCCCTTCTTTCTTTTCTCTTAAACTAACCACAAGTGCAGAATTTCAAGGCCACACGGTCTTACACACGGTCGTGTCCGTGACTGTGTGGACCATCAGAATCTCTGTACTGACTTATCAGAGGCCGTGCGAATCCACTTTTCGACGTCACGGATCCAACCACTACCCCACGGGCACCGTAAAAGTGGCACGCCCGTGTGAAGCTACTGACTAGTCGACCACGGGCAGAACACGCCCGTGCCTCCCAACCGTGCTAACATACTGACTTTACATACACGGGCGTGGTTAACAGAAGAATGGCCAGGGAGATTCAACACGCACAGACACACGGCCGTGCGTGGCGGCAGTATAAATTGACACGCCCTCGGACCACGGGCGTGGGAACGTGGCAGATTTGAAATCCTATTTAAACCCCACAGCCTTTCCCCTTCTTCCCATCTAATTTCTTCTTTCTTTTCTCTTCTCCCTTCTCCCTATCAGACTTTTAACTCTTTATACTAAAACTCTAGATCCTTGAGCCATCCTACATCATGTCGAAGAAGTGAAAAAGGCCAACCATAGTCTTCTCAAAGAAGAACGATCAACATGAGTTCATGCCGGTAGCTTCGTCTACTCACCAAGCCAAGGGTCTTTGAGACCAATTAGTTTTTATTTTTCTTTTCTCTTTTGCTTCAATTTCCTTCTAATTGATAATCTTATGCTTAGTTTAGTTTAACTTATTTTAGTTTCTTAGTGTCAGGTTCGCCAGGCTGCTAGGGAATCACGCCACTTCCGCCATCGCCAACACCTCCGCAGCCGTAGAAGTCACACCCACCTCGCGAACCATCCATCAATAAGGACTCTTCGGTCCATCCACTTTCCTTTTATTTTTATTTTCCTTCTTAGTCTCCTTCCCTTTTTCTTTCTTGTCTTAAATTATATATTTAGGTTATTTTAAATGTGTCTTAATAATCCCTGGCTAATCCTCTACGAGCTCCCCAATTTCTTCATCTAGCACAGGTTCGTCATCCAGACCGACCTCTTCAAACATACACACCACGACCTCTACCATCCTCCAAGGACACCATCCAAAATTCAGGGAGTATTCTTTCCCCTTCTCTTTTGATTTATCCCATAAATGTTATACCTATCTTTGTACATTGAGGGAAATGTACATCTTAAGTGTGGGGGGTGAATATTTATCTAAAGAAGGGCCTAACTTTCTGCATTATTCTCAAATCCGGCCAAACTTTTTTCATTATTCTCAAATCCTTGAATTTAGTCTTGTTTTTAAGTAAATTTTTCATATTACTAATTAGGATGAAATTTTTGATGATTTATGATTTTTATTGACATGTTTTAGATTAAGTCATTAATAATGCATTGATAATTGAATTTTAAAGATACTAGAGAATCAAGCATGATAAGTCTATTTTTTTTTTCAGAATAAATTTTTTGCTAGGTTGTTAACCTAAATTTGAATATTGCTTTGAAATTTGATTATGAGATTGATGTCAAAACACCCATAATTTTTGTGAGATTTTGAGCCTTATAGAGCATATATCCTTTTCATGCTCACTTTTTGATTATGAGTGTGTCAACTTTGAACTGTTATTCTAGAACTTACCTCGTTTATACATGTTGAGACCACATTCATGATTTGATATACAGAGATGATAAAGGCACCTAGGTTTTAACCCACTCACTCCACTAAATAGCCTACCTTCACAATTAACCCCTAGTGAACCCCGTTGATCCTAGCAACCCTTTTTATTGACTCACCTATTAATAACCCAAAAACCCTTTGTATTTGTTATCACCATCTCTTTTGACTACCCTTTAATCGAGATATGATTTGATTAGTTACCGAATTATATTAGGTTATGGGCTGAATTCATCTTTTATTATTAGTTTTTTCTTAAAAAAATAATATCGAAGTATCTTCAGTATTAATAGTGAGCTTACACAGTTAAAGTTTATTTTCCAAAAGAAAAGCTCGTATTGTTAAGATTATTATCAATTGATGTAAATACTATTTCAGTATTCTTAGGTAGGTACTTGTCAATTCAATCTCGATTCTAACCTTCTAATTTCAGCCTTTATCCACACCTTAACCCTAGCCCCATTACAACCTTAACAAACACCTTTTGATCTTTTTATCATCTCATTTTATAGTGGTGGAGATTTGATTTTCAGGCAAGCCTACGGGATTAACTTTTCAGGTTCGACGTATGAGTGCTTCTTTTTATGAACCTTAAACACTTTGAGTGATTTGAGTGAATATAAAGTGAGGATGTCAACTCTTATCAATTTGGAATTAAAGGTAATTATTCAGATAAGGGGAGACACCTACGTTTTCGAATTACAAATGAATGACTTATCATTGTTTGAATCTTTAGGACTCTTTGAATTGAATTATCCATGTATAAATTGTCTATGAATTGTGATAAGGCATTGTCAGTAGGAATTGTGAATTATGGAAAGTTCATTTTAATTGTATGTTGAGAATTTTGCTTGAGGACAAGCAAAAGCTTAAGTGTGGGGGTATTTAATAAACCGTAATTATAACATATTTTAATCCCACATTTAGTTTATTTTTGGATGATTTATTCCTTAATTTATGTAAAAAGGTGCTCTTAATCCTTTCTTTTCATGTCTTATACCCAGGATAGCACCCGAGGATGAAAAGAACATAAAACGGGCCTAAAACGGAGTAAATAGGCCCTATCACAAAATCGACACAGCTTGGCCCAAAGTCCACACGACCATGCCTTGATGAGCATCTAGAAGACGGCCTCAACCCCGATCTACAAGGCCGTGCCTCAACTTAAAAATCCAAACACGGCTTGAAGATGAGTCACACGGGCGTGTGACATGACCGTGCCTCTGTCGTGGCTTTAAACAATTTTAGTTAGAAAAGGATACCTAGGGAGAAAGAATCATATTCCAAGAGCCTATAAATAACCCCTAAGTACCACCTTTGAAGAGGCGTCAAGCTAGGCCAAGAAGCCAAGCCGGAAAGGTCAGAGTTGAGGGTCGAAGTTAGCAGTTGATCGATCCCAAGAAACCGGAATTCTACTCAAGACGGCAAATCTCTCCTTCAATTCCTTCAGTGAGTTTTAGGGATTTCTTATGTTTTGTTTTATCTTTTCTCTTGAGATGTTTTCTTTATTTGTTATGAACTAAACCCTTCAGATACCTAAAGGGGATGAAACCTAGATGAATCTTGTTATCGTTTTCTGAATTATATGATAAATAATTAGTTTGTTCTTAATTATGTGTGCTTAATTCTTGAGTTAATATTTCGCGGATATTGATTCAAGTTTGATGTGCTTAAGTGGAGGAGGAATAGACCCTGCTTAAGAGTAGATATAGCATAATTAAGCGGAGTTGGTCGCACGCCTAGAGATAGGGTGACGAGATTTTGCCGGATTAGGGTGAAACCTAATATGGGAATCCATAGATCGATTTACTGCTATTCTAAGGGGTTATTATAAGAGAACGAGAGTTCCACTAATTAACCTAGGGTTAGACGTTATTCGCCTCGAAAGAGGGTTTAGTATACGTTAGGGAGTCCTACGGATCAAACTAAGTGAATAGATCATATGGTTCAGTGTTAGATAACAAGTGAAGTCTAAGTGGATTCTTCCTAAGGGTATCGTCGTGATCAACTGAGTTTTTCTTCTAGTTATTTCCCAATTCGTTCTTTTTGTCTTTGCGTCTTTAGCTTAGTAGTCGTTAATTTAGATTTAAAGCAACTTCACTTTATTTTAGGCTAAATAATAAAAAGAAAGTTAGTATTAGTACTTTTAGTTCCTTTGGGTTCGGCAATCTGGTCTTGCCTAAGCTATACTACTGTTCGATAGGTACACTTGCCTTTAATCGTTGTCAGAGTTAGTTTCCAGGTTTGATCATTCGTTTTATAAATTTTAAAGCTCTGATTTCAGCGATCACCCTCCTCGGTACTAGAGGACCCCCTTTCGAGTTTCGACCTCTGCGGTTACTACTACCAACTCGCACTCCCAAAGTAATTGGATCCATGCCTTGTTTCACACTCTAAAAAAAACCTATATATCCATGACTCCAAGTTAGGACAAGGGTGCCAAGGGCAAGACATAAGTAAGACTTGCAGGAGGAACAGTGAGGTCAACAACATTTTCAACTAAGTCTCTACCCGATGACTCACCCATGAACCTTGGAGTTGAGGAAAACTAGTGGTGAGAAGGATTATTACAGATGGTGTAGAAGAAATACACAGACTCCCTCAATTTTCCAACAAGAGCCTAAGTTAACTCACCATTGCCACAAACGGCCATGCCTCTTTGGCAGACTGAACCATTCTAGGATTCACACCAAGATAACAGTCTGAGGCTCACCAACCATTTGGGCTCCTTCCCTCCAAACAATATCGGGAGATATTTCTAACAGTAAAGAGCCTTTTTAACTCTAGAGTCTAACCTAGATTCAGTTTTTCAACTTGTGCTATTGCGATTTCTATGTTCAGGGGCTGGGATTGGTGGCAAGTAAAATTTTCAAGAATGAACCACTTTGTTGGAAAATCATAACCACTGGAAAGATTTCTCTTCACTAAAATAAAGTTATTCTAGTCTGGATGAAGGTTTGGGGCCCAATCCTTGAGAATGGGTTCACGACCCTAATGAACACTAAAGTAGACCATTCTAGTTGGAGGCCCCTGAGTTAGGGCCTTCAATCGGTAGAAGCCTTGAAAGATGCCAAGCAAGGGTGGCTTATCCCGACTGTTGTAGTATAAGAAGTACACCACCAAAGTCCACCAGGATAAACCAGTTAGTTGTTTTGGTGCAATTTCATACTCCTGGATTACTCTGCAAAAGAATAGATGTAGGATAAGGTCGAACCCAACGTCTAGCATGTAGGGGGGTAGTATGAAGCACTTGTTGGAATCACTTGGACATCTCTCACTCGTAACAGTCTCAATTTGATAGGTGAAGTTAGGCAACCGGATACCTTAGGCTACCAAGTAATGTACCATCTCCATTGGAATGGTCAAGCAACTATATAATGACATTCTTTTGGAAGTACTAGTCCTTTGGGGCTGTGGATCATTTTTGTTTGTAGAGGCAACACTCCTTTGGTGACCCATTTGAACTCAAGGACCGGAGCTCTTGGCCTCTTCTCGTAATGCTGGTGCAATCCAGACATAATTATATAATGTGTAATGAAATAAAAGAAAAATAAAAGATTACTTGGGAAAACTAAGAAGTGATCACAAAGGTGAGTAACTCCGATGAAGAAAACAAGCAATGAAAGAAGATTAGGGTTTATAGGGAAACTCAAATGACGAGAGATTTGAGGGAGGGAAAGTTGATTCAGATGAAAGGATTTCACCTCCCTTGTGTCTCGATTTAAATAACCAAATTTTAAAAGAAGCTTAGATTCAGAAAGGTAACCAACTGTTCAGATCCCTGAACTTGCTTTTTACACCTGTTGATTAGAGGAAAGGTTTTTCATAAACCCCTCTAACCAAAATAGCGGGAAAACCCACCAGAATGAGACATCCATCAAGTATACATCAAAATTAGTGTACATTTATATAGGCTCAGTAAAGAAACTTTTGCTCTAGGGGCGTTTGGCATTAGGAGTAAGCCAAAGGCTCCACTAGGATGATAGTAAGGTTAACTTTAAATCCATTAACAGCTATAAATGGAAGTTGAGTGGACTCGCTATTTAAGTGGGACGATTTAAGGGAAAAGTTAAGATAGTGGTTAGTGCAAAAGCAACAAGGAAGTATAGTGGCGACCTCCCTTAAGTTGGGTAAGGAATAAATATGACCGAAGCTCACTTTTAGAGCTTTTCACAAGAGGAAATTTCGAGGACGAAATTTTATTTAAGGGTGGGAGAGTTGTAACACCCAATAATCATTATTGACCTAAAATTTAAGGAAATTTAGGATTAAATTGAATGGACCGGTGAAGCGTCAAGCTTCTTAGGGAAATAAAAAATTTTGAGTGGCTGAATTACGATTAATTAAGTCTTAATTCTGGTTTGGTTAGGATAGAAATGATTGGTTACATAGTGGGAGACCAAATGATTAGCAATGACAGGTAAAAATGGACTATGAAACTGTGCAACCTTCGATATATATTTGGTAGAGATGAGGAATGGGTGGATGGATAAGGAATTGGAATTTTAATTAGATTTCGTAGATCAGTGTTGCTGGGTGCAAACTGTGATGTGTGAAGCTCCAAGCATTGCGGAGTGGACACTATGGTGTTCAAGTATCAAGGTTAGAAGTGAGGAGGAATGGATAGACTATAATAGGGATACAAGGGAGTCTGGCTATGCCGTGGAATGAAATTGTGAAGAAGGTTATCAACTGGTCCTTCAAGGTGACACCGTGATGACGGTATACAGGCTCTATGGAGCGACACCTTAAAAGAGGTTTAGAGACTCTCGCAGTTAGTAAAAACGGGATAGCCCACCAATAAATTAAACATAGGGTTACAAGTTTAAGACATTAGCTTGACTAAGGCAGCCAATAGAGTCCGTCAAGACAGTAAATATGGGTTTACGTTGGTAAGACCATGGCTCGGCTATGGCACTGGATAAATGACTGCCTGAGCAGTGAACCAAGAAGCTAACAGGGTAAAGAAAGGAATAACATTGTATGACTCACACGAAGGGTAGTATGATTGAATGAATACGATGCATCTGGGATCACGAGTAGGCGACATAGTCAAGAATCTACCAAATTGTTACGGGAAAAAAAAGGAATTGAGGAACTAGGAGAGGAAAACTACAAAGTTATGAAATGTCCTCTGGGAGGAGCCCGTAGAGTTCGGCTAATAAAATTGAATTGAGGTAATAATGAAAAGCTCAAGTGAAACTTAAATCTAAGTATCAATGGGTAGAAAAGGGAAGCCAAAGACAGGTAAGTCCATTGAGGTTCACTCAGAGATAATGATCGCTTGAACGGTCAGACTAGTACAGTCTATAAGGAATTTACAAATAAAAGAATGTTTGACCAAGATTAGGCAACATTGGATAGACCACGTGGGGCATCCAAAAGTCTTGTAATTTGGTATATTCAAATATTTAACCCAATCAGTCTAGAAGTCTTGATTAAGTTATTCATTTTGCTTGTGACATTCGGTAACTGGACCCGTGGATCGGGTCGGGTATAAGGTGTTATAGTTTTTGCACACAAAGCAAAATGAACAAGCAAATATTGGCTCACTGATTACTAGAAACACTAAAATATATAGACTTTTTCAACACCTTTTGAGCATTAATTCATGTAGTTTCTTGGTATTTTCTATTGAATTTTATACTTTTATTATAAAATAATTAATTTAAGCTTAGTTTATAAAGTTTTTTGAATTTTAATTATTTTTATAATAATGTTGCATAAATTGGGGTATTTTTGGCAGTTTTGCACAAAGGGTGAAAAATCAGCTCGACAGCCACCTTGAAAGAATTAATCCATGAGGCACCGTGAGAGCTCAAGATGATGAACTAACAAACATGGAGGATTTAAATTTAAGTTTTTTGACTTCTTCGAATCAGTTGGTCCTATTTATTTTTATCAGGAAAAATAGACAGCCTAAAGTAGAGAAATGAGACCTGAATTGAGCAATTGAAGAGGAAAGATGGACAAGCCCAAGAGAGCAGCCCAAATCGTCCCATGTTTTTGTCCCAATCAACTAAATTTAGCTGATTTTAACACTTGCAAATCAACCCTTGAACTTTTCATAAATGTTGTTCAAACCCCTTCCCTTTTCATGCATTCTATTTTTAGCCACAAGCTAAAAATAGCAAATTCAACTCATCTAATCCTTCCATTTAGCATGATCAGCCATAGGAAGGGGGATTGGTTGCTATTTTTAGCTAATTTAAGCTGTCATCTCTCACTATAAAAAGCCCCCTTTACTCCCTCATTCAACACACAATTCATTCATCCACACATCTCTTCACTCATCTCCCTCTTTCGCTATCTTTGCCTTCCCAATTTTCCTTTTTCCCTTGTTGATTTCCCCTCTTGAAACAAAGCTAGCATGCCCCTTGGAGCAGAAGCAATCAAGTGTTCGTGAAGGCCTTGGATCAACAGAATGAGTAGAGAAGAGAGGAAAGCACTAGTTTGGCTTCAGAAGATCACCAAGATTTTGTTTTTCTAATTCCCTCCTCTTAATCTTTTTCAAATTATGTTATGATCATGATTATGAATACTTGTTGTGTTGATGTTCTTGAATTAATTAAAATGACTTAAATTTCATTCATGTTAGATTAATTGTACTCTACCCACTTACTTTATTAAAATCATGTTTATGTTGTTATAGGCATTGGTAGTTTGTTCAATTAAAGAAAATCATGCCTATGTTATCCTTGCATTTTAAGGGTAAGGTAACAAAAGAATTAATTATTAATCAGATTGAAATTATAATTAATTGACACAATATTTAATTGGTGCATGTTTAATCTTCTAAGGTAGTTCAGGGTTAAATTAGCAATGATAGTAAATAATACTTTACCCTTGCATAACTTGTAAGATTATTGTGATTAAATTGTTTAAATATAGGAATATATTGTTACATCACTTTATCTTATACTTGCTTATGGAAATTTATTAATTGTTTGAATTGACATAAAAATATGTTTAAGAGATTAATTAATTTAGTAAGTATGTGCATTAGTTAACAAAAGACCAAGTTGCCATGAAATTATTTGTAACAACATAAGCTTATTTTTAATAATTCTAAGTTAATGAATAAAATTAATCTAACACACTTATGTCATATTGATTAAACACTTATTTAGAAATCATGCATTAGAATTTTAATTTTAATTAAATACTTAGTTAATTTTTAGTTTTTAGATCACCTCTTACAAATCAACATATTTTTCCTTAACCAATTTTTTGAAATCTTACATTTCATAAATATTTTCTTGCACAGTCCCTGTGGGTACGATAATTCAATATTCTTGTCACTTTATTACTTGATATGATTGTGTATAATTGCACATTTTCGTCGTTCCAAGTTTTTAGTATAACACCCTATACCTGGCCTGGTCGCCAAGCTCGGATATCAGGATGCCACACCATCGTCTCATGTTATGCACAACAAGTAAAAGCTCATTCTAGACGATACGTCTTCCATATCATCAATCGTATAGGTTTTAAGTCAATCTTACTCTTTAACATCATTGTTGCATGTTGAACATACATAAAATATTCTTGTAATAATAATTAAACTTGTATAAGGTCCATTTAGCAAAATCTCAAAATTGACCATGTAGGTATCGATATTAAATGTGAGGTATCGATAAGTGGTACCAAAACTGCTTACTGTTTCTCACTTAAAAACCCAAACGTTATCTATATTTCTACCCTGAGTATCAATACTCGTGATAAGGTATCGATACCAAATTACGTTACTGCCACCCTGCATATTTCAAAATCACAGAGGTATCATTTTTACAACACAAAGATCGGTACCTTTGTTCTAGACCATAAAAATACGACATACTTGAGCATATAAATCATTCCAACATGTACCAATCTGTCATGCTAACATATCGTCACCAAATAAACATCAAAACGACTATAATACTAGTATTAAACATCGAAAGTAAGTCCAACTACAATCAACATAATACAAAACATATCTTATAAAACAGGAGCATATAGCCTATGGAAGCATCCAAAACATCATGAAAAGTATCAATAAAAGTCTACCATATTGCCTTATTCCCAAAAAGTAAACAATTAACAATAACACCTATGAAATAATGGAAAAGGACTTGCTTGGATCACCCCTCGAACCACACTGCTCACACCGACACACTACTAATCTTCAATGGTTTATGGAGGGAGTGGGTGAGCTTAACAAGATCAGTGAATGCATAAAACAACTACCATGCAAACAATTCATTAAGCATCAATGAAACAATCATATAGCACAACCTCAACAGTTCCAACTCTAGTGTCATAATATACTTACTAGTGCATTATTACTTAGTTTATTTACATGGTAATCATATTCACTTTTAAGCAAATATCGCATTAAACATATAATCACATAACATTTAAGCATATATCACAATACTCATATAATCACATAACATTTAAGTATATATCACAATACTCATATAATCGCATAACATTCAAGCATTTATCACAATACTCATATAATCACATAACATTCAAGCATATATCACAATACTCATATAATCACATAATATTTAAGCATATATCACAATACTCAAAAACATGTTTACAGATAAATTGACACTTGAGCTATGAAACATAAAAGTGATCTCTATCATCACTCATCGGATACACTGATATCCAACACACCACATAGACTCATAAAGTCAAACATGTCCCAAAAGTGAAGCATAAAGCTGATACTCTCCTTATTTCCCCTCGCATGTCCCATTTAATGGAGCTTTGCTCACATTCCCTTATCCCTCCAACATGTCCCAGGGTCTCAACACCCAAATCATATAACATATAAATGAGTACTCATAATCCTATGGCATGCCAACTATATCCAATGGTCTCAAGAATCACAATCTCAAAATATCTATTGTCAAACACACATATATTTCTTACCAATTTTCCACTCACTATCACTGTATATTTGCATCGTAAGCACATTATTACCACTATCACTTAGCATGTTTGACATGCCTACATATACACTTTCACAACAGTAATAAAGAACACATATCACATGTAATAGCATCTCATCTTGATACACATTTCCACAATAACACAAGCACATATTTCACAAGTTAAGCATGAGTACGAGAAAGCTTACACTCGCAATTTAGAGTATGGGTTTAGGCTACAACTAAATTTCCAAATAACACATTGAATCATGTCCACAAGCAATTTTTCCAAACATTCACCAATACGCTTTCGCCAAAAAGTCGAAAGCTCAAACTAGCTTTCCTAACTTGTAGATAGTCCTAACGAATCTTAAGCTTCAACACAACAATTTCACACAACAATACATTCAAAAATTAGCCAAGAACTCACCACAAACAATAAAAAACATAAGCCTAAACTAAGTTTTCATGTAACCGAAACCTTTAACATGGCAAACTTTAAATTCAAATATCTCGGTCTATACTCAGTCTTTTCGCCTAAAACCAAATCCATTCATCTTATAATTCACCTACGAAAAATTATCATCCTTTAAACTAAAATAAAATACTCAATTCATGGTATCGACTTTTTCGACATGTTTTATGGCTATTTTCTAAAAATTAATTAAAACTCAAGAAATCTTTATCAAAACTTCAAAACAAGTTTAGAAACCTCTTAATCATGTTAAAACTAGTTGAAAAACACTTTGAAACCACATTTTTACTCAAAATCCTAAAATTCACCATTAACGAGCCATTTTTTGCTTTTATTCAAAACATGCGATTTAATGGCTAAAAAATTAGTTTTAAAGACTAAATAACAGTTAAAACTATTTTGGAGTTAAACTGTTACCTTAGACGATGATAAATTGACTGTTTGATCAAAAACCATAAAAACTCACAAGCTTGACAATAGAGAAATCAATGGTGATTTTGGGTGTTTTTCTTGGTATTTAATGGAGGTTTAAGGCTTGAATGTTGATGGAAATCAAGAGATTATAGTTTAGAAATAAAAAATCGATTGGAAGAGCAAGAGGAAATAAGGGACAACATACACAAGCTTTGGATAGAAAACTATCGTGAATATGAAACTATAAAAGGGGTTTTAGGTTGAATTTAAAAATCTAGTCTAATTGCTTCTTAAAAATTCTAGGTTTTGGCTTTTTTAAAAATCAATCATATTTTCAAAATTAAAGGTATTTAAAACTCATTTTCAGAAATTGATTTAATTTTCTAAAAATTAAAGTAAAAACCATTACCGATAAAAAAGAAGACAAGTAGCTCAAAGAAGGACCGAAGAGATGAACTTCAAAACCCTATCCTTATTGCTGATGATAGGGATAGAGCTCTAAGACAGTATGTTGTGCCATTGTCTCATGAGCTTAATCCGGGTATTATGAGACTCGAAATCAAGGCACAACAATTTGAGCTGAAGCTGGTCATGTTCCAGATGCTTCAGACAGTGCGCCAATTCAGTGGAATGCCTAATGAAGATCCTCACATTCACCTCATATTGTTTATGGAGGTGAGTGATTCATTCAAGTCAGCCAGAGTACCCGAAGATGCACTAAGATTAAAGTTGTTTCCATATTCACTAAGGGACAAAGCTCGAGCTTGGTTGAACTCATTGCCACCAGATTCCATTACCACATGGAAGGAGTTAGCAGAACGCTTCCTTATGAAATATTTCCCACCTAGTAAGAATGCTAAGTTGCGGAATGAGATCACTACCTTCCAATAAATGGATGACGAGTCCTTGGATGAAGCGTGGGAAAGATTTAAAGAACTTTTATGAAAAGCCCTCATTATGGAATCCCGCACTACATCCAATAGGCATTCTACAATGGTTTCAATGCTCACACGAGGATGGTAGTAGACGCTTCTACCAATGATGCTCTCCTTTCTAAGTCTTATAATAAAGCTAATGAAATTATTGAGAGAATTACCAGTAACAATTACTAGTGGCCAACCAATCGAGCGGCTTCAAGAAGACGAGTCGTAGGAGTACATGAAGTGGACGCCCTCACTTCACTTGCAGCTCAGGTATCTTTGATATCCTCAATGCTTAAAAAATTTAATAAAAACGGGTTTAATAATGTTGCAGCTTAGCCACCCAATCAATTTCAGAATATAGCTTGTGTCTATTATGGGGAAGGGCACTTCTTCAAAGATTTCCCATCAAACCTGTTTATTACATGGGTAACCAGATCAAAACCAAAACCAAGGTAGGCAAGGACTACAATCCAATTTTTATAGCCCATCTTGGAGAAACCGCCCAAATTTTTCTTAGAATAACTATGGAGCTAGACCCAGTAAAATTTACGCACAACCTAGATCAACCCAGCCACATGGATTTAGCCAACAAATTCAGAAATCAACTCAAGTCAAACCTTCCAATGGATTAGAAAGCCTTTTGAAGGCATACATAGCAAAAAATGATGCCTTAATCCAAAGCCAAACAACTACATTTAAAAACCTGCAGAACCAAATAGGCCAGTTTGCAGTTGAACTTAGAAACAGACCACAAGGCACTTTGCCTAGTGATATGGAGAATCTAAGAAATTCGAGGAAGGAACATTATAATGCATCGTCTTTAAAGAGTGGAAAGACAATAGAGCCTAACACTGTTGAAGTTGAAAAGGAGTCAGGTGATGCTCGATATAAAGTGAAAGTTCAACCAAGTGTTAAAAATTCAGCTTCACTAGAACCAGAATTTGCAAAACCTGATAAGGTAACATCTAAAATAGTCAATTCTAATAAACTAACATCTTTGTTAGATGCAAAAGTGCCACAACAGACAAATTGTCTAGTGCAAATAAAGAATCCTCCACCACACTACCCTCAAAAACTTTTGAAGCAGAAACAAGAAGTCTAGTTTAAGAAGTTCCTAGACGTACTCAAGTAACTTCACATCAACATCCCGTTGTGTAACACCCTGGTTTAGGGGCTATGCAGGTTGGGTATAATTCGTGTTCTAGTAGGTTTTTGGGTGTGCTTAGATGTATTTGAGAGGTGTTGGGAATGCTCGGATTAAAGAGGAGGACTTTGGAAAATTTTAGATTTTTAAGTGCTAAAATGGGAACTTGGCTGATGAGGTCTTAAGAGAAATTTTTGTGGGATTAAGGCACAAGAGTTGGGCTGGTGGAGTGTAATATCCCGGGTTAGGGGCTGTTTTGTTGTTGCATGTTATTGCATGTGTTTAGTATGCTGTGTTGTTGTTTGTGTAGTATCGGGGCTTAATTGTAGCCTAGGTGTATGCCTGAGTGAATGGGAAGATTTTGGTTTTTGGGTGTTAAGTCAGGGGAGCTGTTGGAGCTAGGGTATAAGGGTTTTCTTTGGTGTTTTATTGCACAAGTGAAGAGCTGGCAGAGTGGCAAGGGAGGAGCTGGGTGTGGCGTCATCTACAGGTGAGGGAGGTCCAGAGTTCAAGTCGTAGAGCTCCCATTTTGGTTCTCATTTTGGACGACATGGAGGAAGAGGTTGAGAGCAATTTGAATTCCTCCTTGGACTTGGTCAAGTGATGACTTGAATGGTGGAGAGCAAAAAGTGGAGTGTGACTTGGTAAACACATTTGAAATGTGTGGATGTGAGTGCATGGAGGGATTTGGCCGAATGTTGGGGAAGTGGTGGAGTGTATGGCCGGTTTTGGGAAGTGGGGAGGTGTTGTGCCGAAATTCATTTTTGGAATTTTGGTTGTTTCGGTCAAGGCTTAGCAAGCTAGTGTCTTCTCATTTTGACATTGGTAGCCGAATTCTCTAGTGTATTCTTTTTCGTTTTTCTTTCTTTGTAAACCGAAAATCAAAACCTCTCTAAGGCTTGCCGAATTTTTGTGTTGTTTTCTCAATATGCTTTGTTAAGCCGAATGTCCCTTACATGTCTCTCTTCTTGTTCATTTGAGTAAATCGGAACTAGCCATCATTTTCTTCTCATATTTTCTTTATTTCTACAACCCTTGTGCCGAATTTGCATTTTTCTCTTAGCCAAAACTTTTGTTTCCTTTTTCTTTGAGCATAGGCCGAATATCACCCTCTTCCTTCCATCTCTTTTTGGTGTTTTCCTTCCTTGGGGTTAGACCGAATCTTTCCTTTCTCCCTTCTAAACTTTTATTACCGATTTCTTTCTCTTCTTGAATCACATCTCCTCTGTTTCTACTTCCAAAACTCTAGCCATTTTTCCTCTTTCTCTTGGATGGTTGAAGCCGAATTTCCCTTCTCTCCTAGGGGGGTTTCTTGTGGCCGAATTCTTGGTGGTTGGTGTTGGGGTAAGTGGTTGGCCGAATGGCCATCTCTCTCTTCTCGAAGTATTATATTGATTGCGGTTTGTTCAAAGCCTATGATGGTTGTAGATGGAAGTGAGTTAATCACTTGTTTAACCTTTTCATATAGGGTCATTGGATTGTGGAAGCAAGCAAGAGGAGCCGTTTTCTTCTGTCAATTGATTAGTAAGGGGTAAGTGATTGGTTGTTGTTGGTTAAATCTTCTGGTTTCGATTAAGTCATGAATGATAAAGGATTAACTGTTATTCTTTTCAAGGTGGTGGCCGATTGTCTTAGAAGGACCATTGTGGTTCGGGGTTGGTTGGAAACCAAGTTAAGAAGTGAAGGTAAGGGTTTGAAATGACTTCTCTTGGTATAAAGCCTTTGGCCGAATGGTTTATGTGTACTAACCCCTATGTGTTGGCCGATTGTAGGAGCTAGTAATCGAGGGACTTAGCATTCGTTTTCGTTGGGATTTTTAGACTCGTGTATACCAGGTGTGTAACTAACACACCCATACTTAGTGATATTATTATTAAACCTGTTTGCCTATTAAAATCATGGCAGTTTGATGGATTGATATGATACCCTTTTGGGTATGATCTTGGACTCGGGTAAGTCAGTATTGTTACAAGTTTACTGATGATCTATATGGTATCATGACTATGTATGTATGTGATATGGGGTATGAGTCAAACATATTAGCATGATAGGCATGACTTGTATGATATGCATGATCACATGAGTATGGTATGTTGATGGGTGATATGAGTGGAGGGAGCAGTGATATTTTGTGCTGACGAGCACCAGTGTTTTGGTAACACAACTTTGTGACTTTGGGTCACCAGAGGTTTGGCACCTCCAGAGGTTTGGCACCTCATTGCGACTTGTCCCTGTGGTTTGACACCACCGTGGGTTGGCCCCACTTGAGATATGGGATCGTCTGCTAGTGATTGGGTATCACACGATGGGTTGGCCCCATCACTCGATTATTGTGACTACGGTCACCAGTGCTTTGGTAGCACATTTGTGTCTTTGGGACACCAGAGGTTGGGCACCTCATTGCGACTCGTCCCTGTGGTTTGACACCACCGTGGGTTGGCCCCACTTGAGATATGGGATCGTCTGCTAGTGATTGGGTATCACACGATGGGTTGGCCCCATCATTGGATTTGTGACTTCGGTCACCAGTGCTTTGGTAGCACAAACGTGTCTTTGGGACACCAGTGGTTTGGCACCACATTGACGGATATTGTGTCTTTGGGACACCAGTGTTTTGGTAACACATTGTGACTATATGTCACCAGTGGTTTGGCACCACCAGTGGTTTGGTACCACACGAGGTAGAAAAGGCGATACGGATGGTTAGGATCGGGTTGCATTAATTATGTTGCTATGTATGATGTGTGTTAGCATGTTGATTTATTGGGAGCGGGATTTATACACTGAGTCATTCGACTCACCCTCTCCTTTGACATTTCAGGTGACTCGTAGACGCGGACATGGAGCCGGGATGGACTCGGGGTGCTCATGCCATGCTAAATAAAAGTTTTGCTCAGACTATTCAATTTGGGTACCTTAGCTTAATTATTTTTATTTGGGTTTTAATTTGGATTTGTAAAAGGCCTTTAATTTATGTTTTATGATGGTTATGTTTTAATTAGATTCTTAACATGCTTAACAAAATAACTTGGTATGAAACTTTACAAAAATTTGGAAAGACAATGATTTCAAAACTATAACGCAACGTGTTTTAAATTATACCATCGGGTATCACACTATGTTTTTATACTAAGCAAATTCAAATGATTTCCAAATCAAACTCAATTTTCTACTAAGTCAAAAATGTTTTAAGTAACAATTGGAATTACTAACTGAAATCAACTCGTTTTAACTATATACTCCGGGTCAGTTTTCAAAAAAATCTAGTCAACCAAGTCTACTCTAATTTTCTTCAAGTTCACTATGTTTTCACCCCGCTTTTAAATGAAAAATCTAAACCTCTCAAGTACGTTTTTCCCCGTAACATACCAGATTCGGACGTGGTGTCTTGTCTGAGTTTGGGGTGTTACAATTGTGGTATCAGAGCTAGTTCAAAGGCTCGGCTGTGGGCCTGAGGCCCAAAATGTTTTCCAAAGACTGTTTTGTTAGTCTTTATTCTTAAAGTATGGTTTGAAAGGCATGGCACCGAGTCTCCGGCACCAGTTCGCCCAGGTAAGTACCCTTACTATTCTTTGTGATTTGATTGGAGGTGATATGATCTAATAAATAGCAATAGTATACTACTCTAGAGATTGAAACTGATAGGATTCTGTGAACTCGCGAGAACAAATCCTCTTTAATATTCATAAGACTTGCTCTTAAACAGTGGAATAAATACTGATGCATAAAACTCTTTAATCAGATACGTAGAAAGAGTAGTCATGAGCACTCGAGGCGGACGTGGTCGTAATACTCGTGGTAGAGGTAGGGGTAGGATGACAGTCTCTGAGCCCGTAGGATCTGGTCAGGGGTCAGAGAATGAGATACCGGTTCCGCCACCAGCTGGAGGTGGTGAGTTCCAAGATCAGACTGGGGACGATGCAGTGTCACAGGCGATGCTGCGAGTGTTGGAAAGGGTAGCTGGTGTAGGGGGAGGTGCAGGAGTTAGGAAATCTGTGCCTGAACGACTCCGGGCAAACGGGGCCGAATTCTTTCGAGGTGTATCTGGTGTTGCTCCCAGCACTGCTGAATACTGGCTGGAGGCAACTGAGCGGATCATGGATGATCTGGATTTGACAGCTGAAGAGAAGCTGAAGGGCATCGTATCGCTTCTCCGAGATGAGTCATATCAGTGGTGGCTCACGGTTCGGGACAGTGTGGCAGCAGAGGATTTGACATGGGATTATTTCAGGGCTGCATATCAAAAGAAGTACATCGGAGCTAGTTATATTGACTCTCAGCGAAAGGCATTTCTGAGGCTTGTTCAGGGGAGTAAATCTGTTGCTGAGTATGAGGCCGAGTTCCTGAAGCTGAGTAGGTATGCCAGGGGCATTGTGGCCACTGAGCATGAGAGGTGTGTTCGTTTCGAGGATGGTCTGCGAGACGAGTTGAGACTGCTGATTGCTCCGCAGCAGGAGCGCGAGTTTGCTGTCTTAGTTGAGAAGGCTAAGGTAGCCGAGGGTATTAAAGAGTCAGTGAGGTAGGGTATGGACAGAAATAGGCATAAGAGGAGCTTTGGGTCTTCTGGATCGTCGGGTAATCCGCAGAAGAGGGCTAGACCGAGTGGGCCGAATCAGTCTGCTAGGTTTGTTGCTGCTAGGCAGGGACCGCCGCAGTGTAATCAGTGTGGGAAATCTCATTGGGGTGGCTGCTGGACTGGAGGAAAAGGTTGCTTCGAGTGTGGTTCTCTGGAGCACCGTGTGAGGGATTGTCCGCGTAGGTTGGCCAGGATTCAGTCTGAGAGTCAGGGTCGTAATCAGTTCAGAGGTAATGGACCGCCACCGCAGAGGGGCCGTGGTAATGGCAGAGGTGGTAATGGTTCTGGTCGGGGCCGTGGAGCACCGGGCAGAGGTGCGGGTAGTTCTGATGCCAGACAGCCTGGGTTAGTGTATGATGTGAGGCGCCGAGAGGAGGGCGACGCACCGGACGTCATACCCGGTACGTTTTTGATCTTTGGTTCTCCTTATACTGCTTTGATTGATGTGGGTTCGACGCACTCTTATGTTGCCAGTAGTATAGTAGAGACCATGGACTTAGACTCTGAGATATCTTCTAGGCAGATGACTGTGATTAGCCCTCTAGGTCACTCTGTAGTAGTAGATAAACTGTTTAGAGAGGTACCCCTAGAACTCCAAGGGGTAGTGTTTGCTGCTGATCTGATGGAACTGCCGTTTGGGGAGTTCGATCTGATTCTTGGGATGGATTGGTTGGTCAAGTACCAAGCGAGGTTGGATTGCGCGGCTAAGCGCATGGTTCTTAAGACGGTTGATGGTGATGAAGTGGCTATGATAGGTAATAGGAGAGATTACTTATCAAATGTGGTATCTGCTTTGAAAGCAGAGAAGATGGTCAGGAAGGGCTGTGAAGCGTATGTAGTTCATGTGTATGCCTTGGAGGCTAAAGAGTCTGCTGTTGAAAAGGTTCGTACTGTTAAGGAATTTGCTGATGTGTTTCCTGAGGAGCTTCTGGGTTTGCCGCCAAATCGAGAGGTGGAGTTCGGGATTGATTTGTTACCCGGGACTGCGCCAGTGTCTATTGCTCCGTATAGGATGGCACAAAAAGAGTTGGTGGAGCTTAAGGCTCAGATCCAGGAGTTGTTGGATCGAGGTTTTATCAGGCCAAGTGTTTCACCGTGGGGTGCGCCGATACTATTCGTTAAGAAGAAGGATGGCACAATGCGGATGTGTATAGACTACCGCCAGTTGAACAAGCTGACGATTAAAAACAAGTATCCGTTGCCACGGATAGATGACTTGTTTGATCAGTTGAAGGGTGCTGCGGTATTCTCGAAGATCGACTTGAGGTCTGGGTATCATCAGTTGAAGGTTAAGGAGGTTGATATCCATAAAACAGCGTTTCGGACTCGGTATGGGCACTACGAATTTCTGGTAATGCCATTCGGGTTGACTAACGCACCGGCAGCGTTTATGGATATGATGAATAGGGTGTTTCAGCAGTATCTGGATCAGTTCGTCGTGGTTTTCATAGACGACATTTTGGTGTACTCAAGGACAGAGGAAGAGCATGATAAGCATTTGAGAGTGGTGCTGCAGATTTTGAGGGAGAAGCAACTCTATGCTAAGTTCAGTAAGTGCGAGTTCTGGCTTAGAGAAGTGACTTTCTTGGGTCATGTAGTGTCGGCTGAGGGGATTCGAGTAGATCCTCGTAAGATTGAGGCAGTTTTGGATTGGAAGCCACCGAAGACAGTGGCTGAGATTCAGAGTTTTCTGGGTTTGGCCGGATATTACCGAAGGTTTGTTGAGGGTTTCTCGTTAATAGCAGCGCCGATGACCAAGTTGTTAAGGAAAGAGGTTCCGTTTGTATGGACTGAGAAACAACAGGAAAGCTTCGATAAGTTAAAGAAGATTTTGACTGAGGCTCCGGTTTTAATTCAACCTGAGGCTGGTAAGGAATACACAGTCTATTGCGACGCATCACATACGGGCTTGGGTTGTGTGCTAATGCAGGAAGGTAAGGTTGTGGCTTACGCTTCTCGACAGCTGAGGCCACATGAGGTCAACTATCCGACGCACGATTTGGAGCTAGCGGCTGTGGTCTTCGCCTTAAAGATTTGGAGGCACTACTTGTACGGAGAGAGATCGATAGTCTTCACAGATCATAAGAGTCTGAAGTATCTTCTGACTCAGAAGGATTTGAATTTGAGGCAGCGTAGATGGGTTGAGTTGCTGAAAGATTACGACTGCTCGATTGAGTATCATCCGGGCAAGGCTAACGTGGTGGCAGACGCGTTGAGCCGTAAGGTTGTTTCGGACTTAAGAGCTTTGTTTGCCCACTTGAGTTTGTATGACGACGGGAGTATTCTGGCAGAGCTGCAGGTTAAGCCTACTTGGGTTGAGCAGATCAGAGAGAAACAGTTAGATGATGAGGTTCTGAGTGCGCGAAGGTTACAAGTGCAGGATGGTGGTTTGGAGGGTTACAGCTTGTCTAGTGATGAGGTTCTGTGTTTCCAAGGTAAGGCTTGTATGCCTAAAGATGTGGAGCTAAGGCAGAAGATTCTTCAGGACGCACATAGCAGTCCTTATGCTATGCATCCTGGAGGTAGCAAGATGTATAGGGATCTTAGAGAGCAGTTTTGGTGGCCCGGTTTGTAGAAAGAGGTGACAGAGTTTGTTGGGAAGTGTCTGACTTGTCAGCAGGTCAAGGCTGAACATCAGTTGCCGTCGGGTTTGCTTCAGCCTGTGAAGATTCCTCAGTGGAAGTGGGAAAGGATAACCATGGATTTCATCAGTGGGTTACCGCTTACGCCAAGCAAGTAGGATTCAATTTGGGTAGTGGTGGATCGTCTGACTAAATCAACTCACTTTATTCCGGTGAGGGTTGACTACTCACTTCAGAAGCTAGCGAAGCTGTATGTGTCAGAGATAGTGAGGTTGCACGGTGTGCCGGTTTCGATAATCTCGGATAGGGATCCCAGATTTACGTCAAGGTTCTGGAAAGCATTGCATCAGGCTCTGGGTACTCGTTTGGATTTCAGCACGGCTTTTCACCCGCAGTCTGACGGTCAATCAGAAAGAGTTATTCAGATCTTGGAAGATATGCTGAGAGGTTGCATCCTGGATTTCAGAGGTAGTTGGGAGGAGTTTCTACCATTAGCTGAGTTTGCCTACAACAACAGTTACCAAGCGAGCATCAAGATGGCACCGTATGAGGCGTTGTATGGTAGGAAGTGTCGCTCACCTACGTGTTGGACGGAGTTGGGTGAACGTCAGTTGTTGGGACCCGAGTTGGTTGCTGAGACAGAAGACAAGATTAAGTTGATTCAGGCTCGATTAAAGGAAGCTTCGGACCGGCAGAAGTCTTATGCCGATCTTAAGCGAAGAGATATAGAGTTTGCTGTGGGGGATCGAGTGTTTCTGAAGGTCTCGCCTTGGAAGAAGGTGTTGAGGTTCGGGAAGAAAGGCAAGCTAAGTATGAGGTTTATTGGGCCGTATAAGGTACTGAGACGAGTGGGACCAGTAGCGTATCAGCTTGAGTTGCCAGCAGAGCTTAGTCAGATTCATGACGTCTTTCACGTTTCGATGCTTCGGCGTTATCGTTCAGATCCGTCACATGTGGTAGCAGTGGAAGAGATCGAGGTGAATCCAGACTTGACTATGGAAGAAGAACCTGTGCAGATTCTAGATCGGGATGTGAAGGTTCTGCGTAGGAAGTCTGTGCCTTTGGTTAAGGTACTTTGGCGGAATCATGGCGTGGAGGAAGCTACGTGGGAACCCGAGGATATGATGAGACAGCAATACCCGCAACTCTTTTGATCAGGTAATTTCGAGGCCGAAATTATTTTAAGGGGGGTAGAACTGTAATATCCCGGGTTAAGGGCTGTTTTGTTGTTGCATGTTATTGCATGTGTTTAGTGTGCTGTGTTGTTGTTTGTGTAGTATCGGGGCTTAATTGTAGCCTAGGTGTATGCCTGAGTGAATGGGAAGATTTTGGTTTTTGGGTGTTAAGTCAGGGGAGCTGTTGGAGCTAGGGTATAAGGGTTTTCTTTGGTGTTTTATTGCACAAGTGAAGAGCTGGCAGAGTGGCAAGGGAGGAGTTGGGTGTGGCGTCATCTACAGGTGAGGGAGGTCCAGAGTTCAAGTCGTAGAGCTCCCATTTTGGTTCTCATTTTGGACGGCATGGAGGAAGAGGTTGAGAGCAATTTGAATTCCTCCTTGGACTTGGTCAAGTGATGACTTGGATGGTGGAGAGCAAAAAGTGGAGTGTGACTTGGTAAACACATTTGAAATGTGTGGATGTGAGTGCATGGAGGGATTTGGCCGAATGTTGGGGAAGTGGTGGAGTGTATGGCCGGTTTTGGGAAGTGGGGAGGTGTTGTGCCGAAATTCATTTTTGGAATTTTGGTTGTTTCGGTCAAGGCTTAGCAAGCTAGTGTCTTCTCATTTTGACATTGGTAGCCGAATTCTCTAGTGTATTCTTTTTCGTTTTTCTTTCTTTGTAAACCGAAAATCAAAACCTCTCTAAGGCTTGCCGAATTTTTGTGTTGTTTTCTCAATATGCTTTGTTAAGCCGAATGTCCCTTACATGTCTCTCTTCTTGTTCATTTGAGTAAATCGGAACTAGCCATCATTTTCTTCTCATATTTTCTTTATTTCTACAACCCTTGTGCCGAATTTGCATTTTTCTCTTAGCCAAAACTTTTGTTTCCTTTTTCTTTGAGCATAGGCCGAATATCACCCTCTTCCTTCCATCTCTTTTTGGTGTTTTCCTTCCTTGGGGTTAGACCGAATCTTTCCTTTCTCCCTTCTAAACTTTTATTACCGATTTCTTTCTCTTCTTGAATCACATCTCCTCTGTTTCTACTTCCAAAACTCTAGCCGTTTTTCCTCTTTCTCTTGGGTGGTTGAAGCCGAATTTTCCTTCTCTCCTAGGGGGTTTCTTGTGGCCGAATTCTTGGTGGTTGGTGTTGGGGTAAGTGGTTGGCCGAATGGCCATCTCTCTCTTCTCGAAGTATTATATTGATTGCGGTTTGTTCAAAGCCTATGATGGTTGTAGATGGAAGTGAGTTAATCACTTGTTTAACCTTTTCATATAGGGTCATTGGATTGTGGAAGCAAGCAAGAGGAGCCGTTTTCTTCTGTCAATTGATTAGTAAGGGGTAAGTGATTGGTTGTTGTTGGTTAAATCTTCTGGTTTCGATTAAGTCATGAATGATAAAGGATTAACTGTTATTCTTTTCAAGGTGGTGGCCGATTGTCTTAGAAGGACCATTGTGGTTCGGGGTTGGTTGGAAACCAAGTTAAGAAGTGAAGGTAAGGGTTTGAAATGACTTCTCTTGGTATAAAGCCTTTGGCCGAATGGTTTATGTGTACTAACCCCTATGTGTTGGCCGATTGTAGGAGCTAGTAATCGAGGGACTTAGCATTCGTTTTCGTTGGGATTTTTAGACTCGTGTATACCAGGTGTGTAACTAACACACCCATACTTAGTGATATTATTATTAAACCTGTTTGCCTATTAAAATCATGGCAGTTTGATGGATTGATATGATACCCTTTTGGGTATGATCTTGGACTCGGGTAAGTCAGTATTGTTACAAGTTTACTGATGATCTATATGGTATCATGACTATGTATGTATGTGATATGGGGTATGAGTCAAACATATTAGCATGATAGGCATGACTTGTATGATATGCATGATCACATGAGTATGGTATGTTGATGGGTGATATGAGTGGAGGGAGCAGTGATATTTTGTGCTGACGAGCACCAGTGTTTTGGTAACACAACTTTGTGACTTTGGGTCACCAGAGGTTTGGCACCTCCAGAGGTTTGGCACCTCATTGCGACTTGTCCCTGTGGTTTGACACCACCGTGGGTTGGCCCCACTTGAGATATGGGATCGTCTGCTAGTGATTGGGTATCACACGATGGGTTGGCCCCATCACTCGATTATTGTGACTACGGTCACCAGTGCTTTGGTAGCACATTTGTGTCTTTGGGACACCAGAGGTTGGGCACCTCATTGCGACTCGTCCCTGTGGTTTGACACCACCGTGGGTTGGCCCCACTTGAGATATGGGATCGTCTGCTAGTGATTGGGTATCACACGATGGGTTGGCCCCATCATTGGATTTGTGACTTCGGTCACCAGTGCTTTGGTAGCACAAACGTGTCTTTGGGACACCAGTGGTTTGGCACCACATTGACGGATATTGTGTCTTTGGGACACCAGTGTTTTGGTAACACATTGTGACTATATGTCACCAGTGGTTTGGCACCACCAGTGGTTTGGTACCACATGGGGTAGAAAAGGCGATACGGATGGTTAGGATCGGGTTACATTAATTATGTTGCTATGTATGATGTGTGTTAGCATGTTGATTTATTGGGAGCGGGATTTATACACTGAGTCATTCGACTCACCCTCTCCTTTGACATTTCAGGTGACTCGTAGACGCGGACATGGAGCCGGGATGGACTCGGGGTGCTCATGCCATGCTAAATAAAAGTTTTGCTCAGACTATTCAATTTGGGTACCTTAGCTTAATTATTTTTATTTGGGTTTTAATTTGGATTTGTAAAAGGCCTTTAATTTATGTTTAAAGATGGTTATGTTTTAATTAGATTCTTAACATGCTTAACAAAATAACTTGGTATGAAACTTTACAAAAATTTGGAAAGACAATGATTTCAAAACTATAACGCAACGTGTTTTAAATTATACCATCGGGTATCACACTATGTTTTTATACTAAGCAAATTCAAATGATTTCCAAATCAAACTCAATTTTCTACTAAGTCAAAAATGTTTTAAGTAACAATTGGAATTACTAACTGAAATCAACTCGTTTTAACTATATACTCCGGGTCAGTTTTCAAAAAAATCTAGTCAACCAAGTCTACTCTAATTTTCTTCAAGTTCACTATGTTTTCACCCCGCTTTTAGATGAAAAATCTAAACCTCTCAAGTACGTTTTTCCCCGTAACATACCAGATTCGGACGTGGTGTCTTGTCCGGGTTTGGGGTGTTACATGGAGTGGCAAGGGAGACGCCACTAAGACCTTGGAGAAGTGACGTCTTAGGTGCAAGGGAAGGGGCCAGTGTTCGAGCTGCGGAGATAGCATCTTGGGTTTGTTTTTGCGTCATGAGAGAGGGGGAGATGTTGGATTCGGTTTGGGCACTTAAAAGATGGAGAAGACTTGGTCTTTGCTTTTGAAATTCGGCTAGGTGGAGGTTTGACTCATTCAAACTTTTTGAATGGGTGTTAGGGAGGAAAAGTAGGAAGAAAATATGGGATTTGAAGGGGGAGTTGGGTAGTGGCCGAATTTTTGCTTGCTTTGGGGGGAGAGCTTGGCCGAATGTTATAAATAGGGGGTGGTGCTCACCTTTGGGTCCTTTTTCACCATTTGCTCTCTTGCCGAAATTGCTAGTATTGCTCAAACACTTTAGTAGCCGAAACCTATTCCTCTAAAGCACTTTTCCTTTCTTTTTGCTCTCAAGGTTGCTAGTTGGCCGAACCACTCATCTTTCATCCCTCCCTTTTCTTTCATTTTGCTAAACCGAAAGTACACCCCACACCTTTCTTTATCTTCTCAAACCTCTTTGGCCGAAACCCCTATTCCCTTTTCCATTGATTTTCTTCCATTGTTAGCCGAACCTACACCTTACCTCTGTGCCAAAATCCCTTATTGTTTAACTTACCTTTGCCGAATATTGGAAGTAGATCTACGGGCCTCAGTTTGCAATCAGTTAGTGAAGGCACTTTGGGGATTTGTGGTATTCAGTCAAGCTTCCGCAATCGAACTCGGTAAGAAGGTGGTAAGGATAATGTTCGGCCAAGGGCCTCAAGTGTTATGTTTCTGAGTTTTGGGCCAAATCTAATATGGTATTATTATGGGATGTTTTAAGTGGTGTTTCGGCAGAGAGTTAGTCAAGCAGCATTTCGGGATTGGATCGTTTGTGCTATTAAGGTGCGTAACCATCGCACTATTTCTCGGTTTGCTTGCTAGCTATTAAACATATGTGTTATGTGTGGAAGCCGATTATAATGGCTTAAGTGATGTGAACCGGTGATGGTAAGATTGGTTGTGATATTTATATATTTTATATATGTTTGATGTGGTATTGATAAATAATAAATACTCACTCTATATGATATTCTTGCATGATTTATTGACACATGGGCATGGGATTGGATTGAAGAAGGAGGAAGTGTACACAAGTTGTACGTGGTCTAATGATAGCTCCGGCTACATTAGCGCTTGAGGGTTAGCTGTGTGCTACCTCAAGGGAGGTGTGGCTCGGTGCCCATCTCGGCGGTTGATGGCTATGTGCATCACCGTAGACAGATATTGATGTTGAGATCATTTTGGTTGATCGGTGGCTCAGCCACGGCCTTGTGCAGCGAATAGCCAAGGTAAGGTTTTGGATCACGATGTGATCAGTGGTGGTTTATCCACGGCCTTAGGCAGGGAGTCTGCTAAGGTTGGCGTACGGTGGGATAGTAGGTTGGGCTGAAAAGCATACTTGCATGATTTGCTTCGATGGTTGTGTGGGTATGGGCCAAGCCCATACGTAGGGGAAATAGGTGTTATGGTTATGCACTGAGTCTGTGGACTCACCCAAATATTTTCCTAACATTTCAGGTGATTCATGAGATGGACCGGGATCGGAGAGGACACATGGTGGCCCATGCCGAAGGAGATGTTTTTAAAGCTTATTTATATTAAGTTCTTGATCTTTTAAACAATGGTTGTAATAAGGATTTATTTTATTATTTTGGTATCATTTTATTATTAACTCTATTATGGTTTGTTTAAATTGAAACACTATGTGAAGATGGTTATATTTTTATAACTTACTTGTTCAAATGTGGAATTATTAAACATATGGCTATATTTTCAAAAGAACATGGTTTCCAAGAGCAAATAAATTTCTACTATTTTATTCTAAGTCAAAAATATTTTCACTAACATAACCAGATGAAATCGTAGTGAATGGGCCGGGTTTGGGGATGTTACACGTTGGTAGAAGCTCTTGAGTAGATACCAAACTACATCAATTTTTTTAAGGATATCCTGTTGACCACTTCCGAACATACTAACGTCCAAAGTGTGACTACTGTAATAAAATGGAGAATTATAAGGTGGTATCTGCAATTATACAGGTCAAGTTGTAATATAGATTTTTCAACGAAGTAAGTGAGTACTTCGAGGAACGTACCCAAGGGAGGTGAGTATTAAATCAATCTTAACCTAAACACTTAAAGATGGGTGATTAGCTCATTTAATCAATCTCAGTCAACTATTGTCTCGGGTTCTTCATCAAGGAACTAGTTTCTACCCTAACAGGATCTTCTAATCTTCCACTAACATAACGAGTTAGTAAGAACTAATTATCTTTGGACCTCACTGTCCAGACTGGTTTGGGGTCAAGGTGTTCACGAATGAGAAATACCAATTTTGGGTTAATTCCCACCTTGATCTTCCCAGTGTTGTTAGGCCTAGGGTTTGTTTCATGTTCTTCCTTTCCCAAATAATTGATCCATTGAATAACCCTACAAAACAATTAAAAGATAATGCTTCCACTTGCTAATCCCCCATAGAAGAATTAGTTCCAAATGGCTTTCATAAACAACATGAAGTAGATGGAATAATTAATCATAATAAATGAATAGTAGAAAGTTTAAGAAAAGCGCGATTGATATTGATAATGAATGTGAATCCATAAGTTTTGATCTCCTTTACAATTCAGATCTCTTGAAAGAAAATAAAGAACAAAAAAAAAACAAAACTCTTAAGAAAACAAAATTAAATCTAAAGAGAAATCTCAACTAATCAAATAATGTCTATAATGTGTGCCAAAGGAGCCTATTTATAGTCTTCAGGTAGCCGTCATCCTTAAACCTAGGTTAGCTAACATTCCCGAGCTTTAAGTTTGATTGTGTAGACCAAAATGCCCTTACTTCATGTTTTATTCTCGTCACAGAGTCGATGTCGTGACATACCAGGACCTGTGTTGCGACATAGCAACCATTCTACTCTACAGCTGTCTTGAGAAGTATGTCGTGACACCCTTAGCCAGTGTCGTGACATAGAAGGTAGTTTCTTACTTTCTTCATTCCGCTCTTTAAGTTGCAACATCGGATCCCCCATGTTGCGACACAGCTTCTAGGATTGGCCCAAAATACCTTCTAATGGTCTCCTACATACTGATCAGCTGTAAATGACACAGCAATAATGTGCAAGCATACACTGTCGATGCAAGTATAATAGATAGACGTGAGTCTGTCAGTTATCTATTCCACAGGGATAGTTGTCTTTTGTCTATTAATGTCGGAGCAATAACTAGATAGAAATGATGTAAATTGTGAGTATAGCTGTCGAAGCAATAATTTGAAAACAATAAGATAAAGTATCCTATGGATAATTGGGATCCTCAACATGAATCTTCAACAGTATACTAAGTACTCACACAGTATAAAAGATAGGTGATTGTCGACGCAATAAAATTTATGTATATCTTACCAAATGCCACTCTATGGTTTAATTTGAGACATAACCATGCACATTAACCTCACCTTTCGATGATGGCAATAGGGTACTATTAAGAATAAGTGGACTAAATTCCTTTAGTCCTTACTCAACTTCCGCTGAAAAGCTTATTAACTCAAACTATCACTACACCTTTCAGTGTTACTGACTGCAATAACACTTTCGTGTTTAGAACATTCAAACCCCTAAGATTAAACAACAAAAATAAGTGTCAATAAGATAACATTTAATAAATCATTCATTGTACTTCCATACAGTAGAAAACTTAGAGTAATCACGGTGTTTTTATGAAATTAGAAAGAATCAAGTGGAGAATACTATTCCTAGGCTACTCGATTGAGTCTATCCATTTCCCCTTGTTCTGCACTTAGATCTCCTCGTCAGGAGTGGATCTGCATCAATCTTCACGTTGGCTCACCCAAGGAAAGCTCAAGCTACCTCAAGATGTGGTTGAAAATCAAGCTCTTCGAACTATGTATGATTATGCTAAACCTAATTTAACAGGAACTGAGTCAAGTATTGTTAGACTTGGTATTGCTGCAAATAATTTTGAGTTGAAACCTAACACTATTCAGATATACAGCAATTTGTTCAGTTTGATGGTTTGCAGGATGAAGATCCAAACAATCACTTGGCAAATTTCCTAGGATTCTATGATACTTTCAAAATATATGGCGTTTCTGATGATGCCATCCGTCTTCGGTTGTTTCCCTTTTCTTTGAGGAATAAAGCTAAACAGTGGTTGCATTCTCTTCCACGAGGATCAATCACTACATGGGAACAAATGACCGAAAGTTTTTTATTAAAATATTTTTCGTCAACTAAAACGGCCAAGTTAAGGAATGATATCTCTTCTTTTGTGCAGATGGATTTAGAAACACTTTACGAAGCATGGGAGAGATACAAAGATCTATTGAGAAGGTGCCCACACCATGGATTACCCTTGTGGCTACAGGTCCAAACTTTTTACAACGGTGTGAACCCTTCAACTAGGAAATTGATTGATTCAGTCGCCGGTGGAACATTGAACAACAAAACATCTGAGGCTGCCTACGAATTCATTAAAGAGATGTCACTGAATAACTATCAGTGGCAAGTCACAAGGACAAAGCCAACAAAAGCAGCCAGTGTTTTCAACCTCGACACAGTAACCATTCTATCAAACTAGGTAGAACTTTTAAATAAAAAGGTTGATGGTTTATGTGATTCTTTGCAGGTACATCCAGTTATGCAGTGTGATACGAATGGAGGAGGGATGAACAACATAGACTATCCACCTTACAACCCGAGCACTGAGAACGAGCAAGTTCACTATATGGGTAACAATTTTAAATATCAAAATAACCCTTATAGTAATACTTACAATTCAGGTTGGAGGAACCATCCGAATTTCTCGTGGGGTGGTCCAGGAAATTAGAGACAACAACCCTCTCCAAACTTCCAACAACAGCCCTACCCACAGGAAAAGAAGCCGAACCTTGAAGAGATGCTAACAAAATTCATAGCGGTGTCAGAAACACATTTCCAAAACACCGAAATAACACTTAAAAAATCAACAAGAATCGATTCAAGGGATTGAGAACCAATTAGGACAACTCGCTAAGCTGATCTCTGAATGACCACAAGGTAGCTTGCCAAGCAACATTGAAACTAACCCCAAGGAGCAACTTCAAGCCATAACCGCTCACGATAGTGAAGGGTTAGATGAGCCCAAATTAAGCCAAGAGAATTGGGTAGGGAAAGGTAAAGTCGAGATAAGTCACGAGAAGCCAAAAACGGTAATTAAAGAGTACCAACCTCGTATACCCTATCCTGATGTGATAAAGAAGGACAACACAGACGAACAATTCGGTAAATTTCTTAAACTTTTAAAGATGCCAAATTCAAGGAAATTTTTAAAAGAGCTCTTAACAAGCAAACAGAAGTTAGACGAAGAATCGCATGTGGAACTAAACGCAATATGCTCAACAATGTTGCAAAATAAACTACCACGAAAATTAAAAGACCCAGGGAGTTTTACAATTCCATGTTTAATTGGTAGTTTATCTGTTGATAATGCTTTAGCAGATTTAGGGGGGAAAGCATAAATGTTATGCCTTATAAAATGTTTAAACAAATAGGTCTAGGGAAACCCAAACAAACTAGGATGAGCATTCAATTAGCTGATAAAAATATTAGAATTCCTAGGGTTATAACTGAAGATGTTCTAGTGAAAATTGATAAATTTATATTCCCAGAAGACTTTGTCGTTTTAGACATGGATGAGGGCAATAATATTCCTTTAATTTTATGAAGACCCTTTTTAGCAACTGCCAGAACTAAAATTGATGTTTGTGCAGGTGAACTCATACTTTGTGTAGGTGACGAAACAATCACTCTTCAAGCTCTCGACTCAGCTAAGACATCGAGTAATCAAGGTGAGAACATAAATTCTATGAATAACCATTCGGTTAAACCTTCTTTTCAGGAAGCACCACGAAACTACACAACTGAGCCAGATCCTAGACCTCATGCCAACAAAGAAATAACTCATAAGGAACGAAGGCTTCAGATCGATGAACTAGACGAGTGTAAGACACACTTCAAGGAGAAATTAGGAATACACAAAGCAGAACCAACACCATTCCGTGAGACAAACGAATTTATTATCGGAGATCAGGTATTGTTAGATAAGGCAGACTCTCGAATACCTCCTCCTGACCCTAATACAAACAAAGAAATCTCTTTTAGTGTACTCAAGGTTTTCCCATACGGAACAGTCGAGGTAAGTAATCCTATATTCGGCACTTTCAAAGTAAACGCTACTCGACTTGAGCTATATACTGATAATAGGACTGATAGTATGAGAAATGACTTTCAACTCCTCAAACCACCATGATTATGCGAATGAGAGGTAACTCTAGCTTAAGACTTTAAATAAGCAGTTCTCGAGATGCAACCCGAGTACTAACCCCATTAATTTTTACATTTTTATTTTTACTCTTATTTCTCCTTTTTAGTACCTAACTATAAACTAACCAAAGTGCAAATTTCCATACCACACGGCCTTACACACAGCCGTGGCCGTGGCCATGTGGATACTATGGATTTCCTTACTAACATGGCAGAGATAGTACGAAACAGAACGAAAAATATCTTCAAGCCACGGGCCCTGACTAAACACTACGGTAGTGTGACGCAACCGTGGTCGACACTATTTTATGAACACGGGCGTGGCGATCTGCACATGGGCATGGGAGAAACGAACGAAGCATAACACGGCCGTGCGACACGGCCGTGTGACTTGAAACACTCACAATACACGGGCGTGGGGATGTACTAGACTAGAAATCTCTATTTAAAACACCCCTCTCCTCTTCTCATTTACTCCTAACTCCTTTCTCTTCCACATTCCTTACACTCCCCTTCTTTTTCATTCTCATTTTTCATCATTCCCCCTAACTCTGGATCTAACCATATCCTTGTCGAAGAAACGGAAGGATTCTAGCACAGTCTCCTTTTGTGAGACCGATCTACATAAGTTCATGCCGGCCGCTTCATTAACTCGACAGGAAAAGGACCTTTGAGTCCATTTAACTTTTCTTTTTATTTTCCCTTCTCCTTTATTTTCCTTTTCTTTAGTTTTCTTTTACTTAGTTTAATCTATTTTATTTCGTTTTCTTTAATTTAGGTTCTAAAGGCTGCTTGGGAATCACACACCACGACTTTAGAAATCACACCCACCTCGCTAACCATCTAACAATAAGGATTCTCTGGTCCATTAATCTTTTCTTTTAATTTTATTTTACTTTTTCTTTTCTTTCTCTTTATCTTTCTTGTCTTTAAATATATATTTAGAATATTTTGAACTATTATTATTTCCTGGCTAATTCTTCACAAGCTTTCCAATTTCTTCATCTAGCACAGAGATTGTCGGGGCCACCATACCACGACACTCCCAACTCAAGGAAGCCATCCAAATTCAGGAAGTTTCACCTCTTCCTATCTCTTAAATTTCATATATATCTTTGTAAATTGAGGGCAATGTACATCTTAAGTGTGGGGGGTAAATATTTATTTCGAGAAAGTGCCTAACTTTCTGCATTATTCTCAAATCCCTGAATTATGCCTTGAATTATACCTTATTCTTAAGTAATTTTCTCATATTATGATTAGAACAAAATTTCTTTTGATTTATGATTTTTATTGATATGTTTTGAATTAAGTCTTTGATAATTGTGCAGTGATGATTTAAACTTTAGGAGACTAGAGAATCAAGCATGATAAGTCCATTTTCAAAAATTAAAATTTTTTAGGTTGTCTACCTGAATCTAGTTATTACCTTGAAGTTTGAAATTTACAAAGTTGATATAAAAAACCCATAATTTTTGTGAGATTTTGAGCCTTTAAGAGCATACATCCTTTCGTGCTCACTTTTTGATTATGAGTGTGTCAACATTGATTAGTTATTCTAGAACTTGCTTCGATTATACATGTCAAGATCACATTATTGATTTGATATACAAAGATGATAAAGGCACTTAGGATTTAACCCACTCACTCCACTAAAAAGCTTACCCTCACAATTAACCCTTAGTGAACCCCATTGATCCTAACAACCCTTTTATTGACTCACTCATTAATATTAACCTAAAACCCATCTTGTATTTGTTATCACCACTCATTGACTCCTTTTTTGTCGAGATTTGATTTTGAATAGTTTCCTAACTATGTTCTATATTTTAGTTGTTAAAGTTCTTTCTTATTATTGTAATGATTTGTTCTTAAAAAAAATCAAAGTATATTCATTATTAGTTTTATAATTAAGTGAGCTTATACGTTTAAATTCCACATCTTGAAGAAAAAGCTAGTATTACAAGTTTCTAAATTGATGTAATTATTCAGGATTAATTCATTTTTCTAGTTAGGTAAATTGTCAATTCAATCTCGATTCTAACCTTATAATTCAGCCTTTATCCACACCTTTAACCCAAGCCCCATTACAACCCTTTTTAAAGACTTTTTGATCTGTGTATCATTTCATTTTATAGTGGTGGAGATTTGATTTTCAGGCAAGCCTATGGAATTAACTTTTCATGTTCGACTTTTGAGTGCTTAATTTTGAACCTCAAACACTTTGAGTGATTTGAGTGAATCTTTAGTGAGGATATCAACTCTTGTTGATTTTGAATTAAAGGTAATTAATTTGGTAAGGGGAAACACTTATGTTTTTATGCTACAAAAACTATGACTTTGATTGTTTGAATCTTTAGGACCCTTCTACTTAAATTATCAATGTATGAATTACCTTTGAATTATGATGGAACATTATTGATGAATATTATGAATCAATGATGTTCATTTTAATTGTGAGTTGAGAATTTTGCTTGAGGACAAGCAAATGCTTAAGTGTGGGGGTATTTGATAAACCGTAATATATACATATTTTAATCCCACATTTAGCATACTTTTGGATGATTTAAGCCTTGAATTGTGGAATCTGGTGCTCTTAATCCGTTAATTTCATGTTTTATACTTAGGAGAGCACCGGAGAATGAAAAGAACGAGAAACAGGCTTAAAACGGAGTAAATGGGCCAACTTACGAAATCGGCACGAGCTGGGCCCAAGCCACACGACCGTGCCTCCTTAACAGATTCGACCACACTCTGGCCACGATTCACACGGGCGTGTCCCTACCGTGAGAAAGAGGAATTTTACTCGGATTAGGGTACTTAGAGGCAAAGAAAGCCATTCCAGAAGCCTATATAAACACCCTAGAGGCCAACCTTCAGGGGGCGTCCAGTTACGCCAAAGAGCCGAGCCAGAGACGCCAGAATTATGGGATTTACTTGAAGAAAGCCAGATGATTCATCTCAAGAGGTCGAAATCATACTCAAGATGGAGGATCTTCCCTTCAATTTCCTTTAGGGGGTTTTAGGGTTTTTCTTATGTTTTGTTTTATATTTTCTTCTGAGATGTATTCTTTTATAATTATGAACTAAACCCTCAAATACCTGAGGGGGATGAAGCCTAAGACAGATCTTGTTATTGTTTTCTGAACTATATGATAAATACTTGATTTGTTCTTAACTATGTGTTCTTAATTCCTGTTTTAATATTTCAGGATATTGATTCAAGTATTGATGTGCTTAGGCAGAGGAGGAATAGACCCTGTCTAAGAGTAGATCTAGCATAGTTAAGCAGAGTTGATCGCAACCCTAGAGATAGGATGACGAAAATCTGCCGGATTAGGGTCAAACCTAATATGGGAGTCCATAGATCGAGTTAATGCAATTCTAGGGGTTTTAATTAGAAAGAGCTTTCAATTAATCAACCTAGGGTTAGACGTTAGTAGCCTCGAGAGAGGTATTAATATACATTAGGGAATCCTACGGATCAAGTCAAGTGAATAAATCGTCTGGTTCAGAGTTAGATAACAAGTGAAGTCTAGGTGGATTCTTCCTCGGGTATTGTCTTAATTAATTGGTTTTTCCCACAAGTGTTTTCCCCAATTCATTCTCTTTGTCTTTGCATCTTTAGCTTAGTTGTTAGTTAATTTTAGATTAATTAATAATTCTCTTAATTCTTAGGCTAAATAATAAAAAGAAAGTATTAGTACTTTTGGTTCCTTTGGGTTCGACAATCCGGTTTTACCACTTAACTATACTACTGTTTGATAGGTGCGCTTGCCTCAATCGTTGTCATAGTTAGTTTCTAGGCTCGATCATTCTTTATATAAAATTTTAAGACTCTGACACACGATCATTTCCCAATTCAAGACAAGATGAGTGTCCTCACATCGCTGCAGTACCTTATCCAAATTGTTAGCGCAATGATCAAAACCATTACCATAAACTGAAAATTCATCTATAAAAACCTCTAAAGAGTCTTCAATCATATCTAAGAATATTGCCATCATACACCTTTGAAATGTGGCTGGTGCATTGCAAAGACCGAAAGGAATACAACGAAAAGCAAAAGTACCAAAGAGGCAGGTGAAAGTCATTTTCTCCTGATCCTCTGGTGCAATAGCAATTTAGTTGTACCCAAAATAGCCGTCTAGGAAGTAATAATAAGCTTTTCCTGTAACATCCTGAATTTTTGGGTCTATGCGTTTGGTGTGTGGATATGTTTAATGTGTTAATTTAAGTGTTAGGAGCCTAGATTGGGCTCAGGTTTGGGCTGAGGTCTTGGTTAAATTTTATGTTTGGGCATTACAGGGTTTAAAAGGTGATAACAGAGTTTAAAATACCAAAGTGGGCCTGTGGCCCAATGTTAAGTGGCGCTGCAAAGGAGCTGGAAGTGGCATCATTAGTAGATGGAGGGAGACCCAATTTGTGGTCGTTTGGAGCCCATCAAGTTGGGCCAATTTCGGCAGGCCAATGAGAGTTAGGGGGCGGCAATGTGGCTACAAAATAAGGGATTTTATGTTTTAAATTATGTGGATATTATGCTGATAAAGGAGGGAGGAGTTAGAGATAATTAAGTCTCTTTTAAATGAGTTAGTAGATTAAGATAAAGGAGAAAAGATAGGATTTATCTGCAAGGTTAGGTAAGTGCCGAAATTTCTATAAATAGGGGGGATAGCTAATCAATTCTGGCATTAGAACCCTACTTTTTCTTCTCTTCCTGTGCCAAAAATTTGAAGGCCATCTCACTTGTTTTCTTTTCTCATCTTTTCTATTCCAAAAGCCGAAAATCACCACCTCCCTCACCTTTTCTTTCTTTTTCTTTGAAATTTCCTTTTAGCCGAATCTTCTGATCCCCATTATTATTCTTTTCCCATTCACTAAAAGCCGAAACTCCTCATTCAATTCTCCTAAAAGTCGAAAAACACATCTAGTTCATCTTTTCGGGATTTTCTTAAAAGCCGAAATCCCTAGATCTTATCTTCTGTGATTGCCAAAATCCTTCTGTGGTGTCTGCTTGTGCCGAATCTTGAAACTATAGGTAAGTGTCGATTAGTGAGATTTCCATCTTTTTCCGGCTTTTAGAGATCTTAGCCGAATGGCTATAGGGTTAACTAATCGGGTGTTTTCTCTCATTTGCGGCATTCTGGGATTTGAAGGGGATTCAATCGCTTAGATTTCTAAGCCAGAGTTCAGTAGCACTTGGATCGTATTACTTTCAGGATTTCAAGGTAAGGCGATTTGTTAATTTAAACGTAAATTCGGGTAAAACACTAACCCTTGGCCGAATATAGGAGAGGCCTTATTTTCGCATTATTTCGGCTTTTTGAGCGAAGTTGTGGATAGAAGGCAGTAGATCTGTTTAGCAAGGGTATCGACATGAATCAGGTGTGTAACACTTCTACACCATTTAGATTGCCTGTTAAAATATGTTATAAATCTGTTATATTCTGATAAATGCCGAAATCCCAGCATCATGGTTAAAACCCGAGGAGGGTAAAAGTGAATCACCAGGTTAGTGATCCTTGTCATTCCTAAGTGAATGTTCCTGTTAAGGTGACATCTGTGATAAGTATGTTGTTTCTGTGATTGCATGGGGTTGGGTTTATTGAAAGGGGAAGTGTTCTGTTGTAGCGGCTTCTGCCGTGCCCTGTTGTAGCGGCTTCTGCCGTGACCTGTTGTAGTGGCTTCTGCCGTGACCTGTTGTAGCGGCTTCTTCCGTGACCTGTTGTAGTGGCTTTTGCCATGACCTGTTGTAGTGGCTACAGCCATGATCTGACGATGAGCAGCATGTCTGCCATCAACGGTGTGTAGCGGTGTGGGTTGATTGTAGAAATACCCAAATGGTGTGACTGGCAAGTAAGGGTGGCTGTAGCGGATGGAAACCTAGGATTTGGGTTGGGCTTTGCATATTTTGTTATATGTTCTGTGGGGTTAAGGCCCAAGTCTAATGGTGCATGAGGGTTGCACACTGAGTCTCGCAACTCACCCTATTATTGAACAATTTCAGGTAGCACTTAGTGCATCGGACCGGGCTGGAGAGGAGCGCGAGGTGGCCATGCGAGAGAATACTTGATCCAGCAGAAGAGTTTACTTAGAATATTGATTTAATATTTTTGATTAAGGGTTTTCAATTTCGTTGTAATAAGGCCTTGGGCCACTAGACTATTATTTATGTTTCGGTTTTATGTTGGGCTATTATTACTGGGCATTTAAATTTTATGTCTAAATTAAGTTAAGACATGTATAAAATTTCGGTTTTTATTTAAAAACTCACCAAGGTAATTTATAACTTTATACCTTATATGATTTAATAAATTATTAAGTTTTCGGTATAAATATTTAAACCTGATAACTGTTTTCCAAAGTGCTACATCTTTTTACGAAATTACTTTAGTGACATACCAGATCCAGTTGTAGTGTTTGGGTTGGGTTTGGGGTGTTACATTTCCTGCAAGCCGATCTAACATTTAGTCAATGAAGGGAAGTGGAAAATGACCTTTCCTTGTGGCAGCATTTAATTTACGATAGCCCATACAAACACGCCATGCCATGGGGATACGTGTTGGTAATAATTCATCCTTATCAGTGCGAACTACTATGATGCCACTCTTTTTTAGGACGCATTGCACTGGACTCACCCACTTGCTATAAGAAATCGGGTAAATAATTCCTGCATCAAGCCATTTCATGATTTCTTTCTTGACCACTTCCTTCATCTTCTCGTTTAACCTTCTTTGCAGTTCAATTGACTGCTGGCCATCATCTTCTAACTTGATTTTGTATATGCAAAAAGAAGGACTAATACCTTGAATATCCGCAATACTCCAGGAAATAGCTCGTTTGTGTCGCTTGAGAATGCGAGTCAATTTCTTTTCTTGTGTTGCATCCAGTGTTGTAGAGACAATAACTGGAAGAGTATCGTGATCGCCCAAGAAGATATATTTAAGATGAGGAGGTAGTGGATTCAATTCCAGAGTGGGTGCTTCTACAATTGATGGTTTGAAAATTGGAGCGGTTCTGTTGGTTAGGTCTAAGGATTCAAGTTGCCATTTATGCTTGACTTCAACAGTACTAGCGTCAACCATGCTATCATAATTTTCCATGGATTCAGTCTTTGATGTCACTAAATTTCTTCAACAAAGACTGTGCTTTAATTGTTGAATTCTTCCCCAATCAAATCATCAAGCACACCAACAGTGTGGCACTTTACTTTGTTCTTCCCATTCATTACCCGTGAGGCCTTCTTCTCCTACCCAATGACTTCAAAAGAATTGAATGAGGAGTCGTATAAGGTGAAAATCTCATGTACGGTTCTATCGAGTGGCAGTAAGGGTGACTTATCTATCAACTTTTAAACACTGAAGGTAACTTGCTCATCATTCATTCGCATAGTGAGTTCTCGTTTATAAACATCAATAAGAGTGCGGCCAGTGGCTAAAAATAGGCGTCCCAAAATTATGGGAACTTCCTTGTCTGCTTCGTAGTCAAGTATGATAAAATCAGCTAGAAAAATGAATTTATCCACACGAACTAAAACATCTTTGATTTGCCCTTCAGGTTGAGCTAAAGATCGATTAGTTAGTTGCAATGTCACTGCAGTGGGTTTCATATGACCAATTCCCAACTTTCTAAAAGTAGATAATGGCATGAGGTTGATGCTGGCTCCCCCATCGCATAAAGCTTTGCCCAAATATTGATTGCAAATCGAACATGGAATGGTAAAAATGCCAGGATCTTTCAATTTAGAAGGTAAATTATTTGTCAAGAAAGCACTACATTCTTCTGTGAGTGCAATAGTTTCAACATCAGTGAGTTTTTTCTTCTTGGACAAGAGGTCTTTCATAAATTTCCCATAACTAGGAATTTGTACTAGAGCGTCCACTAAAGGAATATTGATTTGCAGTTCTTTTAGTGTATCTAGAAATTGCTGATACTATTTAATATTTTCATTCCTCTTAAATCCTTATGGAAAAGGTACAAGTTGTAGAACATCCGGTTATGGCGATACCTTTGGTTGCATCCATTGTAACAGCCCAATTTTAGGGCTAGTCAGAATAGTGGTTTCAAGAATACTAAACCGAGGTTAGGAAAAATTATTTTGATGTCATTTTATGTGTTATAGCATTCAAATATGGCTATGTGAAAATTTTGATGCTTTAATTTTAATGATTTCATGCTTAATTATGAAAAAGGACTAAATCGCATAAAGTGCGAAAGTCCTATTCTTCAAGGTAGAGTTGCCAAATAGCCATAGAATGTTAAATTGGAGGTCCCTAAAGTGCAATTAGGCCATTGAATTAGTGATGGCTGGCCATGTGGGAGCTAGGGAGACAAGATTTTAATGTTGGTCAAATTTGGTGGATATTAGGTGATAGAAATGAATAAAATAAGATGAGTAAAAGATGTTATCATCTTTCACTATTCCTCCACCTTCATCCACCAAAATTTTAAGAGATATAAGGGTTTTGAAGCTCAAAACTTTCAGCCAACATATTCCCTAGCAAGTAAGTGATTTTTGAGGCTTTCCTTAATGATTTTTGTACTTTTGGAGTCCTCAAAGCTTAATCCAGCTAATGAGAGAACTAATTTGTGATATGGTTGAAAGTCTAGGGACTTGCCATGAGAATGGTCATGTTGTTACCTGAGTTTTTGTGGAAGAAAATGAATGTTAGGAAGATGAGAAACAACTTTGTGAAAGGTGTTAGCATGAAAGCACCTAAATAGGACTTGAATGCAAAGAATGAAATTGTGTCATAAATACATGAAATAGTTGGAATTGTGAGTAGTTGTAAGAGAAATAAATGTTCATCTAGGCTTGTTTATTGAGGAAATGTGATGAAAAATGATTTACGAGCCTAGGGACAAAATTGTAATTTTGCCATAGTGCAAGGGCAAAATGGTCATTTTTGCCTAAGTGTAGATTTTGATGTAATATGATTGTAAAGTGAACTAAATGAATAAATTTTATTGTTATAGATCAAGAAGAGCTCGACATTAACCTTGACCAGGGAAAGGCAAGGTGACGGATTAAACCGTTAGATAAACGAGTTCTGCACCGAGGTAAGTTTATGTGTAAACGATGCATTTTATTTAAATACATTGTAGTTGTTGATTGGTGCGTGGCATGACTGAGGATATGTAAAATTCAAATGGATTGAATTTTGATAGTTATTGTATAATTTCGTATGAATGACGAAATAATTATGTAAGTGTGTTATATCAATACTTGATGGTGGGCTAAGTGTGATACCACCTTAATACTTAAATACGATGGGCTGCGTGCGATACCATCATTTATATCATTGTTTAGTGGGCTATGTACGATACCACTTTGATTATTCTTTTTGGTGGGCTTTGTGCAATACCACCCTATTAACGGTCAACGGTGGGCTAAGTGCGAAACCACTGAGTGATTTGGCATTGTGGTTGGATTAGTGAGAAATTACGATGAGTTGTAGCATGAGATATTGTGGTGTTAAGTGCAGGGATGCAAGTGAATGAATGTATGCATTAGGTTTGGATGTGGTTGGAATGTGGTAAGGGATAAAATGAGTAAGCATGAATGTGAATGTGGATTGTCTTTGTTTAGTATAATGCTAATTGTTGTTTAGCTCATACTATAATGTTATTTGTTCACATGTAAACTTACTAAGCTTAAAGCTTACTTCCCTTTCCTTTCCCTTGTTTTATAGAGTTTAAGAACCGAGCCGGGATACGCTGATAACCAGAAGACCGCCCACACTATCAGCTCACCTCGGTATATCTAAACTTAGTAATATTGTATATGGCATGTATAGGGGCTAGACTAGTTAGGGTATTTTGTTATTTTGGCCAAAAGTGTGTTGGACCCTTTTTAAGGAAAACTATTTTGTATATTGCCATGGTTGATGGCTCACTTTGTCATTTATGAAAAGATATAATCATTCATGGAACTTTAGGTTGCAAAATTTGAGTATGTTTGATGATATGTCAATGGGTCCTTGTTGTATGAGCTAGAGGGGTGAAAAGATCTTGGCAAATAGCCTTGTTCTTGTGTACATGGGTAGGCACACGGGCATGTGTCTAGGCCGTGTAGGACACACAGTCAGTCCATAGACGTGTGCCCAGGCTGTGTGAAGTCTGCACCTTGAATTTGGAATTTGAATCTCACACGGTTGAAGCACACGGGCATGCCCAGGCCGTGTGGATTAATCAGAGGTGACCACGGGCAAGCCATATGGGCGTGTGTCCAGGCCATGTGATTCAAGTCAGTGTCAACCATGAGCGTCGAATACGGGCGTGTGAGATGATATACGGGCGTGTCATCTCTCCAATGGGCGTGTGACCCTTGTTTAGGTAAAATTTTCTTAAGTGGGTAAAAGTTTCCAAATTATCTCCGAAACCTTTTGGAAGCATGTATAGGGCCTCGTAGGTCCATTATAAGGATGATAGACATATGAATGGAAAAGTTTTAATTTGAAATGAGTTTGATAGCCCAAATTTGTATGACTATGTGAGTTAAGTACGGTAACGCCTCGTACCCGGTTCCGACGTAGAATACGGGCAAAGGGTGTTACATCCATAATTTTGAGGGTTGAATATAAGGCATGTGAGTGACAGTTGGTGGTACTTCTTTGTTTGGTACATCAACAAGCTCTTTAGAATCAACCTTTCCATCAGGGCTTATGTCACCCATATCTGGGGATGTTACAGTAGAACCGATAACCGGCTCACCATTTTGTTTACCACTCCTAAGAATGATAGCTTTATAGTGCTCTTTCCCCCTCGGGCTGGGGTTTTTGGTGTCACTTGGTAAGGAGCCTTGTGGTCGAGTATTTAGATTTGAAGCAAGCTATCCTAATTGTGCCTCCAATGCTTGAATGGAAGATGAATTTCCTTGAACAATAGATTCTGTGCGAGTAATATGCTCCCTCATTAATGCCTTAAGAGTCATTAATGTGTCAAAAGTAGAAGTGTGTGTATGTTATTGTTGTTGCTATCCTTGGATATTCTGATTCATCATCGAAAAATGTTGTGGTTGCATCTGATTTTGATGTGATTGTGTCGGACCTTGTTGTTGATACCTCTGAGGATGTAGACTGTAGTTCTACTATTGTTGAGTACAATTCCCTTGTCGTGGATTATAATTGCCATGAGTAGATGCATTCCCATATCTTAATGTCGCAGCATTTTGCTCAACATTCTGAGTTCCTCAAAACTGTTGGTTGCGTGCAGAGTTGTTGGAAGGGTTGTCATAAGAATTTTTGCAAATATTACTGACATAACAGGCATTTTCTGCATGTTACGGACAATCTTCAGAACTATGGTTGTCACTGTAAAATTCGTAGCAAAAGGTAGGAATATCCAATTGTTGAGCGATCTGTATAGGTGCAACGTCGTTCGTCCCTTACATATTTTTAATCATGTTTGTGAGTGAAGAGACTTGGGCACTTAGCGTTGATATTCCATCCAATTCAATAACTCCTGGGTAATCATTGCTTATGCAGCTCTAGAGATGGGATATTGGTAATCATTTTGAGCAATTCTTTCAAGAATTCTCACAGCATTATTGTAAGTACAATCCAACAGCGGTCTATTGGCTGATGCGTCGACAAGATTTCTTGTATGTGAATTCAAACCGTTATAAAAAATCTGAATTTTTGTTTCTGGTTGAATATTGTGCGTGGGAAAACTTCGAAGCAAATACTTATAACATTCCCATGTGGTGTGAAGATTTTCATCATCCAGTTGTTGGTAAGCAGTAATATTGTTTTGAATATGAGCATTCATTGTCAGTGGGTTAAATCGCAACACAAACTACGTGGCGAGAGCATTCCAAGAAGTGATTAATCTAGTAGGTAGCCCACGAAACCAAATGCGAGCCTTCGCTTTCAAGGAATAGGGAAATAATTGCATCCTTAATAAAAAGGATTTAAGATGTTCTCTCGCATCTTCATGTGGCAGTCCAGCATATTGGCCATTGGAGTTCAGCATTTGAAACATCACTGGCTTTAGTTCAAAGTTCCAGCTTGAATTGTTGGTCTAACAACTCCTGGTTGTAGATAATCCAGAATAGGTACTACATAATCTCGTATAGTTCTATTGTGGATGTGAGCATTTTGTGGCAACACTGGGTTACGAATGTTTTGCTATTGTATCGGTGGTGTAATACCCCTCACCCGTATTCAATGCCGGAATAGGGTTACGGAGCATTACCGGACTTATTACACAATAAAACATACATTTCACATATATATTCAAATTTCATGTAATCATCATTCAACATCATTCACATTGTCCCTAATACGAGCCTACGAGGCCCAAAACATGCATTCAAGGTGGTTCAAGACTAAACCGATAACACAGTAAATTTTTAGAAAACATAAAAAATTTCTCAAAATACAGGGAACACACGCCCGTGTGGCTTGGCCGACCAAAGACACGCATGTGACACAAGTCGTGTGGACATTCGAAATGGGATCACGTGGCCGTGTCCAGCCTGTGTTTGACCCTGTGTAACTCCCTGACTTGGGTCACACGGCCAACCACACGCTCGTGTGACCAGCCCGTATGCCCTTCGAAATGGCCACACACGCCCATGTGCCAGGCTGTATGCTAGGCTATGCCAAACCTGTAGGGTATACTGACTTATGCCACATAGCCAAGTCACACACCCGTGTGCTGGACCGTGTGGAGCATACTGACTTGATTTCTAATTACACACTAAGGGACACACGGTCGTGTAACCTGACCGTATGTCACACACACTGAGACATACGCCTATGTCTCTGCCCTTGTGGGAAAAAAATAGGATCAAGCCATTTTGCCACCCAAATTGTATACACCTACACCAAACCAATTGGCACCAAAACATGACATAAATAGGCATTCATCCAATCTCAAATAAGCTTAATTCATGCTATATCAATACCAACAATACAAGGTATACAAATACCGCAATATGCCATTCAATTTCGTACCAAAACTCATAATCTCAAATCATCTATAAGACCATATTCATTTAAGCATCATCTTGCCTAAAATAAAAAATATACCAATCTCAAATGTCAACCATTTAATACTCCAACTACCCATTCACAACATGCATATAAATGGAAATTATACACAACATTTCAATAGGCCCTTTTCACATATATATACAACCATCATCAAACATACCAAAATAAACCAAATATCATGGCTACATATAACAGACCACATAACATTTACAAGCCAATTCAAATGGATAAATTCATTATTATCATACATACCAAAATGACCATACTCCTATACATGCCATAGAACCAAATACATAGATTCAAAAGTACCAAAGTGATAGCTTGATAGTGTGATAAGGTCTCCAAAGGTTCCCAAACCTGAGCTAGCTTTAATTTCTGAAACACCCCAAACCCGGCCCACGAGCTTTGACCAGATCTGGTATGTTCCTCAAGTAAACCGGTTCAAATTCTTTTGCTTCTTAGGAAAAACTTGTGCTATTTTTTTAAAAAATATTATTTTGGGTTGGGCTTGAGTTGAAAACGAATTCGATTTTATATTGAAAACCCTTTTTAATTTTAAGTGATAAAACATATAGAGTATTTTCAAAAATAAATTACTTAATACTTTAACTTAATAAAAATTTGTAAACATAATTAAACAATAAGACAGAAATAAAATAGTTCACTAAGGCCTTATTACATCAAATATAACCCAAATTTAAAATCAAAGTACTTAAAGAAAATAAAAGTCCAAATCATAGATTTCTTGCTGTGCATGACCATCCCTAAGCTTCTGCCGAACCCGGTCCATTACTGTTCGTCACCTGAAAATAGTCCCACAACGGGGTGAGTCAACAGACTCAATGTGTACACAACACTAAGTCCAAATAGATTTAGGCATACCATACATATCAAACCATATAATAACCTATATAGCAAATAGTAATGCAACTTATTCACATGTGCTCACTTATTGGGCTTGGCCCATAACCATATCACATTCTTATAATAGGGTAGTTAACCACATAATTTCCACATACTGGGCTTAGCCCATTTCCACACTGATCCACATTCATATACTGGGCTTGGCCCTTTTCTTAATATTCCACATATCAACTGGGCTTGGCCCATTTCCACATTAAATATTCATATCAGATATAATATGCAAAGTGCACCCAACCCAACCTAGGGTCCATCCTCTACACACCCCCGTATCCAGCCTACCACACACCAGGGGATTAACAAATCACCCTCTCCTTTTCACTCCAAAGGCAATCAATGCCGTCCACGTGCAATTAAGCACAATAATCCACAACGCGACCTCAGTCAGCGCCAATCCACGATGTAGCCGTAGTTAACACCAAAACCACGATGGGACACATAGTCACTCATCAACCACGATATGGCACATAGCCTATATCAACCACGATGAGGCACAGAGCTACTCATCAAACCACGCGAACTTAATCGCAAATAAATCCACGACGTGACCTCAGTCAACGTCAATCCACGATGTAGCTCAAGGCTAACATCAAACCACGTATCGAAGTACACCCGTACCTTCTTTCATATCCCAACCCATGCATATGCAACAAGTAATAGTGGCATAATAATAAATGCATGCACATGTTATTAAGGCAATCAATCACATTTCCACAGGCATAGTCACATTCACATCGGCACCTTCACATTCTTATCATTATTCTCATGTTACACATAACATATTTCATAATCCTAGTAGGAGTAGGAAACGTACCTGAGTACTTTTGTACCATAGCATGGTACTTAGCCATATTCACATTCTTATAACATACATGCATATTTAAATATTGCCATAAACTTATTAAGAATTAATGTGGGGTACACACGTGATTCGCTTAGGGTTTCCAATCCAAATCCCGAAAAGCTTGATCTAATGCCTTAGATCTTAGATCTCTACATTTAATCAATCATTTAATACTTAGTAAAGAACTATTCGGCCATAAATCCAAATCCTAGTAGGATTAGTACACTAAAACTTACCTTGGTGTCGAATTGACTATAGTCAAATCCCGAAAACTTTGTTGTATTCCTTCTTGTATTCCGCCAAACATTAAATCACATCCTAGGTTAGTTTCGGCTTTTCAAACAATTATGAAATAGATCTAGATATCAAAATAAGCCTTGGCCGAATGCTATAGACACTTACCTTGTGGATTTTAAATCCCGAAACTCACCGAATAACTAGGGAACACGCGGCCTATGGTGTACCTTCGGGAAAAGAACTTCTCCTTCCTTGTAGTCAACACTTAGTAAATCCCGAAAGATCTCTTCAAAGTTTCGGCAACAAGATATTAAGGGTATTAGAATCTTAATTTCGAAAGCCTTAAAAGAAATAGAATGAGAATATAACCTAATCTTACCCTTACTGAAGAATTCGATGGAACTCTTGCTTAAACCCTTAGCAGTACTCGGCTATGGCTTTGATGTGGATAACAATTTCGGCTCTTGAGGCTTAGTGAGAAATCGACTAGGGCTATTGGCATCTTCAACTTTTGATTGTGTTTGTAATAGAAGAAGAAAAGAAAAGAGAAAAAGAGAATAATGGCAGAGAGAATTCGGCAGAGAGAAGAGGAGAAACTTTAGAGAATTTCGGCAGAGGTTTTCTTGAAGAGAAAAGTATGAATGAAGAATAGCCTTACTCTCCCTTTTATAGCCGAAATTACTAGGCTAGAGTCCCTTACTTGGCCACCACTCTTCTATTTTGATAGCTTTATCCCTTGAATTATCACTTTATAAAAAGAATTTAATCTAACTATTAACTCTTGAAAATAATGATAAATAAATCCCTTATTTATCCCCTATTTAGCCGAAATTTAAAGAGAATAAAACTCATCTTTTAAAAGCCTTAATGCCGTCCACCTCTCTGCTTCTGGAAGCAAAAATAAAACTTTTTTTATTTGCTTCCCAAGTGACTCGAACTCAGGCCCAACACCCTTGCATGTGGCGCCATTTCCAGAGGCCCTAAGTGGCATCTTCAGGCCACTTTTCCAAGCCTGATTGTGTGTCAAATTCCTCCTACTAATTTTCTTAAGGCCACCTTGCCTTAATTTCCTCTTTTTAAACCTTAAAACGTGACATTTCTTTACATTTCCAAGTTTCCAAAAATTTTCGTTTGCCTCCTTTAAACTTAACATTTCTAAAGCATTTCCTTACATTTCCAAGATATTTCCCTACATTTCCAAGACAAGACATTTCCTTACATTTCCAACACATTTCCCTACATTTCCATACATTTCCATACATTTCCTTACATTTCCATACATTTCCATGCATTTCCTTACATTTCCATACATTTCCATACATTTTAGGGTTCCTAAAACTCCTCAGAACACATCCAACACACCCACTGAGCCCACTATCTCATGAATTACGCACGAACGCATAACCCCTAATCTAGGATGTTACAATTTCACTATAAAACACAGAAAAATAAACAATGTAAGCTATAAAGCTTAGTAAGCTCGTATGAAATAATAAGCAAAGCTCACCATTCAATTACCATTCAAGAATATGAACATAACATACTGCAAAACATTTAATCACAATATTAACATATATCCAATCACATAATTAACCATGAACTCACAACTTCCATAGATTCAATGCTTATATAGTTTCCGTACATACTTGTACTGATACGTATCTATTTTTCACCATTTCATATCTTTGATATATCCATTGAACCATTTGGAATACTATCAGATACTCGGGAATCACGCACCCTAAGTGCCACATATATAGACGAAGCTATCTCAATATCATATCACATATATTCCTTACTCTCGAGCTATCAACGGGTCTGCTCACACAAGTTGACGGGCATGATGAAACTACACGGTGCTGCTCATACAAGCTGATGAGAATCGACAACACATGCCGGATAACTCAGCCACCGGTAGGACGTACAGACCAGCACCCAAATCACATAACCCCTAATGACATGTCATTTGTATCCTAATCTATTCTCAAGGTTCAACCGGGATTTCACATTTTTCGAATCTTCGTCAAATATATCCGCAAGGTCGTGTTCACAATTTATGCAATATTAAAGCATTTAAAACACAATTATAACAATGTTTATTACATACGAACTTACCTCGATCGCTAAAACGACAAAATGGATCGACTAGTCCAAAACCTTATTTTTCCCCGATCTAAATCCTAATTTCACTTTTCTTGATCTATATGTAATCAAATTTAACTAATTCAATCATCATTCTATTCAATTTAGTCCAAAATATACATTAAGGCAACTTTATACTTTTGCCCCTAATAATTCATCATTTTTACAATTTAGTCATTATCTCATAAAAGTACAAATTCATGCAATTTGGTCCCTACCCATGCTAGCCGAATTTCTATTATTACCATAGCATCCCATATTTTTCATTTATTTCACAATTTAACCACAAAATTTCAACATTTCTCAATTTAATCCCTAAATGACAAATTTGTCAAAAATCACTTTACAAATGTTGTTTATCTAACAACAAGCATACATTTTCTATCATCAAACATCAAAATACACCTATATTCATCAATAGCAAAACCCTAAACCTTTAATAGTTTTGTAAAATAGTCCCTGGGCTAGCTAGATTAGGCTGCAACGATCTCAAAAACATAGAAATCATTAAAAACATATTAGAAACCACTTACCAATTGAGCTTACAAGCTTGGCCGAACTTATATATGGTTTCTCTAGGTTAGAATCGGTTGAAGAAGAAACTAAAAGATGATAAAATGTTTTGTTTTTATTTATTTAACCTTTATTTACTAAATACCAAAATTAACCTTTAAAAACATTGAAATTTTCAATTATACCAAGCCATGTACATCCATTATCAACATAAATGGTCTAATTACCATATAAGGACCTCCACTTTAAGGTTCTATAGCTATTAGACACCTTTAGCTAATAGAACTCAAATTTTACATTTTACACGATTTAGTCCTTTTATCAAATAAAACACTCAAACAATAAAAATTTTTAACAAAATTTTCACACAATCATACTATCACGTCGTAGACATTAAAATAATAATAAAATAAATATTTTGACCTTGGATTTGTGGTCTCAAAACCATTGTTCCGATTTGACTAAAAAACGAGCTGTTACAGGTGGTATGGTTGTAAATCCATATTTCTTTGCTCTCGAAGTCTTCTTCGAATAGTTCTTTCAATTTCAAGATCTAAGTCTACAAGAAAATTTGAATTGCTTCGGGTCATAAAACACCTAAGATGAAGTTGAAAAATAGTAACAAAGAGAAAACAAGTTAGTGACTACTAAATATTATATAAGGAAAACAAAATACAAAGACACACAAGAACAGAAATAAACATCAATCAAACGCCATCCCTAGCAACGACGCCAAAAACTTGATTGGCTGTAAACGACATAGCAATAATGTGCAAGCATACACTATTGATGCATAGACGTGAGTCTGTCGGATATTGATTCCACAGGGATGATTGTCTTTTGTCTATTGATGTCGGTACAATAACTAGATAGAAATGAGGTAAATTGTGAGTATAGTTGTCGAAGCAATAATTCAAAAACAATAAGATAAAGTATGCTATTATTAAACTGGGATCCCCAACATGAATCGTCAGTAGTATACTAAGTACTCATACGATATAAAAGATAGGTGATTGTCGACACAATAAAATTTATGTATATCTTACCAAATGCTACTCTGTGATTTAATCTAAGACTTAACCATGCACATTAACCTCACCTTTTGATGATGGCAATAGGGCACTATTAAGAACAAGTGGACTAAATTCCTTTAGTCCTTACTCAACTTCAGCTGAAAAGCTTATTAGCTCAAACTATCAATGCACCTTCTAGAGTTAGTGACTGCAATAACACTTCCGTGTTTAGAACATTCAAACCCCTAAGATTAAACAAATAAAATAAGATTTAATAAGATAACATTTAACAAAGCATTCATTGTACTTCCATAGAGTAGAAAACATAGAGTAATCACCGGTGTTTTCAAGAAATGAGAAAGAATCAAATGGAGAATACTATTCCTAGGCTATTCGACTGAATCTATCCATTTCCCCTTGTTTAGCACTTAGATCTCCTCATCAGGAGTGGATCTGCATCAGTCTTCACATTGGCTCACCCAAGGAAAGCTCAAGCTACCATAGCCGCAAGCTTTAAAATAGGATAAGAGAGTGGTGATACACCAAAAGATTCCTTCCTCATTCTTCTCAATTTATCCTTTTATGTTTTCCTCAACAGTACAAGTGTCATTCTCTTAGGATTCTCCTATCTTTGTTTGTACAGGGTAGTTACACCAGACTGGACAGCTCACTCATTGTTGGCTCTTATCAGACAACTGTCAACTATGGGGACAATTCTGAACGCCATCTGGAATTATCTCCTGCAGCGACACTACGGATATCTGTCAACTGTAGCAACAATTCCAAACGCAATCTGGAATTAACTCATATAGCAACATTAGTGTAGAAAGATAGCAAAATTAAAGATAAAATAGGCTAGGATTCACTGAGTTATAAAAATGAAATTTACTAAACTAAACATGCTAAAATGTATGCTAAGGGTAACTAAATGGGAACAATTTAAACAATAAGTAGGGAGAAAACATATGTTCTTTCTACTACAGTCACACACTCAAGAAGTATGTTAGCTCTCCCTTAGGCCTCATTCGGCCCTTAACGTCAATAAAAGACACGATCTGCACATTTTATTGAATGTAAGTAAAACTAAAGAAACTCAATTAAAACATAACATAAATTCTTTTATTCAAGCTCCTTAAATGTGAAAAATAGTTTAGTTTGCTACATCGAATTACGGCAGATCACTTGTCTAAGAAATGGAGACTTGGAGAATTTGAGACAGTAGCTCTGACAAAGGAGTGCAGTGCATTCCTGCAAGATAAGCTACCCCAAAAATTAAAGGATCCAGGATGTTTTACCATACCCTGCAATATAGGGGCAACTTATTGTGGTAAGGCATTGTGTGACTAGGGGAAAACATCAACTCGATGCCGATGTCTATGTTCCAAAATTTGGGGATAGAGGAAGTTAGACCAACTACGGTTACGCTTCAATTAGCAGATCGATTCTTAGAACATCTAGAAGGAAAAATCGAGGATGTATTGGTACATGTAGACAAATTTATTTTTCCTGCTGACTTTGTTGTTTTAGAATTTGAAGTAATTAAGAAGGTGCCAATCATCTTAGGAATGCCTTTCCTAGAAACCAGGACGACCCTTATAGATGTGCAGAAGGGTGAGATTACCATGCGTGTTTAGGATGACCAGGTAACATTAAATGTATTTATATCTATGCAATTTACTGACGCAATTGATGAGTGTTCTGCAGTGACCAAGTTAGAGGAACTAGCCATAGAATGGGAACTCAATTCTACTGAAGAACCATTAGGACAAGTCTTAATGTTAGACCCCCCAAGTAATGAGGAAGTGGAGGAATATTTAGCTTTGCTGAAAGCTAACTCGAAGGGATTCACTTCGAAAGTTCAGTTTGGGTCATTAGAACTGTCATCTTGTGAGTACAAGTAACCCAAGCTGCCAATAGAAGAACCGTCCAAGTTAGACTTAAAGGTTGTGAAAAGGCATGTGAAGGATATCGGGTGGACTATTTCAGATATTTGAGGTAATTATCCTTTTTTGTGCACTTAGAAGTTATTTCTAGAAGAAACTGAAAATGTGTCTATCGAGGGACAGAGGAGCTTGATTCAATCTCGAATATTTGATACTGGGAAACTCAAGCCTCAATGGTTAAAAGCAGGGATCATTTATCCTATCTATGACAAGTTTTGGATGGACCTTGTTCAGTATGCACCAAAGGAATGAGGTATCACGATTGTAGAAAATGAAAATAGCGAGTTGATTCCAACAAGGATGGTTACTTGTTGGCGAATCTTAGTGGACTACAAGAAGCTAAACAAGGCTACCAGGAAAAATGATTTCCTGGATCAAATACTTAACAAAATTATTGGTCAAGATTATTCCTTCTTTTTAGATGGGTATGATTGGTATGACAAATGGTCATTTGACACCTCCATAGTCAGTGATGATCCCCGATAACATTAAGAGAGTTCTCTTTCTTTGTCCTTATTTTATATTGTCATTTTTGTTTTTTTTATTTGAATAAAATGGCAAACTTAGATAAAATTTTCATGTTAAAATAAATTATGTCTAGGATATTGAAATTTAAAAGGGATCGTTGGTGACCCCTCCAACCCTTCCTGGGAATTAATTTTGACATAAGTTTTTGAGAAAATAATTCCTAAGTGGCAAAATAGATTTTAAATTGCTGAATAAAAGGGTCAATTTTGATCCAAGTGTTAGTTTTCTAATCTTTTTTCAAATTATTTTACAGTATAGGTACATAATTGAATTGTTTTCAATAATTAGCTATGTTTTCTGTAAATATTTTAAACCTCTAAAAGACAAGTTTTTAATTTTTTATTTTTAATATTAAGATAATAAAAAATAAAAAAAATAGTATTTTTATATTTTATATTAACTGTTATTAACTTTGTATTAAATTAGGAGTAGTCATATTTTAATATTTACTTAAAGAGCTTCTGTTAAACATCTTCCTATGAACACTATAAATACCACCCCCTCCACATCCTCTCCCATACATTCTCTCCATCGTTACACACTATACCTCCCAAGCCCCTAAAACCGTAAGCCACCCTTGCACCTAGAAGTATTCACGCACCTCTACTCCTCTTACACTAGCTTGCATGCGCCCTTGCTCCACGCACACCAGCCTTCCACCTTGTTGCGCACGCCCTTGCTACCATTGGACCAAGCCGCTGCCATAATTTGCTGCGCCTTGCCGCATCCTTCAAGCCACCGCTCTATCATGTTCCACCAACACCTAAGGTAGCATCGCACCTCCCAATCCAACACCCTAATCACCCTCCAATCAACCTTAACCTGACACCATTTGCTTTGCCCGTTCATTATTTTATTAAGTTTTTATCAGGTTAATTACAAAGGTGGTAAGAAATTTCAATCCAAAATTTTAATTCATTTATTTAACTTTTCAATTTTATATGAATTGTTAATATTTTATTCTAATAAAAAATTGGGAAATTATTATTTGTTTCCATCATATGTAATGTTCAGGTCGAATCATGCCTCAAAAAAGAACTTGTGTCTCTGTCCAGGACTAAGAATCACAAAAAAAATTCCATTCCGAATAAGCTAAGATGAGATACGAGAGCATATTTAAGAAAAAAAACAAAAGCTTCCAGAAAAATGTATTACTTTGGGAACAAGTAACTACACCGATTTCATGGCAAGCATTCAAAAAGTTGCTGAGGCTCTAAAGTGGGAAGTGTTTTATGACAAAAGGCCAAATGCGAATGATGAGCCAGTTAAGGTATCTCTAAACTTGAGTTCCATTAATAAATTTTATGATTTACCTCATTTCGAAGACAACGAATATTCTTCCTTAATTGAAAATATTGAGGTGGAAAAATTGCAAGATATTCTACAATAACTCATAGTTCTGAGTTCTAAATGGTGTCGAAACACAAGACTCATATTTGTCACAGAGAATATTTGACCCAATTAGCAAAGGTATGGTTTTATTTTGTTTGATTTAGTCTTATGTCTATCTCACATGGGACTATGATTTCAGTAGAACGAATGGTCTTACTATACTCAATTATGACATCAAATACCATTAATATGGGCAAGATCATTCTTAAAGAAATTCAAAATTGTGCCGCTAGACATTTTTTTTTCGTGCAAACGTAAAGAAGATGTAATATCCTAAAATAGGGGTTAATTGTGATTGTATTGTTTTGTATGAGTTCGGATTGTCGTGTTGTTAAGTGAGATGTTCTAGGGTTTAGGAATAAGCCAAGGGTAGGCCCGAGCTGTAGGAAAATTTTTGTTTTTTTTAAGCTTTAGTTAGAGGGAGCTGAAGGAGCTAAGGGTTAAGTGTAATTCGTGGGGAATTTAAACACAAGATTGGGCTTGGTAAAGTGGCAAGGAGGCGCCACTTAGGGCCTTTAGAGGTGACGCCACAAGCAGTGTGTGGGGGCTTAGGTTTGAATCCCATGGATGTCATTAAGGATACTTTTATTTTTGCTTTTGTATGGCATGTGTTGGTCAAATTTTACTTATGGTAAATATAGACTTTTCATTTATGGATAGTAGACTAAGGAAAAAGGCAAGTGCTTACTTAAGGTAGGGAATCAAGGAGTTTTGGTAAGATAAGGGGACAAAAGGCTTGAAGTATGGGGTGATGTTTTGGAAATTTTTCTATGGCCATTTAACCATGAATGTAGACGGTTTAGGGGGCTAGGGGGTTGGCTTAATTTTGAATGTGATTAGGAGGAAATAAGGAGGAAAAAGGTGGGATTTGATATGGGAATGAATGTTGGCCGGCCAAGGGAAGTCTTTGGTGACCATTTCGGTCATGTTGATGGAGGGGAGAAGCCGATTGTGCATAAGGTAGTGTTGGGCATTTTGTGCGTTTTCCTTTTTGTTTTTTTTTTGTACCTAGCCGAATGTCCCTCTAAGTTCTTGAATTTTATTTTATTTCATTTCTTTTCTCCTTCTCAAAGTGTTTGGCCGAACCTACTACTCATCCATCTCTCTCATTGTCTTTTCCATTTTCTTTTGCTCAAAGCCGAAAGTACCCATCTCTTCCCTTTCATCTTTTTCTTTTATTCTCTCAAACTCTTGTGTCGAAATCCTCTCCACCTTCCTTTGCCGAATTCTCTCTCTTCTATTTTACTTTCTTTTTCTTCCTCTTTTCCACTCTAGCCGAATTCTATTTGTTGTCTTTAATTAACCATAGCCGAAACTCCCTTCATCACTCAACCATTTTGCCGAAATCTCCCTTTTTCTTCTAGTTTTGTTTTGATAGAATATCAACAAGGGTAAATCTCTTTTGGGTTTTTCTTCAATTGGTTTTGAGAAGGGTAAGTAGTGTTGACCGAATTTCTTTATTCCTTTTCTCTTCTCTCTGTCGATTTTCATGTGAGCAAAAGCCGAATTTTGGGCAATTGTTAGCAAGATTCTAACTATTCATAGGAATCGATTTCTCTTAGATTCTTCGAGACTTTGGAAGCAGTCAATCTAAGCCTCTATTCTCTGACAATCGATTTTGGTAAGTCAAGTGGTAAGGATCTATGTTGGTTCATCATTCTTTAAGTGGTTGAAAAGCCGAAGGCTTTTGAAACTAAGGTTTGTTGTTGGCCGAATGGCCTATGTTATTGATCTAAGTGTTGGCCGAATGTAGGGCAAGGAGATCTAGTGCAGTAGATCGGGTCTTCGGGATTTAGAACTTGTGTTAGTAACAGGTGTGTAACTTACACACTTTATAACTTTGTAATATATATATAAACTAATCATGATTAAAAGCCAAAAACTGTGAGATCTCGATATGATACCGTATGGGTATGAGTAACGATTCGGGTAAGTCTGTTTCGATATGATTTGTTATATGATGCTTAATACCATGATATGTGATATATTTGCTTTATGATTCATAATAAAGCATGATGGCATGATTCGCATAATAACTGTACTGTTATGGGTGATATGAGAGGAGGGGGAAGGATTTGATATCCGTGTCTTTGGGACACCAAAGGTTTGGCACCTCCAGTGGTTTGGTACCACAGATTATTTTGTGTCTTTGGGACACCAGAGGTTTGGCACCTCATAGCGACTCGTCCCAGTGGCTTAGCACCACAGTGGGTTGGCCCCACATTTGATATTTTGGGATTGTCGCCAGTGATTTGGTATCACAACATGGGTTGGCCCCACAATTGGATTATTCGTGACTTTGGGTCACCAGTGATTTGGCATCACACTTTTATTTGGATATCGTGACTTTGGGTCACCAGTGATTTGGCACCACCAGTGGTTTGGTACTACATGGGGTAGAAATGGAGTTACGAATGGCTAGGTTTGGGTGCATTATATATATTGCATGGTTATGATTTGTGTAAGCATGTTGAATTAACCGGGAGGGGGATTATACACTGAGTCTTGGTGACTCACCTACTCTCTTATCTTTTCAGGTGATTCGTAGATCGCAGATGAGGAGCCGGATGGACTCGAGGTGGTCATGCAATAGAAATTTTGTTTTACACGGACTTTGGTTTGGGTACTTTATTTAAATTCGGTTTTCATTTTTATTTGGATTTGTAATAAGGCCTTTTAAATTATGTTTTGAATTATTCATATGTTTTGGATTAGACATAGAACATGGTTAAGTAAATTACTTGATTAATTTAATAATAAGGGCGCAAGGTTTTCTAAACTACAAAACGCAAAAGTTTTCAAAACTTTACCATCGGGTAATACAAATCACTTGATAATAAATGACAACTCAAATGTTTTCGACAACTTAAATGGTTTCAAAATTTAAGTTTCTACACTCAAATGTAAACGGTTTCCAAATTAATCATTCAGGTTTTCTTAAAAAAGACGTAGATGTTTTCTAACCTATGGATCGACAACTAAGTTTTAAAGATTCATTCCCAGGATTTCAAAGTAAACTATCGGTTTTTAACTAGTCATGCACCTGATTTCTATAAACATAGAACAACAAAGAGTTTTCCACAAAAATTTAATCGGTAACTCGATTTTCTTCAAAACTTTTTCCTCTGTGACATGCCAGATTTGGTCGTGGTGTGTTGACTGGGTTTGGGGTGTTACAATTGTGGTATCAGAGCCAAGTTCAAAGGCTCGGCTGTGGGCCCAAGGCCCAAAATGTTTTAAAGTATGGTCTTAAAATGTTTTTGTTTGAAATTATTTGAAAGGCATGGCACCGAGTCTCCAGCACCAATCCGCCCAGGTAAGTACCCCTAGCCTTTGGTTGTGATTTTTGGATGTTATAAACTTTGAATGATTAGTGATAGTGGACTACCTTAGAGACTGAAATTTATAGGACTCTATGGACTCGTGAAAACAAAACTCTTTAATAAGAATTATTCATAAAACTGTGCTTTAAAGATAGTGGAATAATGACTAATGCATAAAAATTTTAAATCAGTTAAGTCTAGACTTTAGATATGAGCACTCGAGGTCGGGGTCGTATTACGCGTGGACGCGGTCGGGGTAGGATGGCTGTGTCTGAGCCAGTGAGGTCTGGTCAGGGGTCGGAAAATGAGATACCAGCACCACCACCAGCTGTAGGTGGTGAGTTCCAGGATCAAACGGGGGATGACGCAGTGTCTCAGGCGATGCTGCGAGTTCTTGAGAGGGTAGCTGGAGTAGGTGGAGGCGCGGGAGCTCAGAAATCTGTACCTGAGCGACTCCGAGCCAATGGAGCTGAGGTTTTTCGAGGTGTTTCTGGTGTGGCTCCCAGTACGGCTGAGTATTGGTTAGAGGCGACGGAGCGAATCATGGATGACTTGGATCTAACTGCTGAGGATAAGCTGAAAGGGATAGTGTCGCTTCTTCGGGATGAGTCATACCAGTGGTGGCTCACGGTGCGGGATAGTGCTGCAGCGGAAGATCTCACTTGGGACTATTTTAAGGCAGCGTATCAGAAGAAATATGTTGGTTCTAGCTACATTGATTCACAGCGGAAGGCATTTCTGAGGCTGGTTCAGGGGAGTAAATCTGTATCGGAATATGAGGCAGAGTTCTTAAGGTTGAGCCGATATGCTAGAGGTATTGTGGCTACGGAGCACGATCGATGTGTCAGGTTCGAGGACGGACTGAGGGATGAGCTGAGATTGCTGATTGCTCCACAGTAGGAGTGTGAGTTTGCTGTTCTAGTAGTAAAGGCTAAGGTAGCCGAAGGGGTTGAGGAGTCTGTGAGGCAGAATATAGATAGGAATAGACATAAGAGAAGCTTTGGATCATCTGGATCGGTCGGAAATTCTCAGAAAAGGGCTAGGCAGAGTGGGCCGAATCAATCTGGGAGGCCTGTTACTGCTAATCAGGGACCAACACAGTGTAATCAGTGCGGGAAATCTCATTGGGGCGAATGTTCGACTGGTGGAAAAGGATGCTTTGAATGTGGCTCGCTAGATCATCGTGTGAGGGAGTGTCCACTAAGCTAGCCAGGAATCAGTCTGAGGGTCAAGGTCGTGCTCAGTTCAGAAATGAGGGACCGCCACCGCAGAGGGGTCGTGGTAACGGTAGAGGAGGTAATGGTTCTGGTTAGGGCCGCGGAGCACCGGGCAGAGGTGTAGGCAACACTGAGGCAAGACAGCCTGAGTTAGTTTATGCAGCAAGGCGTCGAGAGGAGGGTGACGCACCGGACGTCATAACTGGTACGTTCTTAATCTTTGGTTTACCATATACTGCTTTGATAGATGTGGGTTCGACGCATTCGTATGTTGCTAGTAGCATAGTAGAGACCATGAACTTAGACTCTGAGACTACTTCTAGGGAGATGACAGTAATTAGCCCTCTAGGTCACTCTGTAGAAGTAAATAAGCTGTATAGGGATGTACCCCTAGAACTCCAAGGGGTAGTGTTTGCAGCTGATCTGATGGAACTGCCGTTTGGGGAGTTCGATCTGATTCTTGGGATGGACTGGTTGGTCAAGTACCAAGCAAGTTTGGATTGCGCTGCTAAGCGCATGGTTTTGAAGATAGCTGAGGGTGAAGAGGTGGTTATGATAGGTAATAGAAGAGATTATCTATCCAACGTGGTATCTGCGTTGAAAGCTAAGAAGATGGTCAGGAAGGGCTGTGAAGCATTTATGGTTCACGTGTGTGCGTTGGAGGCTAAGGAGTCTACTGTAAGGAATGTCCGAACGGTAAAGGAGTATGCTGATGTATTTCCAGAAGAACTTCCGGGACTGCCTCCGGATCCTGAAGTTGAATTTGGCATAGATCTGTTACCCGGAACTGCGCCAGTGTCTATCGCTCCGTATAGGATGGCGCCGAAGGAATTGGTGGAATTGAAGGCTCAGATTCAAGAGTTGTTGGACCGAGGTTTTATCCGACCAAGTGTTTCGCCTTGGGGAGCACTGGTACTCTTTGTCAAGAAGAAGGATGGTACGATGCGGATGTGTATAGACTACCGCCAGTTGAATAAGCTGACGATTAAAAACAAGTATCCATTGTCGAGGATAGATGACTTGTTTGATCAGCTTAAGGGGGCAGCGGTTTTCTCCAAAATTGATTTAAGGTCTGGGTATCATCAGCTAAAGGTGAAAGAGGCTGATATTCATAAGACGGCATTTCGCACTCGGTATGGGCACTACGAGTTTCTGGTAATGCCGTTTGGGTTGACTAACGCGCCGGCAGCATTCATGGACATGATGAATCAGGTATTTCAGCAGTTTTTGGATCAGTTTGTCGTGGTATTTATAGACGATATCTTGGTATACTCAAAGTTAGAGGAGGAGCATGATGCGCATTTGCGAGTAGTGTTGCAGATTTTGAGGGAAAAGCAACTATATGCCAAATTTAGTAAGTGTGAGTTCTGGCTTAGGGAGGTGACTTTCTTGGGTCACGTAGTATCAGTTGAGGGGATTATAGTGGATCCTCGAAAGATTGAGGCAGTGTTAGATTAGAAGCCGCCTAAGTCAATCGCTGAGATTCGGAGTTTTCTAGGTTTGGCGGGGTATTACCGAAGATTTGTAGAGGGATTTTCTTTGATCACAGCACCAATGACCAAGTTATTGAGGAAAGGAGTTCCATTTGTGTGGACTGAGAAGCAGCAAAGAAGTTTCGACAAGTTGAAGAAGATTCTGGCTGAAGCTCCGGTTTTGATTCAGCCTGAGGCAGGCAAGGAATTCACGGTTTACTGTGATGCATCACATACTGGTTTGGGATGTGTGCTGATGCAGGAAGGGAAGGTAGTGGCTTATGCATCTCGACAGTTGAGACCACATGAGGCTAACTATCCGACGCATGACTTGGAATTAGCTGCAGTGGTTTTCGCTTTGAAGATATGGAGACACTATTTGTACGGAGAGAAGTCGATAGTCTACACGGATCATAAGAGTCTAAAGTATCTTTTGACTCAGAAGGATTTGAACTTGAGGCAGCGCAGATGGATTGAGTTGTTGAAAGACTACGACTGTTTGATTGAGTATCATCCGGGCAAGGCTAACGTGGTGGCAGACGCGTTGAGCCGTAAGGTTGTATCAGACTTAAGATCGATGTTTGCTTGTCTTAGCTTGTATGACGATGGGAGTCTTTTGGCGGAATTGCAGGTTAAGCCGACTTGGGTTGAGCAGATTAGAGAGAAACAGTTAGAGGATGAGGGTTTGAACGGTCGGAGATTTCAGGTTCAGAATGGTGGTTTAGAGGATTACAGTTTGTCCAGTGATGGAGTATTGTGCTTTCAAGGGAGAGCCTGTATGCTGAAGGATGTCGAGTTGAGGCAGAGAATTCTTCAGGACGCACATAGCAACCCATACGCTATGCATCTTGGAGGTAGCAAGATGTATCGGGATTTAAGAGAACAGTTTTGGTGGCCAGGTCTAAAGCGGGAGGTAACTGAGTTTGTGGGTAAATGTCTGACGTGTCAGCAGGTCAAGGCTGAACATCAGTTGCCGTCTGGGTTACTTCAGCCGGTGAAGATTCCACAGTGGAAGTGGGAAAGGATCACTATGGACTTTGTCAGTGGATTACCCCTTACACCTAGTAAGAAGGACTCAGTTTGGGTGATTGTGGATCGTTTGACTAAGTCAGCTCATTTCATTCCGGTAAGGGTGGATTACTCGCTTCAGAAGTTAGCTAAGTTGTATGTGGCGGAGATAGTGAGGTTGCACGGTGTGCCAGTGTCGATCATCTCGGACAGAGATCCTAGATTTACGTCGAGGTTTTGGAGAGCGTTATATCAGGCTTTGGGTACGCGATTGGATTTCAGTACCACATTTCATCCACAGTCTGACGGGCAGTCAGAAAGGGTTATACAGATTTTAGAGGATATGTTGAGAGGTTGTGTTTTGGACTTCAGAGGCAGCTGGGAAGAGTTTTTGCCATTAGCTGAGTTCGCATACAACAATAGTTATCAGGCAAGCATTAAGATGGCACCATATGAGGCGTTGTATGGTAGGAGGTGTCGCACACCTACATGCTGGACAGAGTTGGGTGAGCGTCAGATGTTAGGACCAGAGTTGGTTGCAGAAACTGAGGATAAGGTGAAGTTGATTCAAGCTCGGTTGAAGGAAGCTTCGGACAGGCAAAAGTCTTATACCGATTTGAAGCGGAGAGATATAGAGTTTGCTGTGGGTGATAAGGTATTCTTGAAGGTCTCACCATGGAAGAAAGTGTTAAGATTTGGGAGAAAAGGCAAGTTAAGTCCAAGGTTTATTGGGCCGTATAAGTGTTGAGACGAGTGGGACCAGTAGCCTATCAGCTCGAGTTGCCAGCAGAGTTGAGTCAGATTCACGATGTGTTCCATGTCTCCATGCTTAGACGCTATCGTTCTGATCCATCGCATGTCGTGGCAGTGGAGGAAATAGAGGTGAGTCCAGATTTGACGGTGGAAGAGGAACTAGTGCAGATTCTGGATCGAGATGTGAAAGTGTTGCGCAAGAAGTCAGTTCCATTAGTGAAGGTATTATGGCGAAATCATGGTGTGGAAGAAGCTACGTGGGAATCGGAGGTTGTGATGAGACAACAGTATCCTCAACTCTTTTGACCAGGTAATTTCGAGGCCGAAATTATTTTAAGGGGGTGGAACTGTAATATCCTGAAATAGGGGTTAATTGTAATTGTATTGTTTTGCATGAGTTTGGATTGTCGTGTTGTTAAGTGAGATGTTCTAGGGTTTAGGAATAAGCCAAGGGTAGGCCCGAGCTGTAGGAAAATTTTTATTTTTTTTTAAGCTTTAGTTAGAGGGAGCTGAAGGAGCTAAGGGTTAAGTGTAATTCGTGGGGAATTTAAACACAAGATTGGGCTTGGTAAAGTGGCAAGGAGGCACCACTTAGGGCCTTTAGAGGTGACGCCACAAGCAGTGTGTGGGGGCTTAGGTTCGAATCCCATGGATATCATTAAGGATACTTTTATTTTTGCTTTTGTATGGCATGTGTTGGTCAAATTTTACTTATGGTAAAGATAGACTTTTCATTTATGGATAGTAGACTAAGGAAAAAGGCAAGTGCTTATTTAAGGTAGGGAATCAAGGAGTTTTGGTAAGATAAGGGGATAAAAGGCTTGAAGTATGGGGTGATGTTTTGGAAATTTTTCTATGGCCATTTGACCATGAATGTAGACAATTTAGGGGGCTAGGGGGGTTGGCTTAATTTTGAATGTGATTAGGAGGAAATAAGGAGGAAAAAGGTGGGATTTGATATGGGAATGAATGTTGGCCGGCCAAGGGAAGTCTTTGGTGACCATTTCGGTCATGTTGATGGAGGGGAGAAGCCAATTGTGCATAAGGTAGTGTTGGGCATTTTGTGCGTTTTCCTTTTTGTTTTTTTTTTTTGGTACCTAGCCGAATGTCCCTCTAAGTTCTTGAATTTTATTTTATTTCATTTTTTTTCTCCTTCTCAAAGTGTTTGGCCGAACCTACTACTCTTCCATCTCTCTCCTTGTCTTTTCCATTTTTTTTTGCTCAAAGCCGAAAGTACCCATCTCTTCCCTTTCATCTTTTTCTTTTCTTCTCTCAAACTCTTGTGTCGAAATCCTCTCCACCTTCCTTTTCCGAATTCCCTCTCTTCCATTTTACTTTCTTTTTCTTCCTCTTTTCCACTCTAGCCGAATTCTATTTGTTGTCTTTAATCAACCATAGCCGAAACTCCCTTCATCACTCAACCATTTTGCCGAAATCTCCCTCTTTCTTCTAGTTTTTTTTTGACCGAATATCAACAAGGGTAAATCTCTTTTGGGTTTTTCTTCAATCGGTTTTGAGAAGGGTAAGTAGTGTTGACCGAATTTCATTATTCCTTTTCTCTTCTCTCTGTCGATTTTCATGTGAGCAAAAGCCGAATTTTGGGCAATTGTTAGCAAGATTCTAACCATTCATAGGAATCGATTTCTCTTAGATTCTTCGAGACTTTGGAAGCAGTCGATCTAAGCCTCTATTCTCTAACAATCGATTTTGGTAAGTCAAGTGGTAAGGATCTATGTTGGTTCATCATTTTTTAAGTGGTTGAAAAGCCGAAGGCTTTTGAAACTAAGGTTTGTTGTTGGCCGAATGGCCTATGTTATTGATCTAAGTGTTGGCCGAATGTAGGGCAAGGAGATCTAGTGCAGTAGATCGGGTCTTCGGGATTTAGAACTTGCGTTAGTAACAGGTGTGTAACTTACACACTTTATAACTTGGTAATATATATATAACCTAATCATGATTAAAAGCCAAAAACTGTGAGATCTCGATATGATACCGTATGGGTATGAGCAACGATTCGGGTAAGTCCATTTCGATATGATTTGTTATATGATGCTTAATACCATGATATGTGATATATTTGCTTTATGATTCATAATAAAGCATGATGGCATGATTTGCATAATAACTCCACTGTTATGGGTGATATGAGAGGAGGGGGAAGGATTTGATATCCGTGTCTTTGGGACACCAGAGGTTTGGCACCTCCAGTGGTTTGGTACCACAGATTATTTTGTGTCTTTGGGACACCAGAGGTTTGGCACCTCATAGCGACTCGTCCCAGTGGCTTAGCACCACAGTGGGTTGGCCCCACATTTGATATTTTGTGATTGTCGCCTGTGATTTGGTATCACAACGTGGGTTGGCCCCACAATTGGAGGTCACCAGTGATTTGGCATCACACTTTTATTTGGATATCGTGACTTTGAGTCACCAGTGGTTTGGCACCACCAGTGGTTTGGTACCACACGGGGTAGAAATGGAGTTACGGATGGCTAGGTTTGGGTGCATTATATATTTTGCTTGGTTATGATTTGTGTAAGCATGTTGAATTAACCGGGAGGGGGATTATGCACTGAGTCTTGGTGACTCACCTACTCCCTTATCTTTTCAGGTGATTCGTAGATCGCGGATGAGGAGCCGGATGGACTCGAGGTGGTCATGCAATAGAAATTCGGTTTTACACGGACTTTGGTTTGGGTACTTTATTTAAATTCGGTTTTCATTTTTATTTGGATTTGTAATAAGGCCTTTTAAATTATGTTTTGAATTATTCATATGTTTTGGATTAGACATCGAACATGGTTAAGTAAATTACTTGATTAATTTAATAATAAGGGCGCAAGGTTTTCTAAACTACAAAACGTAAAGGTTTTCAAAACTTTACCATCGGGTAATACAAATCACTTGATAATAAATGACAACTCAAATGTTTTTGACAACTTAAATGGTTTCAAAATTTAAGTTTCTACACTCAAATGTAAACGGTTTCCAAATTAATCATACAGGTTTTCTTAAAAAGGACGTAGATGTTTTCTAACCTATGGATTGACAACTAAGTTTTAAAGATTCATTCTCGGGATTTCAAAGTAAACTATTGGTTTTTAACTAGTCATGCACCTGATTTCTACAAACATAGAACAACAAAGAGTTTTCCACAAAAATTTAATCGGTAACTCGATTTTTTTCAAAACTTTTTCCTCTGTGACATGCCAGATTCGGTCGTGGTGTGTTGACTGGGTTTGGGGTGTTACAGAAGACAGGATGTAGTGAAGGCATAATCCCAGATTGGGATCTTGTCCGAGAAGTAGTAAATTCTATTCTTCAAATGCAAGTTGAATCAATCGAAGATACCGAAGAAGAGGAAATTCCTATAGAATCAGAACCAATTGAAATTTCTGACTTAGCAGAGCCAACTAAACCAGTTTTCGAACCTGACATGGCTACCCTAACGTGTAGAACTCATTTGCCTAGCCCAAATCTTCAAGATGAGCTGTCAAAATTGATGGATTTAATGCAACATATGCAGTGGCAGCAACAAGCTTATTGGAGATACTCATAAATACGGAATGACTCAATTGGAGATGCTTTTAAGAAAATACTTCACAACCCGTTTGTTTTTGTGCCTGAATTCTAGACTTTATATTCGACCCATGAACTTTAATCTCAAGGAAGAAATGAGACGATTCAAGCAAAAACAAGGACGATGAAACAAAAGATGGGTCGAATTTTGAGGGGTCTGCAAATAAATAAATAAAAGAGGAATCTTATCTTTATTTTATTTTTCCTTTTTAGAATATTTTAAGTTTTTAGTTTTAAGCTTTCTTAGGATATTTCTATTTCTCGTATAAAAAAAACAAGAGGTTGACATCATTAATAAAATTGAACAATTTACAAAATAAGAACTGTGGTAATAGATATGTACATGTTTAGGATTGGATTGTCTAAGAAAAGCCTAGTATTTAAGTAGTCAAACTTGACTCACCTCATTTTCCTAAGATCCTACCTAGTGTACAATATCTATTCACTTCTATATTTTTGTTCCTTCTATATATTGTTTCTAAAAATGTGGACATTGTTCATCTTAAGTAGGGGGACCAAAATTGATTGTTTTTTTTCAGAACACAATTTTCCTATCCAATTATGATTAAGTTATATTTTACTCAAAAAACTAAATTTTTGTTAATTATACTAAACTTTAGTATAAACAAAGTTCTATTATATCAATAATTGCTATGTTAGCTGAATTATGACATAAATATTACTCTTAATAAAGTAAGTAAATTGAAACATGAAATTTTTAATTCCTTAGAAAAGTTAAGCATGCATGAAAGTTTAAGTCTCTAGAATTGACTTAGTAATTTCTTGAGGCAAAATCCTAGGAAGCATGTAATTTTGAAAATGATTTAGGCAAACTTTTACTTCGACCGTTTGAACCTTTCAAGCCAACCATAATGAATTTTTATCCCTTGAATCCCAACTTTGAGACTATATGTCTTGAAAGTAAGTTTGGAGTAGTTGAGAAGAAGTATTAAATGCTCAAAACAAATTTGTAGTACATGCAGTAATATGCTCATGTGTGTTAAAAAAAGCATACGTACTAAAAAAATAGATGTACAAAGAGCATGTGTACTAAAATGCAAAATTAGTTGGTAAATTTGGATGTATTTATTCTAAAGGTCCGATGCAAGTTGAGTCTAGGGTTTTTAGCCTAAAATTATCAATCCTTTACCTACCCCTATTCAAGCCACGTTACAACCTATTTAAAAGACTTATTAATTAATATTTCTGTGTTGACTACATTAGTGGAGAGAAATTGCTAAACTCAACTTATGAAGGTATAATTAAACTTAAGGATTGTAGTTTAATCTTAAATGAGGAAATAAAAGTTAATTGGTAAGAACTTAGCATATCTTTATTCAGAAAGCATTTAATCTATTCTTGCTATCATGATAATAATTGAGAGTAATTCGAACAATGTGTATACTTTAGTTGCATAATTTCAAAATTCTTGTTCTTGAGCATAATTACCCTAAACTCATAATTGTAGGAATAAGTGATTTTTGAAGAAAATTTTCAAAGGTGATTTTTTTAAAAAATTTATTTTGCAATTTGTGCATTACTCGGGACGAGCAACGAATTAAGTTTGGGGGGTGTGGAAACACTAAAACTTATAGACTTTTTCAGCACCTTTTGAGCACTAATTCATGCAGTTTTTAAGTAATTTCTATCGAATTTTATAATTTTATTATAAAATAATTAATTTATGATTAGTTTATAAAATTTTTTTAATTTTAAATATTTTTATAATATTTTGCATAAATTGGGTTATTTTTGGTAGTTTTGCGTAAAGGGTGAAAAATCAGCTCGACAGTCACCTTGAAAGAATTAATTGACAAGGCACCGTGGGAGATCAAGATGATAAACTAATAGCCATGGAGGACTTAAATTTAAGTTTTTGGACTTCATCGAATCAGTTAGTCCAATTTAATTTTTATTGGGAAAAGTGGACAGCCTAAAGCAAAGAAATAGGGCCTAAATTGAGTAATTGAAGAGGAAGGATGGACAAGCCCAAGAGAGCTACGAAAACCATCCCATTTTTCTGATCCAATCAGCTAATTTTAGCTGATTTTAGCACTTGCAAATCAGCCCTTGATTTTTTTTCTAAATGTCGTTCAAACCCCTCCCCTTTTCATACATTCCATTTTTAGCCACAAGTTAAAAATAGCAAATTCAACTCAACCACTCCTTCCACTTAGCATGGCCGGCCGTGGGAAGGGGGATTGGCTGCTATTTTTAGCTAATTTAGGTTGTCATCCCCCACTATAAAAAGCCCCATTCACTCCCTCATTCAACACACAATTCATTCATCACACATCTCTTCATTCATCTCCCTCTTTCACTCTTTTTTCCTTCCCAATTTTCTTTTTTCCCTTGTCAATTTCCCCTCTTGAAAAAGAGCTACCATGCCCCTTGGAGAAGCATCAATCAAGTGTTCATGAAGGCCTTGGATCAATAGAATGAGTAGAGAAGAGAGGAGCACACTAGTCTTGTAACGACCCGAATTTGGGCATAGTAGAATTGGGCCCACTGGGCTTTAAGCGTGGGAGCGTTTAAAATTTTTGAGAACATGAAAACGGCAATAATGCAAGTTGGAAATAGGTGAGTGATTTTGGAAGGTTAGGGGGTTTCTATGAAGTCCCGGGATCAAACTTGGGCTTTAGGAAAATTTTGGTTTTAGGTGAATAAAATCCTGAGAGTTAGTAGGCAAGCTTTAAGAATAAAATGTGGAGAAAAATGACACAAAAAGAGCTTGTGGTGTAGTGGCAAAGTGGCGCCACATGGGAGACAAGGAGGTGACGCCACACAAGGAAGCAAGGGGTCAAAGGTTCAAGCCTTGACGCTGGCATTTCATTTTGATTTATTTTTAAGTGAACTTGGACTTTGGCCCATAGATTTATATTTAGTTGCGCATGATGTTAGACACAAGAGGAGCTGGTGGCTTAGTGGCTAGTGGCGTGAATTGGCTGATGGGAGAGCTTGGGTTCGAATCTCATGACAAGCAAGGGAGTATTTATTTTGCGGATTGGACGGCCAGAGTTTGTGGTGGATTTAAACTCTACTGAAGGAGGCCACCATGAGTATTCTTGTGGGTTGATGCTGTTTGGGCCACGGTGGGTCGAAAGGGGCCAAGTGGGCCCAATGGGCCCGTGGGCCCATATGAATAAATTGTATGATTGTGTAGTAGATAGTGAACTGGTCTATGTGAATCTCATATCTGTGGCTAGATTTGGGCTAAATGGGCCACATGAGCGTGTGGGCCCATTTGGGACGAGAATGGGTCATAAGCCTATTCGCATCGTTATCTTTGCTTAGAATACCTCGGTTTACAAAATTACTGAAATACCCTTGGATTATAAAATTACTGAAATACCCCCGATTTACAAAATTATCGAAAGAGCCCTGATTTACGAAATTACCTAAATACCCTCAGTTTGTAAAATTATCGAAATGCCCCCGATTTACAAAATTACTGAAATGCCCCCGGCTTGCAAAATTACCAAAATACCCTAGTTTGCAAAATTACTGAAATACCCTCGATTTGCAAAATTACCAAAATACCCTCGATTTTTGAAATTATCGAAATACCCTCAGATTACAAAATTACCGAAATACTCTCGGATTGCAAAATTATTGAAATAACCTTGATTTGTGAAATTATCGAAATACCCCTGGTTTACAGAATTATCGAAATACCCTGATTTGCGAAATTACCAAAATACCACTGGTTTGTGAAATTACTAAAATACCCTCTATGGGTAAAGTTACCGAAATACCCTCGACGGGTAAAATTACCGAGATGCCCTTACGAGGCGAAATGATTATTTTACCCCTAACCGATTAAATGACTGTTGTACCCTCGTGTTAGTACTAATGTTGGATGTGTTAATTGTATGATTGATTATGTTTGGGATGCACTGCATACATGGATTAGTTATGAGTAGAATTACCGAATTACCCCTGTAGGGTAGGATTATCAGAATACCCTTATCGGGTAAAATGACTGATTTGCCCTTATGGGTAAATGATTGACTTGTGCTATGATTTGACCGATTTGACTGTGATTGTATGACTGTGTTTTAATCGACTTGAATGTGGGCGTGTGTCTAATTTGCTGTTAATATGTGTTGAAATGACTGTTACTAAGCATGGCCGCTTTGCATACACGAAATTATTATGCCATGACATGATGCATGGGGTTGGGTTATATTAATGGAGGAAGTGTACTGTTACTGGTGGCTTTGCCGCCATACTGTTACTGGCAGCTCGACTGCATTTTTAGAGTGTAGCAGATGGGTGGGTCGATTTAGAAATCCCCACATAGAGTGTAGGGCTGGTACAGGTGGAGTGTAGTGGATGGGTGGGTCGATTTAGATATCCCCACATGGAGTGTAGGGCTAGTACAGGTGGAGTGTAGCGGATGGATTATTAGGTTTGGGTTGGGCTGCATACTTTATTTGCATATATGTTATGAGATCTGTTATTGGTTTGGGCTAGGCCCAATTGATTCTGTTACGGGTTGTGACCCAAATGATATTGTAATAGGCTTGGCCCACGTATGCTCTGATCTGTACTGTACTGTTACTGTTAAAGGGCTTTGGCCCAGACTACTTCGGGTTCTGTTTCTGTATACTGACTGTTACTTTAGAAAGGGGATTACACACTGAGTTTTCATAAACTCACCCTTTTTTAACTGTGCAGGTAATCCCCAGCCTTAGACGGTTTGGAGCTGCGAGGGACTCGGAGAAGACCACACACTGCTTATGTTTTCCGTTTTGATTATATACTTTGAAATATTTTGATTTGGGTTGTAATAAGGCCTTTTAAAGTTTTCGCACTTTAAATTTTAGATCGGTTTTATTTTAATTAATATCTGTTAGAAGTAAATCATAGCTTTCCGAAATGTCAACTATTTTAAAACAACACTACGTTTTCACAACATTTTTTTTTTAAAATGGTTTTACGATTTAATCTTTTCGTAAATCAATTACTTTCAAAATTGGCTTCCGCAACTCAAAAAATATGTTTTGGGAATAAAACTAATGTAATTGGGTTTTACTTAAGCTTTTAAACACGAAGGGTTTTCAATGAAAACATGGTTTTCGAAAAACACTTCAACGTGACACGCCAGACTCGGGCCTAACTTCTAGGCCGGGTTTGGGGTGTTACAAGTCTGGTTTTAAAAGATCACCGAGATTTGTTTTTCTAGTTCCCTTCTCTTAATCTTTTTCAGTTTATTGTTATGATCATTATTATGAATACTTGTTGTGTTGATGTTATTGAATTAATGAAAATGACTTAAATTTTATTTGTGTTAGATTAATTGCATTCTGTCCACTTACTTTGTTAAAATCATGTTTGTATTGTTATAACCCTTGGTAGTTTGTTCAATTAAATAGTTATGCTTGCATTTTAATTGTAATGTAACAAAAGAATTAATTATTAATTGGATTGAAATTATAATTAATTAACACAATATTTAATTGGTGCATGTTTAATCTTTTAAGATTGTTGAGGGTTAAATTAGCGATGGTATTAAGAAATACTTTACAGTTGCATGACTTGCCAGATTATTGTGATTAAATTGTTTCAATATAGAAATATATTGTTACCTAACTTTATCTTATACTTGCTTATGAAAATTGATTAATTGTTTGAATTGACATAAAAGGTGTTTAAGAGATTAACCGATTTTGTAAGTAATTATGTGCATTAGTTAACAAAATACCAAGTTGGCAAGAAATTGTTCGTAACAACATAAACATAGTTTCTATAATTCTAAGTTAAGGAATAAAATTAATCTAACACACTTATGTCATATTGATTAAATCCTTATTTAGAAAACGTGCATTGGAATTTTACTTTTTATTTTCATTAAATACTTAGTTAAGTTTTAGTTTTTGGATCACCTCTTACAAATCAACATATTTTTCCTCACTAATTTGTTTAAATCCTACATTTCATAAATATTTTATTGCACGATCCTTGTAGATACGATAACTCGACATTTTTATCACTTTATTACTTGATACGATTATGTACACTTGCACATTTTCGTCGCTCCAATTACCTGTAACACCCTTAACCCAATCAGATTTACCAAATATAGATCTTGTGTATTACCACATACATACATACAAAGCTTATTCTACTTACACAATTTTCAATTAGTTCACAAGTTAACTTCATACAGATTCAACTAAATTACACAAATATATATACAATAGGTAGATACAACTGCGGAACATGATAATTTAATTATAAGGATATCTAATTCATAATCCTAATCTATTACAATTATCCCAAGATATGGTTTTCTAAGTAACTGTAACATCCTAAAAATTGAGTAACGATATGTTGCATGTTTTTGGTGCTTAGTTTGTGAATGATTTAATTTGTGTGTTTAATATAGTCTTGAGAAGGCTCGGGATTTATTTGAAATTAGAATAAGTTTTAGTAAGGAGTACTTTATTGAAATGGAACAAGTGACCCTGATGTTTAAGGAAATTAAGTGGCAAAAGATAGCATAATTGAGCAATTGGTTAAGAGGTTATGCCCTACATGTATGGTCTTGAGGGGAGAGGTTCGAATCCCCTAGTATGCATTTTGTGAATATTAATTTTTACTCCTTCCTAGCAAGTGTCGGCCAAGCATCATACTTTTGGTAAGTTAGACTTTTATTTTAAGGTATGATGGCTAAAGGATATGGTAAGAGTGAACTTAAGGTAGGGAATCATGAGTATATGGTATGTAGGGGAACACAAGGCATGAAACAAGGGTGATGTTTTGGAAACTTTTGGATGGCTAAAACTTTGACTTTTGGCCAATGTACTTGGACGGTTTTGGGGCTAGAAGGGGGTTGGCCGAATATTGGTAAGGATTAGGAGCTAGTTGGCCATAATGCTTTAGCAAATTAGTGCATTTTCCTTTTCTCTTCACAACTTCTCTCCCTAGCCGGTTGTGTCTTATGCAATGGGTAAATTTTGTTTTGGTTTTGGTCATTTCTTCTAGACCAAATTGATACCATCTTTCATTTTTTCCAACTTTCTCCTCTTTGTGCCGAAACCATACCATCTTGAAAGGTCATATTCTTTTCTTTCTTTTTGGCCGAATATACACCAACCCCAAGATCATTTCTTTGTTCATCTTCCATTATTGAAAATTTACACATAAACACTTTCTCTTTTATTTCTTTTCTCCTTTCTTTCTTCTTGTAAAGAACTATTAACATCACTATTTCTTTTCCAAAATCTTCTACCATGGCCGAATGTTAATAACCATCCTCATAGCCGAAATTTCCATTTCTCAAACATTTCTACTCAATCATTTTTCTTTGCATTGTTTTGAATAATCGGTAAGAATCCTCTTCGATTCTTTATTTCTCTTCTTTTCTTTAGCCGAATATACATATTAGTTTGGGAGGGTCTTTTGACCGAAAATAGCATCCTCTATCCCTTCCTCTCAGACAATCTTTTCGTCTTTATAGTGATAAAGTGAAGGAGGAAACTCGGAGTATTCGTAATCATCGTGAATTGCTAGGATTCGATCCAAAGTGTTAAGGGACGTTATTGCTCGATTTTCATCCCGTGAACGCAAAGATATTTTTGTGGTAAGCCGATTTCGCCCTTAAAACCAATAGTCTTAAATTCTGATATATTAGTTGGACTAATAATCTTTTGTCAATAGAGGCAAACAAGATAGGGTCGAAAAGGGTGGTGAATAGTGTTCGAAAGAGGGGCGGTTTTGCTATTCCCTCTTGATTCAAGCAAAGGGCTATTTCGACAATCCAGGATTTTCCACCGGGTTGTGGACCCTCATCCGAGGAGAATCGATTATTCAAAGTTGTTCGTAATTCGGAGCCATTAGCTGTTCGGGATTTCCCATTGGGTTGTGAACCGTCAACCGGGGAGAACCGACAAATAGTTGTTGCTCGAGATTCCGAGGGTAAAGATCTAGATCGCTTATCTTTAGTATAGATTTATATTAAGTATTAGTGTTCTAATCAAGCCTGACACGTATTTAGGTATCGACGAGCGGGAAAGTATAGTTCTCACCGTAATCAGGTGTGTAATTTCACACTTATCTCATGGTTAGATGTTATACCGTTATTAAGCATTAGACTAATAATCGCCAAGTTGGTAAAATCGAAAAAATATGGTTTATGAATACTTTAGTGTAAGTGCATGAAATCGGTATTAAAATCGTGAAAGTTACAAAATCGCCCTTAATGGGCTAATATGATAAAAAGTGATATATGGGCCTCATATGAAATGGGCCAAATTCTGAAATGGGCCAAATTATGAAGTGGGCCAAATTGTGAAATGGGCCAAATTGTGTAATGGGCCAAATTTTAATATGGGCCTGATGTTAAAATTATCATATGAATAAATTGTTGTACATTGTATATACATGATTGCATGGGTTGGGATATTTTGATGAAGAGAAGAAAGCTTCGTGCCCAGTTTAAATGGCTTAATGCTTGCGTGTTAATGGCTACTGGCCTGCGAATCATTGATTTAAATGGCATTTTGCCTGCGAATTAAATGGCTTAATGCCTGTGATTGGTGTGTTGGCGGGGTGGGTTGACTTGATCCCCACAGGTGTGCTGGTTGGTACGGGTGGTGTGTAGCGGATGGAAATTTAAGCTTGGTTGGGAATTGCATTTCACATGCATTTTTAATTACTATATTGTTATATTCGTTAATGGGCTCAAGCCCAATTAAATGCTTAAATGGTTTGGCCCAGTGGACTTAGTAAGTGGGTTACACATTGAGTTCTAAGTAACTCACCCCATTTTCTTACCCTTCTCAGGTAATGATAATTGATGGAGGCTTGGGCCGGGGATGACTTCGTGGGGGTCATACTTCAAATGATGGTTTTTATGAACTTTGAACTACTCTTTAGTATTTTTACTTAAATAAAATTTTCAGTTGTGATGTAATAAGGCCTCTGGTATTATTTTTATAGATTTTTAATCGTGGATGGATTTTAATATGTTTTAGATACTAAAAGGGGACTATTTTAATTTTATAATGTTTTCTTTAATTTACGTATAAAAAGGGGTTTTTCTTAAATATCTCAAACTCGTAAAAATTTCTGTGAAAACTCTTTTATGAATTTTGTTTTCAAATTCCTTTTGAATTCTTTTTAAACTTCTTTAAAAATTTAACCAATTATTTCTCTAAGATCAAATTATAAACTCTTATGCTCTAAAATCATAGATTTCAAATTAACCTCGATTTTTGATAAACTCCATCTCCAAAATAGTTTTTGAAGATCTATTTTCTTTAAATCATTCGATGACTAGATGTATGTTCGATTTGTGTGGCATACCAAGTCTAGTCTTAACACATAGACCGGGTTTGGGGTGTTATAGTAATATTTCAGACTTCGAACACACCACCAAACTTGCTCTGTATGCATAATAACTCGAAACGCCACTTCGTTTGGCGTAGTCCTAGCATCATCCCTCTTGGCGCATATTCACATTCAACCTGAAACATAGAGTGTAACTCATGTAAGTTCAGAAGAACTCAGTGAGGAATAATCTCTTATACCTTAGCCATCATTTCCGTAAAGTGCCAGGTAGTTCATCACCGCCAGCTTCTCTTCTTTCAACATCCACTATCTATCCCAATGAGTGTCACACAAATTACAAAACATTTTCATTCCTTCTAGTTGTTATATCCTAGTCTAAATTCATTACCATCATATAATAATAACTTCATTCTTTCTGGGGTCTCCTTCAACTCATCTCGGTCATGGATCGTTACCCGTATTCTTTGCAAACCATTGCTCAAAATTGTTGTACATACCTTTACTATTTTCGAAAAGATGCCTTTCTTCGAATTATTAGAGGCAACCTTTATTCAGATTTGTTCTTTCAATGAAATCTCGTCCATATCGTTATCTCTTCAAACTATCATCTCCATTCGTGTCTTTTACTTGGTCCTTACATTGAAATCATCAAACACTCTAGCTTATTCTAGTCTTTCTGGTCGTGATTAAAGGTCATGCAGGATATGCCACATCACTTCATACGGAGTCCGCCATAAAGGCTTAGTTTTTGATAGTTCGCCACAAGGGCTTAGTCTTTCATAGTATGCCACAAAGGCTTATTCTTTTGTAGTTCACCACAAGGGCTTATTCTTTCATAATTCGCCACAAGGGCTTATTCTTTCATAGTTCACCACAAGGGCTTACTCTTTCATAGTTCGCACAAGGGTTTATTCTTTCATAGTTCACCACAAAGGCTTATTCTTTCCTAGTTCACCACAAAGGCTTATTTTTTCATAGTTTTCCACAAAGACTTATTCTTTCGTAGTTCGTCACAAAGGTTTATTCTTTCCTAACGTGTTTATGACATGGATTTTCCTAAAGTCACAATACGTTAGGTTTGCCCATCATCGTCCTCAGACAAGCAAAGAACCCCATTGGGTAATCACCATCCTTTAATTCCTTTTAGAGGGTACCATGGCCATGGAATTTCCCTCAAAGTTTCATTTCAGAGTTCATGTTTAAATCCTCGATGGACCGCATTTAGACAACTTCGTAAAGAACAAACACAGACTCTTTATGCATCAAAACACACTAAGCACAATCATCTGAATCTACTAATATTGTAACGACCCGAAATTGGGCCTAGAAGAATTGGGCCCAATGGGCCTTGGGCGTAGGAGTGTTTAAAATTTTTTAGAATAAGAGAATGGCATTATTGCAAATTGGACTTATTAGTTAAGTGAATTTGGAAGGTTACGGGGTTTCTATGAAGTCTCGGGTTCAAATTAGGCTATAGGTAAAATTTTGTGTTTAGCCTATTAAGGAGAGATGGTAAGTGGCTTCAAGGCTTATGGAAATAAATGAGTAATGTGCTAGCATAAATGAGCAATTGGTAAAGAGGATATGGTGCCACATGACGGACTTTAAGGGAAGAGGTTCAAATCCCATAATGTGCAAATTTTGACTATTATTTTTGTATTCCTTCCCTAAGTGTCGGCCATGTGTGTATTTTTGGTAAGGTGGACTTTTAATTTTGGCAAGGTGGCTAAGGAAATATGGTAAGGAAGAATGGATGGAAAGGAGTAAAAGAAAAGGGAAAGAATAGGGAACATGTTGGCATTTTTCGTGGGGGATGTTTTGGAAAGGTTTTATTTGGTCTATGTTCATCTTTCGGTAAAGATGATAATGGTTTAGAAAAGGGAGAGGGTAGCCGAATTTTGATGGGAGCATTTTGATAGTTTTTGTGCTTGTTAGGTCTAATTCCTTTTGGCATCCTTTGTGTTCATTCTTCCAACTTCTCCTCCCATTGCCACAACTTCAAGACTATAGTGGACATTTTCTCTTTTCTTTCTTGTCTTACCGAAAACACCTAGCCTTTGTAACCAATTATTTTTCACTCACCTTCTCTTGAAAACCGAAACTACTAATCCTTCTTTGTTGTCTTACTACTAGTGCCAAACCGTGTTCTTCATTTCGGTTCATCCCTATTATTAAGGTAAAGGTTTCTTTTTTCTTATTCATGTTTTTTGTTCTTTCTTCTCTTGACTTGGCTAAGCCGAAACTCTCATCCCTTGGCTAAACCGAACCTTGCCACTTGTTGTTATTTTAAACTCCTCTTATTCTCTTTTGATGAAGGCCGAATCAAGCCATCCTTTGCTGCTACATATCTTTCTCTTAGCCTTGGTTTTGAAAGTTCATTGGGACTCGTTGGAATAGCCAAGGTGCAAGGCTAGATTTTAGAATCTAGTAGGGAAGGATCGCGATTGTGGTAAGTGACCCTTGTGAGTGAGTACTTTTGGGCATTTGGAAACTTTAAGAAATCGAGGCTAACTTTTGATCGATTTTATTTTTAGGGGGAAACGAAGAGTGGTTCTTTAGGGAATCCTAATCATGGTGTGTAATCCCGTACCTTCCGAATACATGTTTGAAATGGTGTGTAATCTCACACTTTCTGAAAATTTGCATGAAATGTTCTGTGATTTGGGCGAAATACCAAAGAAAATCGGAAACCGGTATCCGTGATCACTCGAGCGTGCGTAGGTTCATAGTGGTAACCATATTTTTGCAATGAAACTGTTTTGGTCAGTAGCAGTGATGTGACTTTGAAAAATCATGAAAAATAGGAAAAAGGGAATTAGAAAGTGAATAAGATATCGAATAAAATCACAGAAGGAAAAGGAATTTTATTTTCTGTGATATTCTAATTTTAGTGAGACTGGTTCTGATTGACTTCGTGGTTCCCTGATCTGTCTTGGAAAAATCATATAAAATTGTACAAAGTGAATTATAGGTTATAATTTATATGTATAGATTCCTTAGTGAGCCTATTTTCATAAGAAACAAGTGGGAGAAATATATGAAAACCGTACAGTGAGATATTTGAAAATAAGATAAGAGAGGTCAGAAACGTTGGATAGTGAAACAGGGGAAACTTTAAGGAATAAACTGTACTAAATGGCTAAGCCAAAAATTCTGGAAAAATTGTAGTAAGAAGATATATGAGTCTAGTTTCGTGGAAAATTTGCGGATCTTAATTTCTAGTTTCCTAGCGCGAGTTATAGTTAATTTTTATGCCCCACATTAGTAGTTAAGTCTAGGTTGCAAATTACCAAAACACCCTTAGATGGTAAATTACCAAGATACCACTGGGTTGCGAGATTACAGAATTACCCTTAGTGGGTAAATTATCGAATTACGAAAATGCCCCTAATGGGCCGAATTATGGAAATGCCCCTAATGGGCCGATTTGATATACTGCCCTGATGGGCCGATTTTGCAAAGTGTTAATTGGGCCAAATTGTTTGTAATGAATCTCTGAATTAATAAATTGTTGTTTATATTTGTAATATTATGATTTACTATGTATTTTGCATATACATAATTTTGCATGGGATGGGAAAATGTTGAAGAGAAGTAATTTCGGTGGCACTGCCACAAAAATGTTTGTTAATCTGATTCGCTATGATTTTGGTGGCTCTGCCACATATTCTGGTGGCTCTGCCACAAATTCTGATAATGGCTATGTGCCAACCTAAATATGGCTTTGTGCCATCGTGATTATGGCTTTATGCCAAACGTATTTACCCGGGGCTATGTGTCTAACATATGAATTAACGACTCTGTGTCGATCATATTTACCCAAGGCTGTGTGCCGATTACATTACCGTATATAATACTCTGGTGGCTCTGCCACAATCTGTATAGTGGCGATGCCACGCATAATTCTGACTCTGGTGGCTCAGCCACAAATATCATAAATGGCATCTTGCTTGCGTTTGTAAATGGCCACTGGCCTGCGAATTATTATATTAAATGGCATTTAGCCTGCGTTTTGGTGTGTTTGGCGGGGTGGGTTGACTTGATCGCCACAGGTGTGATGTGTAACACCCCAAACCCGGCCCATTCAATACGACCGAATTTGAAATGCCACTGCGGAAAACGTTTGAAAAACTTTTGACTTAGAGTTAAAAACATAAAAATTTGTTGTCTTTACTAAAACATTGTGTAATTAAAGTTCCAAATAAAATTAAGTTGTTTAAAATAAAACATTTTCAAATAATAATATAATCGACAATCCAACTTTAAACAGAATAAAAGTCCTTAAATATTTAAAGTGACCCTTATTACAATAAATGACCTTTCATAAATAAAATGTGTAAAACAAATAAAATATCTTCTGCATGGGCCACCTCGTATCCACTCCAACCCGGTCCAAGCTTTATACATCACCTGTAAGGTTTGAGAAAAATTGGGTGAGTCACACAGACTCAGTGCATAGTTATTTCACATGTCTCCACGTATGGGCTTGGCCCATATCCACACATCAATCACATATCAGATGATAAGGCATTATATCCACATAATTCCACATGTTGGGCTTGGCCCATATCCACATTGATCCACATAATTATTCATGCAAAATGCATAAATATGCAACATGAAGCCCAACCCACCCTAGAGTCCATCCGTTACTCCTACCTTAGCAGACTCCCTGCCCAAGGCCGTGGCTAATCCACCGATCACATAGTGATCCACATATCTTACCTTGGCAGACTTGCTGCCCAAGGCCGTGGCTAAGCCACCGATCACATAGTGATCCACATATCTGTATCCACGAGGTGACTCGAGGTCATCCTCAATCTACGATGATGCACACAGCTATCATCCGCCGAGATGGGCACCTAGCCAACACCTCCCTTGATGGAGCACATAGCCACCATCAAGCGCCAATGTAGCACAAGGCTAACATCAGACCACGTACATAATGTATACCCTTTCCTTCGATAGTCACATCCCAAGTCCCATGCATATATGTGTATCATGGAAACATATCACTTGAACAATTATGCATCACATGCCATCACATTTCATATATTCATCAATGATCATTTAATATCGTAAATCACTGACCTGAGTATTCGATCACCCACCACGGGTATTCACAATCTTAGCCCTTAATTCGGCTACCATTAACATCATATCACATATACATAAATATAACACATACACACAATCAAGAGACAGTGCGATAACTACGCACCTGATTGGCACAGTGGGCTAAATCTCGAAGACCCGATCTACCACACTAGATTTCCTTGCCCGAAATTTGATTGCTTCCAAAATCCGAAGAGCCTAAAAGAAATAAGTCCCTATGGTTAGAATCTTACTATCACATACCCAAAATTTGGCTTTTGCCCTCATGAGAATCAATAGAGAAAATAGAAAAGAATTTCGGCCAAGACACTTACCTATCTTCCAAAACCGATTGAAGAAAACCAAATGAAGACCTACCCTTATTGATATTCGGCCAAGAAAAAACAAAAAGAGTATGGGAAGTTTCAGCAATATGGTTGATTTGTAACAACAAAAAAGATTCGGCTAGAGTGGAGAAAGAGAAAAAAAAAAGGAAGAGAAAGAAAGAAATTGCAATGGGAGAGGGATGTTTTTCGGTTTTGAGCAAAAGTGGAAGAAAGAAAAAGAGAAATGTGGAGAAGGAAGTTTCGGCCAAGAGAAAGTAAAAGAAATGTGGGTTTTGAACAAATATGAAAAGAATGGAAAAGAAGTTGTGAATAAAAGAGATTCGGCCAAGCACTATGATGATTTCGGTTTTTGTTTCAATTTGATGCACTAGGGAGAAATTTGCAAAAACTAAAAAGGATTTTCGGCTATGACACCAAAACAAATATTAAAGGCCAAAACTAACACCAAAAACTCACCTTATGTCCAAGACACATTTGGCTATAGGGAGTGTTTGTGGAGAGAAAAGAAATTGATGTTCAAATGCTTAGGAAAAATGGCCAACTAGCTACTAACCTACCAAAGCTTCCATCAAAAATCGGTCAAGCCCTCCCCTAGACCAAAATGCCGTCCACATACATGAACTAAAGACCATAAAAGAGTTTCCAAAACACTCTCCAACATTCAAGCCTTTTGTCCCCCCATCCTTCCTTAATTCTTAAGATTCTTATCCCAAAATACAAGCTTTCCTAAACTATTATTCAACTTACCATAAAACTTAAAGTCCAACCTATCATAATTAGAGTTTGACCGACACTTAATGTAAGGTGCATAAAAATAAAGTCTTCAAAATGCTCATCATGCTACTCGAACCACTTCCCTCAAGCAACTCTTCAAACACCATAACCATCTTGCCACTAACTCCACATGTGCTAAATTTAACACTTAAATTAACTTAAGTGTCAAGTTCACCTAATCCACTTCACTAAATTTTTAATACTAAGAATTATTCTAGCTTTATTAATAAAATCAAGCCTTATTCTAGCTTTATTAATAAAATCAAGCCTTCACAAGACTATGCTAAACACACATAATTCATACCCAAGCTAACACAAATAAAAAAAATAATACTCAAAATTTTCCTAAAGCCCAAGACCCAATCGGCCCAATCCTACTAGGCCCAATTTCGGGATATTACAAGTCTACCCTCCTTAAAGAAATTTCGTCCTCGAAATTTCCAACTAACTAACAATCGTGCAATCCTACTCATCACACTACGCTTATGCTGCACACTCTGATCTTAATAAAACTATATTATCTTCTAGGCACAGTTCCTAAGTTCGCATCCAAGGTTCTAGATGCTTCACTAGCGATGGTTCCGACACAGCCATTTAGCCTCTACCGCGTCCACGACGACCACGTCCCCTAGAACTCATATCTAACGTCGCGATTTAATCTGATTAAGAAGTTTTATGCATCAGAATTTTGTTCCACTTATTAACAGCAAACAATTTTTTTTATGAAATAAAGTATTTAGAAGTAGTTCTTTCGATCAATCTAAGTTTCTAGTTCAAGTTCACTATTCTAGCTCAGAGAATCACACATTCACTTTCATTCACATCAATAGAAACACATTCACTCATCCACAACATTTACCATGCTACTATGGGCATCCTTGTCCATTCCCAACCCAGAGGAAATTTCGTCATTTTTCCCTACAGGGGTATTTTGGTAATAAACCGAGGTAAATTCAAAAATCACTAAAAGTCATTTCGAAATTTTCCAAACTCATGGATATTTTTTTGAAAGAAAGATTTTTCAAATCAAGATATTACAAAAAAACTTTAAAATTCAGGGGTTAATTTGAAAGTTAGGGGCATTTTCGTAAATTTTCCCAAATCAGGGTATCTTGAGTTTTCACAAAATAGGGTTTTTGGATACTTTTGCAAAGTAAGAAAATCTTATTAAAATTGAGGATAGTATGGAAATTTTAGAAACCAAGGGCATTTTAGTAATTTTACCACTAGGGGTATTTGGGTAATTTTGTAAATCGAAATATTTCGAAAAATTTTCCAAGTATAAAATGGTTTTACAAATCAAAGGAGTAATTTTGAAAACTTAAGGTTTTTATAAAAAAGTATGGCTAGTCCCTTTCGGGTTTTAATTATCGAGTTTAGCCCGTGAATAAGTCCTCTTGGTTAGGGTGAACCGTTACTACACACCAGGTAGGATTCGAGTGGAGAGGAGGTGAGTCGCTAGGACTACTTAAATACCAAGCTCCCACCGAAACCAATCCTAGACATGCGCACAATGGTTGCCACACCTTAACTCGGCGACTTACTTCACAGGTTTGTTTGATTGTTTTTAAGTCTTATGCTTGTGTTTGAGTGCACTAGCCCTAGGGTCCAATAGCCTTAATATTCTAATCTACGAGCCCAAATAAGCCCATAACATTCACATATAAATCACTTTAATAGTCAGAGGTACTTACCTGGTGGACTTCGGGTCGGAGATACAGGTGCCATGCCAGAATAAACCTGAAAAATTTATGAAAGCCCAAATCTTTGAAAAGCACATCTAAAAAAAATGTTTTTGGGCCCAAAACCCTCAAAGCCGAGTTTTGAACCGGGCTCTGATACCAATTTGTAACACCCCAAACCCGGCCCATTCAATACGACCAAATTTGAAATGCCACTGCGGAAAACGTTTCAAAAACTTTTGATTTAGAGTTAAAAACATAAAAATTTGTTGTCTTTACTAAAACATTGTGTAATTAAAGTTCCAAATAAAATTAAGTTGTTTAAAATAAAACATATTCAAATAATAATATAATCGACAATCCAACTTTAAACATAATAAAAGTCCTTAAATATTTAAAGTGACCCTTATTACAATAAATGACCTTTCATAAATAAAATGTGTAAAACAAATAAAATATCTTCTGCATGGGCCACCTCGTATCCACTCCAACCCGGTCCAAGCTTTATGCATCACCTGTAAGGTTTGAGAAAAATTGGGTGAGTCACACAGACTCAGTGCATAGTTATTTCACATGTCTCCACGTATGGGCTTGGCCCATATCCACACATCAATCACATATCAGATGATAAGGCATTATATCCACATAATTCCACATGTTGGGCTTGGCCCATATCCACATTGATCCACATAATTAGTCATGCAAAATGCATAAATATGCAACATGAAGCCCAACCCAACCTAGAGTCCATCCGTTACTCCTACCTCAGCAGACTCCCTGCCCAAGGCCGTGGCTAATCCACCGATCACATAGTGATCCACATATCTTACCTTGACAGACTTGCTGCCCAAGGCCGTGGCTAAGCCACCGATCACATAGTGATCCACATATCTGTATCCACGAGGTGACTCGAGGTCATCCTCAATCTACGGTGATGCACACAGCTATCATCCGCCGAGATGGGCACCTAGCCAACACCTCCCTTGATGGAGCACATAGCCACCATCAAGCGCCAATGTAGCACAAGGCTAACATCAGACCACGTACATAATGTACACCCTTTCCTTCGATAGTCACATCCCAAGTCCCATGCATATATGTGTATCATGGAAACATATCACTTGAACAATTACGCATCACATGCCATCACATTTCATATATTCATCAATGATCATTTAATATCGTAAATCACTGACCTGAGTATTCGATCACCCACCATGGGTATTCACAATCTTAGCCCTTAATTCGGCTACCATTAACATCATATCACATATACATAAATATAACACATATACACAATCAAGAGACAGTGCGATAACTACGCACCTGATTGGCACAATCGGCTAAATCCCGAAGACCTGATCTACCACACTAGATTTCCTTGCCCAAAATTTGATTGCTTCCAAAATCCGAAGAGCCTAAAAGAAATAAGTCCCTATGGTTAGAATCTTACTATCACATACCCAAAATTTGGCTTTTGCCCTCATTAGAATCAATAGAGAAAATAGAAAAGAATTTCGGCCAAGACACTTACCTATCTTCCAAAACCGATTGAAGAAAACCAAATGAAGACCTACCCTTATTGATATTCGGCCAAGACAAAACAAAAAGAGTATGGGAAGTTTCGGCAATATGGTTGATTTGTAACAACAAAAAGGATTCGGCTAGAGTGGAGAAAGAGAAAAAAAAAGGAAGAGAAAGAAAGAAATTGCAATGGGAGAGGGATGTTTTTCGGTTTTGAGCAAAAGTGGAAGAAAGAAAAAGAGAAATGTGGAGAAGGAAGTTTCGGCCAAGAGAAAGTAAAAGAAATGTGGGTTTTGAACAAATATGAAAAGAATGGAAAAGAAGTTGTGAATAAAAGAGATTCGGCCAAGCACTATGATGATTTCGGTTTTTGTTTCACTTTGATGCACTAGGGAGAAATTTGCAAAAACTAAAAAGGATTTTCGGCTATGACACCAAAACAAATATTGAAGGCCAAAACTAACACCAAAAACTCACCTTATGTCCAAGACACATTCGGCTATAGGGAGTGTTTGTGGAGAGAAAAGAAATTGATGTTCAAATGCTTAGGAAAAATGGCCAACTAGCTACTAACCTACCAAAGCTTCCATCAAAAATCGGTCAAGCCCTCCCCTAGACCAAAATGCCGTCCACATACATGAACTAAAGACCATAAAAGAGTTTCCAAAACACTCTCCAACATTCAAGCCTTTTGTCCCCCCATCCTTCCTTAATTCTTAAGATTCTTATCCCAAAATACAAGCTTTCCTAAACTATTATTCAACTTACCATAAAACTTAAAGTCCAACCTATCATAATTAGAGTTTGACCGACACTTAATGTAAGGTGCATAAAAATAAAGTCTTCAAAATGCTCATCATGCTACTCGAACCACTTCCCTCAAGCAACTCTTCAAACACCATAACCATCTTGCCACTAACTCCACATGTGCTAAATTTAACACTTAAATTAACTTAAGTGTCAAGTTCACCTAATCCACTTCACTAAATTTTTAATACTAAGAATTATTCTAGCTTTATTAATAAAATCAAGCCTTCACAAGACTATGCTAAACACACATAATTCATACCCAAGCTAACACAAATAAAAAAAATAATACTCAAAATTTTCCTAAAGCCCAAGACCCAATCGGCCCAATCCTACTAGGCCCAATTTCGGGATATTACATGATGGGACGGTACGAGTAGTGTGTAGTGGATGGGTTACTAGGATGGGTTAGGTTGCATACATTGCACATATTTATATTCTGTTATGTAAATGGGCTTAGGCCCAAGATATTGCTATATGGGTTCAGGCCCGGTGGATGACGGTAAGGGGATTATACACTGAGTTCTTGTAACTGACCCCCTTTTCTCTTAACCCTTGTAGGTAATGCTCAGTGACGAGGACTTGGGGCCATGGATGACTCGATGGAGGCCGTACTTCAAAATTAGTGTTTTATTTTGGAACTTTAGATTTTTATTTCGTTCACTTTACTATTTTGGGTTTTATGTTGTAATAAAGCCTCTGGAGTATTTTATTATTTGATTTATGTTTGATTTACTTATATTTTGCTCAAATTACTTTAAATGGATTTTTCTAGAAACTTAAATAAAGGTTTTCTAAAATCGATTAACAAATGAATTTCAAAATAAACTTTTACAAATATTTTTAACACAGAAATTTTCTCTCGAACTATCAACGATATTTTCAAAAGTCACAGTTTTATAAGATCATTACTTCAAATTTATCGATCATTCTTCGAAGTTAGTAGTATTTTATCAAATGTTTCAAATCAAATTTGTTTTCTTGATTTTAACAAATCAACACCTATTTTTGTACGAATAAAAAGGATTTAACTTGTTTTTCTTCATGTGACATACCAAAACCGCTCATAACGCATGGGCCGGGTTTGGGGTGTTACATTTTATGGTATCAGAGCCCGGTTGCAAAACTCGGCTGTGGTTTGGGTTCAAAAGCATTTTCCAAAGTTGTTTGAACAATTTTTATAAATGCGTGGTTTCGGTTCAAAAGCGTTTTCCAAAGTTGTTTGAAAATTGTTATAAATGCATGTTCTGAAGGAAGTATGGCACCACGAGCATCCGGCACCAAGTCAAGTAAGTATGTGTTTTTATTTTATGATTATTCTGTTAGTACTGTCGTAAGAAAATTCCACAAAATAGAATACTCTAGAACTTTTAGCTTTAGGAGTTGAAACTATAGAGATTGAGACTTTAGGATACGTTTTGCAAAAACGACTTTACTTCCTATACTCCATAAAACATCGTTTAATAAACATCAAATAGTATACTGATTCATAAGACTCTTAATCAGATTAAATCGACTTAGTGAACATGAGCGCTAGAAGACGTGGACGCGGTGGACGTAGACATGGTAGAGGCCGAGGTGCTAGGGCTAGATTTTCAGCATCGGGGCATGTTTTCGAAAGGGAGACGTTGACATCGCCAGTGGCTGATACGGGATCTCATGATCGAGCTGGGGTTGATGAGTTGACTCAGATATTTAGGGAAGTATTGGAGGAGGTTAAAGGAATCGGTGAAGCACTTCGAGTTGGGTCTGTGGACTGTAAGAAGAAAATAGATCGCGGTTCTTTTGGGTCACAGTCTCATTCCGTAAAGCATGTCAAGGCACGTCCAAACTTTCTGGCTTGCGATTATTGCGAAAGGCGTCATCCGGAAGAATGCTGAAGGAGGTCAGGAGCATGCATGAGATGCGGGTCTAAAGAGCATAAGGCTCGGGATTATTTCATCACCATCAAGTCAGGTATGTTTTGGTTGGACGTGATGATTGAATGTAGAAAATTTTAGGTATAAGTGGTAGATAACTGCTTGCTTCTCTGGTTAGATGTTCGGTTGTGTGAAAGAGGATTCAAGATTAAGTTAAAAGTACATTAGTGTTATTAAGATCAGAGTGCGCAGCGAAAGTATAGTGGTGTGATTTGAGTGGTACGTTTAGTAGTTGATTGGAAATTTTGAGGACAAAATTTCTTTAAGGAGGGTAGAATTGTAACGACCGAAATTGGGCCTAGAAGAATTGGGCCCAATGGGCCTTGGGCGTAGGAGTGTTTAAAATTTTTGAGAACAAGAGAATGGCATTATTGCAAATTGGACTTATTAGTTAAGTGAATTTGGAAGGTTACGGGGTTTCTATGAAGTCTCGGGTTCAAGTTAGGCTATAGGTAAAATTTTGTGTTTAAGCCTATTAAGGAGAGATGGTAAGTGGCTTCAAGGCTTATGGAAGTAAATGAGTAATGTGCTAGCATAAATGAGCAATTGGTAAAGAGGATATGCTGCCACATGAAGGACTTTAAGGGAAGAGGTTCAAATCCCATAATGTGCAAATTTTGACTATTATTTTTGTATTCCTTCCCTAAGTGTCGGCCATGGGTGTATTTTTGGTAAGGTGGACTTTTTAATTTTGGCAAGGTGGCTAAGGAAATATGGTAAGGAAGAATGGATGGAAAGGAGTAAAAGAAAAGGGAAGGAATAGGGAACATGTTGGCATTTTTCGTGGGGGATGTTTTGCAAAGGTTTTATTTGGTCTATGTTCATCTTTTGGTAAAGATGATAATGGTTTGGAAAAGGGAGAGGGTAGCCGAATTTTGATGGGAGCAATTTGATAGTTTTGGTGCTTGTTAGGTCTAATTCCTTTTGGCATCCTTTGTGTTCATTCTTCCAACTTCTCCTCCCATTGCCGCAACTTCAAGACTATAGTGGACATTTTCTCTTTTCTTTCTTGTCTTGCCGAAAACACCTAGCCTTTGTAACCAATTATTTTTCACTCATCTTCTCTTGAAAACTGAAACTACCGGTCCTTCTTTGTTGTCTTGCTACAAGTGCCAAACTGTGTTCTTCATTTCGGTTCATCCCTATTATTAAGGTAAAGGTTCTTTCTTCTTATTCATGTTGTTTGTTCCTTCTTCTCTTGACTTGGCTAAGCCGAAACTCTCATCCCTTGGCTAAGCCGAACCTTGCCACTTGTTGTTATTTTAAACTCCTCTTATTCTCTTTTGATGAAGGTCGAATCAAGCCATCCTTTGCTGCTACTTATCTTTCTCTTAGCCTTGGTTTGGAAAGTTGATTGGGACTCGTTGCAATAGCCAAGGTGCAAGGTCGGATTTTAGAATCTAGTAGGGAAGGATCCCGATTGTGGTAAGTGACTCTTGTGAGTGAGTACTTTTGCGCTTTTGGAAACTTTAAGAAATCGAGGCTAACTTTTGATCGATTTTATTTTTAGGGGGCAACGAAGAGTGGTTCTTTAGGGAATCCTAATCAAGGTGTGTAATCCCGTACCTTCCAAATACATGTTTGAAATGGTGTGTAATCTCACACTTCTCTGAAAATTTGCATGAAATGTTCTGTGATTTGGTCGAAATACCAAAGAAAACCGAAAACCGGCATCCGTGATCACTCGGGCGTGCGTAGGTTCATAGTGGTAACCATATTTTTGCAATGAAATAGTTTTGGTCAGTAGCAGTGATGTGACTTCGAAAAATCATGAAAACTAAGAGAAAGAGAATTAGAAAGTGAATAAGATATCGAATAAAATCTTACTGTGTCTATTTTGATAAGAAAGAAACAAAGAAGGAAAAGGAATTTAATTTTCTGTGATATTGTAATTTTAGTGAGACTGGTTCTGATTGACTTCGTGATTCCCTAATCTGTATTGGAAAAATCATATAAAATTGTACAAAGTGAATTATGGGTTATAATTGATATGTATAGATTCTGTAGTGAGCCTATTTTCATTATAAAGAAGTGGGAGTAATATATGAAAACCGTACAGTGAGATATTTGAAATTAATTTAAGAGAGGTCAGAATCGTTGGATAGTGAAACAAGGGAAACTTTAAGGAATAAACTGTACTAAATGGCTAAACCAAAAATTCCAGAAAAATTGTAGTAAAAAGATATTTGAGTCTAGTTTCGAGGAAAATTTGTGGATCATAATTTTGAGTTTCCGAACGTGAGTTATAGTTAATTTAGTCAGTATGACGCAGATGGACAGTTTCAATTTTTATGCCCCACATTAGTAGTTAAGTCTAGGTTGCGAATTACCAAAATACCCTTGGATGATAAATTACCGAGATACCCCTAGGCTGCGAGATTACCGAATTACCCTTAGTGGGTAAATTACCGAATTACAAAAATGCCTCTAATGGGCCGAATTATGGAAATGCCCCTAATGGGCCGATTTGATATATTGCTCTGATGGGCCGATTTTGCAAAGTGTTAATTGGGCCAAATTGTTTATAATGAATCTCTGAATTAATAAATTGTTGTTTATATTTGTAATATTATGATTTACTATGTACTTTGCATATACATAATTTTGCATGGGATGGGAAAATGTTGAAGAGAAGTAATTCCGGTGGCACTGACACAAAAATGTTTGTTAATCTGATTCGCTATGATTCTGGTGGCTCTGCCACATATTCTGGTGGCTCTGCCACAAATTCTGATAATGGCTATGTGCCAACCTAAATATGGCTTTGTGCCATCGTGATTATGGCTTTATGCCAAACGTATTTACTCGGGGCTATGTGCCTAACATATGAATTAACGACTCTGTGTCGATCATATTTACCCAAGGCTGTGTGTCGATTACATTACCGTATATGATATTTTGGTGGCTCTCCCACAATCTGTATAGTGGCAATGCCACGCATAATTCTGACTCTGGTGGCTCAGCCACAAATATCATAAATGGCATCTTACCTGCGTTTATAAATGGCCACTGGCCTGCGAATTATTATATTAAATGGCATTTAGCCTGCGTTTTGGTGTGTTTGGCGGGGTGGTTGACTTGATCCCCACAAGTGTGATGGGAAGGTACGGGTGGTGTGTAGCGGATGGATTATTAGGATGGGTTGGGTTGTATACATTGCACATATTTGTATTCTGTTATGTAAATGGGCCTAGGACCAAGATATTGCTATATGGGTTCAGGCCCAGTGGATGATAGTAAGGGGATTATACACTGAGTTCTTGTAACTCACCCCCCTTTTCTCTTAACCCTTGTAGGTAATGCTCAGTGACGAGGACTTGGGGCCATGGATGACTCGATGGAGGCCATACTTCAGAAATGGTGTTTTATTTTGGAACTTTAGATTTCTATTTTCGTTCACTTTACTATTTTGGGTTTTATGTTGTAATAAGGCCTCTGGAGTATTTTATTATTTGCTTTATGTTTGATTTACTTATATTTTGCTCAAATTACTTTAAATGAGATTTTTCTAGAAACTTAAATAAAGGTTTTCCAAAATCAATTAACAAAAGAATTTCAAAATAAACTTTTACAAATATTTTTAACACGGAAATTTTCTCTCGAACTATCAACGATATTTTCAAAAGTCACAGTTTTATAAGATCATTGCTTCAAATTTATCGATCAATCTTCGAAGTTAGTAGTATTTTATCAAATGTTTCAAATCAAATTTGTTTTCTTGATTTTAACAAATCAACACCTATTTTTGTACGAATAAAAAGAATTTAACATGTTTTTCTTCATGTGACATACCTAAACCGCTCATAACGCATGGGCTGGGTTTGGGGTGTTACAAATATACAACAAACAGAACATAAATCTCATATCATACATTCTAGACATTCAGATACAATCATACTTCACTCTACATTACTCATACAACATCCATCTCATACTACCTCTTTCATGATCTCAACATCACCATTCAATTAGTTTTCCACATATATCATGGTATGAACAATACCCATGCAATAGTCAATATAAAGACTCACCTGACCACCACGGATAGAATCTTGAACTTTAGATTCAACTTCCAACAAATGATAAATGATATCCTTTCATTGGCATTATATGATCAATAGAAAAGTAACACGACAATGGATCATTTGTCTAGGACAAATTATTTAATTATTATGTGTTAGTAATTGACTTTTTTATGAAGGAAGATGTAATAGTTACCTTAAGATAAAATAGGATCATATTGGGTTAACATATTTAACCTAAAGAGGTTAAGAGTATCCTATGGGGTTAACACACATATGAGAAGGTAATTGGATAAGCACTTGATAAATAACTTTTGTAATGGTATATAATGAGAAGAGCTTAGTCATGGTACTAGTGGAATGAGCCCATGACTAAATATTGTTGCAATTAATATACGAAGAGTCAGAATTTAATTACAAATTATTTTACCCCTATTTTCATATGTCCAATAAGTTCCTCCATTAGCCCAGTACAACCTTGATGGTTTGAATTCGAATCGATGAAATGAATATAAGAAAACGAAGAATTAGATAAATGCATCACATGTATCACTATTTGCATTCATTCTTGCTATAAGCAATAGGTGACTTAGAGGTTAAATTAATTTATTCAAATTATTAAATAATTGTAGTTAGGAGTGAAAATAATTATGTTTTGATCACCCAATCATAAAAAGTTACATTACAGTCACTAACATTATCAGGTCGCTAAATTTTCGTCACCATTCATTAACTATCGTTAAGGGAGTAATGGCAAGCTAATGTGGCACATTAAGTTGGCAACCTATTTGTCACATACATTACACATATTTTTAATCTATTTTCCACATAGATTGCTTTGATTTTACCACTCTTTGAATATTTCTTAAATATTTAATTCAAACTTTCCTTATCCTTTTTTTCCTTTTAACAAATAAAATAAGCTAGTTTTTCTATCCTTCATAAATTGACAATGTCGTTGCTTCACCACAATTGCTGATGTTGAAATATTTATCAAAACTCACTGAAAACATTATTTCCCTTGCTATACCCTTTCTATTAGTTTGATTCCTTTTCAATACAAACCAAAAATGTTGAAAAATATGAAATAATAATTCAAAAGAAAGTCTCCTAATGTATCATTGATGACCATTAGATGAACTCCAAACTCTTGTGATTTCTTCTCATTGGTCATTTATTTGACTACTTATCCGAAACATGGATAAGTTGCTCTAACTTTTACTTGTTGATTTTTCCTTTTCTTTTTTTTTTCCTTATTCTACTTTTGATTTTGCAATTTTTTTTCCTTTATTTTTGTTTGTTTTCAAGCTAAAAATTTGTTTAGGTTGTTAAGGCTTGAGTTTCACACAAGTTTGAGTTGGGTAATGTTTGGTTTACTAAGGCCTCCCTTTAATACACTCAAAGTTAGTGCATTTGAATTTGTAGTGTAAAATTTGGAGTAAACTAAACTGATACTTCAATTAGTTCCTTTTGAATCACCTTTATTGAGGTGAGATTTCCCAACTAATGAGAATTTTTTTATTGGAGAGTTCAGCACCAATTTTGCAACTAGTGTTTATGCTTACAAAATTTTTTTTCCTTTTTTATCCCTAAGTGTTAACCTATTTGTTGATAAAACTTCTTTTATCTCTAATATATTTTATAAACTTCATATCTTCACATTAATTAAAGTATTTATACAAATACATGAAATTGTTAACATTTTATATGTTAAATATTATTAAAAATACTAACAAAATAATAATCTACATACTTGGATTGATGTATGTTAGAATTAAGTGACCTGAATCCTTATTTAAATAAAATACAATGGTAAAATAAAATAAAAGAAGAATCCCTATAGAACTACACTTCTTTTATTTTATTTTAAATAAGGTTTTTTAAGCCTTATTAAACTCCATCTATTTGATATTGATTAGATTAAGGAGGTTCAATCTTACTACACTCCTATTAGAATATGGGTTTACAAGACTATAAATAGACATAGTCAATTCCTCTTGTAACTAAGATTCGAACTCGACATAGTGAATTTTCTTCTCCTCTGCCCGTGGCTTTTTCCCGAAAGGGTTTCCACGTAAAATCTGTGTGTTCTTTAAATTTTTATTTCTCTTTTCTTTGCGATATATTTGTCATTATCGACGTTATATTTTTCACAATGTAAAATATTATTTAAATAAATAATTACATCACTAATAAAAATTCAAAAATATTATGATACATATTATTATTTCATTAATAAATTATAAATGAACATATTTTTAATAATTTCTTAAAATGGTATAATTTAAATTTTCTATTATATATGAATTTTAGTTTAGTGTCCTTAATAGTCATTTTTTATTCTTATATCACCATTATTTGAATCTAAACACATATTCAACCATTGGGCTTAATCTCACTATTACAATACTCAATCTCATGCCACCAATGTTTTTAATCTTACTGAAGCTAATCTCATTTCCTATCCAAAGGCACCCTAAATTGGAGTAAGGGAATATGGGTTAGGTTAAAGTTGTGATTTTTGAATCTGAATCTTTGTTTAAAAGAATTTCAAATCTACTCTTTCTCTTCTTCTTCTTCTTCTCCTTATTTTCTTAAAATTCATTTTTTGTTGATATTTGATTCTTCTTTTCTTTATTTTGCAAGTTCTTCCTATTTAGTTTCAAATGGTGGTGGTTAATTTAGGAATGTTCAGTTTGTCAAGTTAATGAGTACACAATCGGACAAACTTTCCTTTCTCACTTTTCATAACGAGGTTGTCAATTTTCAATAAGCCCTTCAACCTTTTTGTAACATCCTAAAAAAAATTGAGTATCGATATGTTGCATGTTTTTGGTGCTTAGCTTGTGGATGATTCCATTTGTGTGTTTAATATAGTCTTGAGAAGGCTCGGGATTTATTCGGATCTAGAATAAATTTTAGTAATGAGTATTTTATTGAAGAGGATCAAGTGACCTTGATGTTTAAGGAAATTAAGTGTCAGAAACTAGCATAAGATAAGCTAGTAGTAAAGTGCAGTTGGGGCTATAAGTGTTGCTTGAGGGAAGAGGTTCGAATTCCATGGATTGCATTTTGGTGACTTTTATTTTTGCACCTTTATAGCATGTGTCGGTCAAGCCTTATTTATGGTAAGGTTGGACTATTTCTTTTATGGTAAGGTGGCTAATGGTTAAGGTAAGCTTGAACTTGGGGAAAGAAATCCTAAGCTCATGGAAGGTAGAGGGGACACAAGGCATATCTTAAGGGCTATGTTTTGGAAACTTGGAATGGCCAACTTGTCCATGAACTTGGACGGCTTTGTGGACTAAGGGGGAGCCGAATTTTTTGGTGGTAGACTTTGGTAAGGATGGTAGCTAGTGTGTAATCCCATTTGGTCATTTTGTTCTCTCAAAACATCTTCTCTTTTTCATTATTCTCTCATAGCCAAATGTGCTTGATGCTTTGGGTAAACATCTTTGTTTTTCTTCTTTTTGTCTTCTCCTTTTGACCATTTGGTCATATTTTGCCAACCTCTTAAGTGCTTCATTTTGTGCTTCTCTCCTAGTGCCGAAAATATCAAACACAAAAATCATTTCTTTTCTTCTTTCTTCCTCAATGCCGAATGTACCATTGTCCCAAACCCTTTTCTTTGCTCTTCTCTTACCTTTGAAAATTGAATCATAAACCTCTCATCCTTATTCTCTTTCTTTCTCCATTTTTTTTCATCCTTTAAACACATTTCTTCCTTCATATTTCTTCCATGGCTGAATGTTAGAGACCATCTCCATAGCCAAATCTTTTTCCTTTCTTTGATATATCATAGCCGAATCTTCCATTCCTCATAACTTTTATTCTCAATCATTTTCTTCTATTCAAACTTTGGATCATCGGTAAGAATCATTTTTTTGTCTTCTCTTTTTGCTATTTGGTCACCTTGGCCGAATCTATAGATTGACTTGGAAGAGTTTTTTAAAATAAATAACCAATCACTCATTTAGATGATTTCTTTCGTTATATTTTTTAGTGAAATAGTGGAGGGCCGAATCAGCATCTTTTCAAAGTAGTCTTGAAGTCATTCAAATTTGGATCATAACTTTTAAGGGATTCTTTTGGAATCATTCGGAATTTTAAGGTAAGCCGAATTCGCCTTTTTAAACCAATAGTCTTAAATTCCGATATATTATTAGGACTAATAATCTTTTTTCAATGGAGGCAAACAAGATAGGGTCGAAAAGAGTGGTGAATAGTGTTCGGAAGAGGGGCGGTTTTGCTACTCCCTCTAGATTCAAGCGAAGGGCTGTTTCGGCAATCCGAGATTTTCCACCGGGTTATGAACCATTGACTGTTCGTACTCCTGAGCCATTGACTGTTCGTGGTTCTTCAATAGGTTATGAACCATCAATCGGGGAGAAACCACAAATAATTGTTGTTCAAAATTCCGAGGGTAAAGATCTAGATCGTTTATCTTAACATAGATTTATATTTAGTATCAGTGTTCTAATCGAGTGTGATACGTATTTAGGTATCGACGAGCGGGAAAGTATAGTTCTCTCCGTAATCAGGTGTGTAATTTCACACTTATCTCATTGGGTTAGATATTATACCGTAAGCATTAGAATAAAAATCATAAAGTTGGTAAAATTGGAAAATACGGTATATTAACACTTTTTGTGTAAATGCATGAAATCGGTACTAAAGTTGTGGAAATTACGGAATTGCCCTTAATGGGCTATTTTGTTAAAAAGTAATATTTTGAGCCTCATGTGATAGATGGGCTATACGAATTATTTGATAAATTGGCCAAGTGTGAAAATTGTAAAAAAAGCCTCATGTGATTAATGGGCCAAATTTGCTAGTTCGATTAATGGGCCAAATTTGCTAGATCAATTAATGGGCCAAATTTGCTAGATCGATTAATGGGCCAAATTTGCTAGATCGATTAATGGGCCAATTGCTAGTTTGCTTAATGGGCTAACTTGTATTATGGGCCTTATGTTGAAATTATCTTATGAATATTGTTATGTTTTGTATATGCATACATGATTGCATGGGTTGGGCTGAAATTGAAGAGAAGTTTTGGTGGCTCTGCCACAATCTAGTTCGAGTGGCTCTGCCACAATCTAGTTCGGTGGCTCTGCGACAATCATTTTAAATGGCTTTATGCCTGCGATTGGTGTGTTGGCGAGGTGGGTTGACTTGATCCCCACAGGTGTGCTGGTTGGTACGGGTGGTGTGTAGCGGATGGAAATTTAGGCTTGGTTGGGAATTGCATATCACATGCATTTTATATTTGATATATATATTGTACATTTGTAAATGGGCTCAAGCCCAATTGTATGCTTAAATGGTTCTGGCCCAGTGGCACGGTAAGTGGGTTACACACTGAGTTTTAAGTAACTCACCCTGTTTTTATTACCTTTCTCAGGTAATGATAATTGATGGAGACTTGGGCCGCGGATGATTTCGTGTGGAGGCCATACTATGAATGATGGGTTTTTATAAACTTTGAACTTCTTTTAAGTATTTCTATTTAAGTATTATTTCAGTTGCAATGCAATAAGGCCTCTAGTATTATTTTTCATGGATTTTTATTTTGTAGATGGATTTTAAAATGTTTTAGATACTTAAATGGGACTGTTATAATTTCTATAAACGTTTTCTTAAACTTGCGTATAAAAAGGGGGTTTTTCTTAAATATCATCAACTCGTAAAATTTCTGTGAAAACTCTTTTATGAAATTATTTCTACCAATTATTTCTCTGAAAATCAAATTATAAACTCTTACGTTTTAAAATCATGGATTTCAAATTAATCTCGATTTTTGATAAACTCCATCTCCAAAATCGTTTTAAAGAATTGTTTTCTTTAAATCATTGATGACTAGATGTATGTTCGATTTGTGTGGCATGCCAAATCTGGTCTTAACGCATAGACCGGGTTTGGGGTGTTACACTTTTACCAATTTTTTAGAGGATGCTAGGATCATAGTACTCAATTGGTAATTCCCATAATCTAATTCAAATAGTTACCGATTTTTGTAATGCCTCTGATGCACGAAAGTTTGGAACCCATTTCCTCAAATTTAAAAATCCACTGCCAATGAACCACGGTCCTTCGTCTATAACAAACTCATGATCCTTTATTTTTCAGCTTCATAATAAAGTAGTGATGTCCTAGATTTATGATCTCCGTATCATATCTCCTTTCGAGTTGCATAGTTTTCCCAAAGACCTTAATGATTAGCGTATGCTTTCATCATCCTTTAAGGAGATATTTTCCCTCCTTTATGATGGTGATGTTAAGATCAACTTCCCCTACTTCATTGTCCTTGCTCTCACTTTCACACCTTAAGTAAGGTTGATTGTTCACTTATGCATAGCCAAGTGATAGTTGATGAGATTATGAGAGTCGTATTATGTTTCAAACTCTTCAAAACTCTAGGTAAGAATGGGATACAGCCGCTGTTCTACCAGAAGTGTTGGGACATGATTAGAGATTGTAACACCCCTAACTCGAATCCGTCACCGGAACAGGGTTACGGAGCATTACTGAAGTTAACAAATTAATTTTCAGACATTTCATTTCATCTAGCATTCATATTAGAAACCAATTAAAATCATACATATTGTCCCTTAAACGAGCCCTCGAGGCCCAAATTACGCATTAGAAACAATAAGGACTAAGTCGAAAACTCAAAAAAACTTTCAGAAATATTTAGAATTTTCAACATTGCAAGGGTCACAAGGCCGTGTGGCTAGGCCGCGTGACTCACACGGATTGGAGACACGCCTATGTCTCAGGCCATGTGGGCATTCGAAACAGGGACACATGGCCGTGTCTCAGCCCGTGTCCGTGCCCGTGTAAGTATACTGACTTGGGTCACACAGCCAAGTCACACGCCCGTGTGCTAAACCGTGTGAGCATTCCATTTTGTGCAAATTTAAGATGCAGGGGACACACAGCTGTGTCACCTGACCGTGTGTCAGACACGATTGAGACACACACCCGTGTCTCTACCTGTGTGGACGAAAATAGGTCATTTTACAAGCCATATTTCACACCCAAATTTTATGTCAATCTACAATCAACATTATGCATATCAACAAGCCAAATTAAGTGGCTAAACCAAACAATTTACATATAGACCATCATTTAGAGAAATACCTATACATGCCATTATAACCAAAATTAAAACATTCGAAAGTACTGATAGAATAGATGGATAGTGTGATACAACTCTGACAAGCTTCCAACCTAATTGAGCTTCCGATAATCTGAAAAGTAAAGGAAAACAAATACATAAGCAATGAATGCTTAGTAAGCTGGTGTAACATCCTCAAACCCGGCCCATTCACTACGACCGAATCTGGTTATGTCACTGCGGAAAGACGGTTGAAAAACTTTTTGTCTTAGAATAAAACATTATAGTTTGTTGACTTTTGAAAAACATATCCATTTAAACTATTGAATAAAACTTTATGATTAAAAACATGTTCATTTAAAAGAAACTTTAATACATATAGACTAATTTGAATAAGTAGGGTGCAAACCATAAAATCCTCCACTTAGTAGTTTAAAACATGCCACCATTAAAATAATACCAAGTATAATAAAATGGCCTTTATTACAACCCAATACTTAAAATGAAGTACTTATCAAAGTCATGCATAAAATAATTAAACATCATCTTCAGCATGGGCCACCTTGTCCTCTCCGAACCCGGTCCAGCTTTATGCCATACCTGAAAAGTTAAAGGAAAAAGGTGAGTCACCAAGACTCAGTGTGCAACCCTTTTTCCCGGATTAGTAAAATATCATACACAATCATAACAAGCTTATCATGCATCCAATTAATATGCACCCAACCTAGCCATCCACAACACCTTTCTCTACCCCGTGTGGTACCAAACCACTAGTGGTGCCAAACCACTGGTGTCCCAAAGACACAATAATCATCAATGTGGTGCCAAACCACTTGTGTCCCAAAGACACGAATGTGATACCAAATCACTGGTGACCGAAGTCACGAATCAAATGATGGGGCCAACCCATCGCGTGATACCAAATCACTGGCGTCAATCCCTCAATACCGCCTTGTGGGGCCAACCCACTGTGGTGCGAAACCACGGGGACGAGACGCTGAGGTGCCAAACCTCTGGAGGTGCCAAACCTCTGGTGACCCAAAGTCACAAGTTGTGTTACCAAAACACTGGTGCCCGTCGGCACGAATATCACTGCCCCCTCCACTCGTACAACCCACAACTATCAATGATATGCATTTTTAACAGGCCAAAAACCAACATGCTTGTTTACAACATACATAAGATTTATCATCAACCAATCAATATAGCATATATCAGCTCTATCATGCTTACCAAAAGCATCTGAAAGAAAGCTCATAACAGGGACTTACCTGACCCCTTGCCTAATACCTTAATGGTATTAATCCACCCTTTACATGGATCCAAACAACACACAATATATATATATATAAATATATATTAACAGGGAAGTGTGTGTATATGTACACACAATATAGTAAGCACATGTATCAATAGAAAAGTGTGTAAGTACACACCTGCAAGCCTTAACCGAAGAACCAACTAAGACCCTTGATAACCTCGATAACCTTTGCTCCTAGAATCGACCAAACAAGAGATTAGCATCCTAGGCCATTCGTCCAAAACAGAACATACCAAAAAGGGTCCATACCTGAAACTCGAGACCTACCTACACGCTTTAGAACACTAGCCAACACCACCAAGTGCTCTTGCTTCACCTCCCTACAATCGGCAACCAACCAGAAATAATAACCTTCGGCTTATACCAATACCAAACGAATAGACTGATAAAACAATCCCTTACCACTACTTACTCAACGATCGACCAAAGAACCGAGGCTACGCTTGACTACTTCGAAAATCCTGGATGCCCTATAAAGAAATCGATTCCAAACAAATGATCAATACACTACCAAACAAACGCTAACACCAATTCTTACCCTTGAAGGTGTCGACAGAGAACAGAGGCCTTACCATAAAGCATTCAGCCTTACCTATTTACCTTCTCCAGCGCTTGAAAACAAAACCCAAAAGCGATCCACACCACACTTACTGTTCGGCCAAAGAGCAGAACTAAAAGGGAAGGGAAGATTCGGCCAACACTTTAATCAAAAGGAAAAGAGGATTCGGCTAGAACCTTTAGAGGGTTGAAACAAAAGAAAAGTGATCCAAGGAGAAAGAAGAATCGGCAATGGAGATTAGCAATGAGAGGGAAGGTTCGGCTTAGGCAACAGAGTAAGTTTCGGCTCAGATGAAATGAAGGGAAGCAAAATATGAGAAGAAGGAGATGGGAGAAGGGAAGGTTCGGCCAAATGACAAAAAGGAGGACAAAAGGCAAAACAAAAAGACCAAGGAAGCATTCGGCTACCAAAGAAAAGTAGAAGGAAACCAAGTAACTTTCGGTAAAGGTAGACAAGGTATGTTTCGGCACAAAGGAAGAAAAATAAGTGGAGAAGAAAATGTCTATTTAGCATAAATGAACAAGAGAAAAAGAGATTGAAGAAAGCATTTGGCCCCACAAGGTTTCGGTTTCAACAAGCAAAGAAAATGAGAGAGAGTTGCTAACAAAATTCGGCTTTGGTAAACACAACTAAGGCTGGCCGAAATATCACCCCCAAAATGCCTAAGAAAAACGGCATTCTCCCCCCTTAACACCTCCAAAAACCGGCCACACATCCACTTGAAGACTCCAACAATCGGCCACCACCAACAAGCACTCCAAGCCACTAATTCAAACACATTTGAATTAGTCAAATCCCACCATTCACTCCTTGCCATCCATTTGAACTATTGACTTGGTCCAAGACAGAGTTTGAACTGCCTACAACCTCTTCTCTCCTTGGCGTCAAAAAGAAAGACAAAAGGTGGCCACTCCGCAGCTTGAACACAGGACCTCCCCCCTGCAAGTGGCGTCACACTCTCAAGCCCTTAGTGGCGCCTATCCTGCCACTCCACCAGCTCATCTCTTGTGACAAAATCCTCCCAAATAATTCTCTTAAGACCCCCCAAAAGCCAAGCTCCCCTTTTACCCACTGAAAATCAAAAATTTCCTAAGGCCTTCCCTACCTTCCAGGGTTCTCCAAACCCCCTAAAAACTTGCCCAAGCACACAAGAAGCCTACCAACACCTAAGATATGCACTAGATGCATAACCCCTAAAACCAGGGTGTTACAGCTGCTATAAACTTTAATCATAATACTTCTTTTCAAATATGAAAATTATACATATCAAGAATAATTCAAAATTGATACCGCAATACTCATGAAGCTACATTCATCCACACACAAGGTGAATAAATCCACAACGTCACTTATACATATTATTCCAAACTTAGTAGGATTTAAATAACTTTAACTCTAAAAAATTTCTTTATTTTCATTTGCATTTCTTTACTTTCCACACTTATTCCATATGCATGACACACAAGTCATAGACATACCATTCAACCATGGTCACAAGCTAGTGCATTTAAACAAAGCCTTTTTCAAATTGATCACATGATAAGTCATTTCGTAAGAAATTGCACAATTTAAAACTTACCATTTTTATGAGCACTAGCATATTTTCTCTTGAGTACATACCACTTTAATGCATAATATAAATAAACAATTTACCATTCAACCAATAGCTTGGCACTTGTCTAAGCATCAAACAACAACACTTTTCTCAACATGTCACACTTGAGTTTATTACTCGTCTCAACTTACATAATTTCCTTGTATCAACATATCAAAGATAATCATATATGTACATTTCATGATACATATCATTCTCTTACCGTTTCTTCATAAACACATATCATTCATTTCATTATATCAATATTTCATATACCATCATTTCCATGTAGTTCATGTACATTTATTCCGGTAATAGTTTATATTGAACTCAACATTAATCAAATTCTATGTACATATACTTTCCACATCATGTGTCCATATAACATGTACAAATCATTATATATATTTCAAGCATATACGGGTAATAATTCATTCCGTACTCTTATTATTTCATATTAGAATTTTTCCCGTTGAATTGTTTAAAATATCGATGGATACACGGGTAGTACACACAAGTGTACACAACTGTAATCCATCAATTCATATTCGGGAATGCTCATTAGAGCACATAATCGGGAAATCCTCTCTCAAGCCATATAACAGGAAGCTCACAAAGAGCCTATCGGGAAGCTTATCCAGTCTATATAACAGGAAGCTCATAAGAGCCATAATCAGGAAGTTTACAAAGAACTTTTAATTAGGAAGCTCACGAAGAGACTTTAATCAAGAGCTCCAGATAGCCATATATCGGGAGGTTCAAGCGAGCCATATCAGTACACTCACAAAGAGCTATGTTTGTGCCTGCAATATATGCAGGATCACAATCGATCATATAATAGGACGCTCACAAAGAGCTGCGATAGTCCGCAACAAATGCAAGATCACTATCGATCAGGATGCTCTTAGGAACCATAAGAGGGCTTATAACAAGATGCTCTTATGAGCTATGGTGTGTCCACAACACATGCAGGACCACAACCAATCAAGAAATCCTGTATCCATCGAATTCTATTATTAAAACGGGATTTAATATTTATCGGGCTTTTTCGGATATGTAATCAATTTCATATATTTGACATTTATACAATTCACATACAAAACATTTAACTCAAGCATATAAATATAAACAACTTAGTTACACAAACTTACCTGAATTGAATTGTAATAATTACAAGAGTTTAGGGACTATTTCGCTATTTTTCATTTTTCACGAGTGTCTACGGAATCATGATCTAAAATATAAAATTATTCATTCATATATTTCAGTTCCAATTTATTTCACAATTTATACCCTTCAATTTTTCAAATTTACATAATTACCCCAGCTTTTACAACTTTTACAATTTAGTCCCTTAACTAATTAATTTATCAAATCAACTAATATTTCTCAATTAATAATTTATTCAAATATTCTAGCCTAACATGCAGCCCTTAATAAAACAGAAATTTAATACCAAACCCTAATATTTTAACTATTTTCACCATTTGATACTAAAATTAATATTTAACAAAATCACTTTATAATTTCATCATACAACAAAATTAAAGCTCTAAATTCACTTGAAATTAATAATTTATTTCAATATATTAATTTAGACAATAAAACAATTCATTTCATGCAATTTGGTCATTTTTGACATTTTTACAAAATTGCCCCTAAATTTTTACTTTTATTCTATTTAGTCTCTGAACCTAAAACATGCAAATTAGTCATTTTTAATGTAAACCCATGCTAGCTGAATATTCATATATATTTTCCTCCTCCTCCTCTCCATTCAACATCCTTAATGTATATATAATTCCACTATTTACTTAAATGTTCATATCAAAGTTGTCTACTTGAGTCATAGTCACTAAATTATTTATATATTGAGCTATAAAATTCTAAATTAAGATATGCTTGATGTTTTTACAACTAGACTCAAATATATTTCTACCATAAAAATTTTAGAATTTATAATTTAACCAATAAGTACAATAAAATCTTCAAATTTATCCTTGTTCTGGTGTTTGACAACTTCGACCTTTCTTTACTAAAACTTAATTATCTCTTATTACGGGGTTTGGATAATGTTTCCGTTTGTTTCTCTTGAAAATAGACTCATTAAAAATTTTAAAATATAAATTTAAACCCCCTAATTATTTTTTTTAAAATTTTTGATGATTTTCCAAAGTTAGAACAGGGAAACCCAAAATCAATCTGACCTTTGTCTCACAAAAATTCATATATCTCATAATATGAAATTCTTTTGCTTACAACATTTCTTCAATGTAAAACTAGACTCAGTAGGCTTTAATTTAATACTTTAATTAAAATCTAATTCAATATAAAATTTTTTGGTGAATTTTCAAATTCAAACTACTGCTGTTGTCCAAAATTGTTTTAGTGCAAAATATTGATAACCAAGTTTATAACACCCTCATTTCCTTTCTCTACAATATTTCCCATCACTTCCTCTTATTTCCCTTCACTAACATATCAAGAACATAGAACCTTATATAAGAAAACTCTACTTTAACATCATTTTCATGCTTTTTCAATAATATCAAACTTTAAAATATATTGAAATCTTGATGTTCTTACCTTGTCCTATTGATTTGAATCTTTAAATTTATTTTCTCTCTCCTCCAGCTTCTATTTCTTGAATCTAACTTAATATTCTAGCTCCCCATAGTCTCCTTATTATTTTTCTCTCTTGGTAGCTATGAAAATTCTTTTGATTTCTAAGTGAAAATGGTGACTTTTTTTAAAAGGACCAAATTGTAAAGAAAAGAAAATTTCTTTCTTTCTTTTCTCTTTTCACGTTGGTTGCATGGAAAGATGAAGAGAATTCTTCATCTTTCTTCCCTTATATACTAAATAAAATAATAAAATAATAATAATATATAATTAAAAATCAAATCAAAATATTAATAAACTAATATTTATTTATTTATTTTAAAATATCACCAACATCATTATTACTTTTCAAAATTATCTTCCTTGCCAAACTGACCATTTTGCCCCTTATAATTCTTCAAAATTCCTTCATTGACTCATCACTTATTTTGGTAAAATTGTGATTTCACCCCGCATACTTTTTCCACTTATTCAATTTGGTCTAACTCATCCATTTTCCTTAATTTCTAGATCATTCTACCCTTAAAATATTTGCACTATTGGTCCTTCAACTTTTTCATATTTATACTTTAACCTTTCAAATTTTGAGTATTTACTCTTGGGCCACAAAAATTTTATCACCTTTGTGATTTAGTCTTTTCTTGAATTAATATTTCATAATATACTTCCCAAATAGATTTTGTTGACATAACTCAAAATTCCCCCCTTTTGTCACTTTATTTCCTTATTTTATTATATCAAGGACAATATTTCACTTTCTTACTGTAGTAACTTTCGGGGTATTACAGAGATGAAGTGTATGGTATGGTGAGTAGAGATTTTCCTTTGGAAAAATCCTTAAGGATATAAATGATACCTTATCAACCTTAATCTTAAGAATAATAGTCTCACGACTGTATCATAGTTTAGACCAATTAGTCTATGCAATATGTCCTATAAAATTATCATTAAGATCCTAGTTTTTGGACTCAAACCACTCTTAAAGAAGTTGGCCTCATTGATCCAAGAAAGTTTCATTCGTGGTTGAAAAATCTTGAAAAATGATTATTGTCCAAGAAATGGTCAATTCTATTAAGAAGTTGAAAGGTAAAATTGGTTTTATGGTCATAAAGCTTAACATGGAAAAAACTTCTGATAAAATGGGATTTTATTAGAAAAGTACCCCATTACTTTAATTTCCCTAGTAAACAGATTGAGCTTATTCACAATTGCTTTTCTACAACATCCAAGTCTATACTTGTTAACGAGGGAAAGCTTATGAGCTTCAAACCTCTAAAAGTATCAGTTAAGGCGGTCCACTTTCGCTCTACATTTTCTATAATGCCTCAAAGATGTAGGGTCGGTAATTTTTCATGTTTTGACATAAATTGATTGTTTGCTTTAATGGCTAAGTGATTTGGGTGTGTATGGGAGTGTTTGAGAAGCATGGGATCAAGTCTTGCCTCTTGCAAAATTTTTAGTTTTCTCTTAAATGAACCTGAACATTGGCACTTAGGCCTTATTAGTAATAATGCTTGTTTTATGACACAAGAGGAGCTTATGGCTTAGTGGCAAGTGGCGTAAATTGGCTGATGTGAGAGCTTGGGTTCGAATCTCTTGGCATGTAAATGAGTATTTATTTTATTTCCTTGCAACATGAGAAGTGGAGTTAGATTCAAACTCTGCAAGGTGAAGTTTGAGTTGGTCTTGGAGTTGTTATGGAGGATTTCAAGGAGGGATAAGGGGAGTGATTTGTGGAGATTTTCAAGGAATTTGAAGCGTGAAGAGAGTTGTGGCCGAATGGGACTCTAAGGCCTTAGTGAAATTCGGCTAGGGGGAAAAGAGGGAGCATTTTCGGCACTATTAGAGCTGCCGAATTTCCTTGCTAGCAGTTTGGGTTTTTGTACTTCTGTTCATCTTCTATTCTAGGCTGGCAGAATATCATTGTTAGTAATCCTTCTCTACGTCGATCTACTGCAAAGGTTCTGACTATCGGTAAGTGTTCAAAATCTATTCACTGCTTTTCTTGTTAAAACTGAATACCCCATGCTCTTCTTCTTCTTTTCCAAAACCGAATACTCCCTTTTGCTAACTGATTGTCATTTCCTCTTTCATGTACTGTACTCGTTGTGATTCTAGGATCTTCCTTAAGGAGTGGTGAAGTGTGAACGATTTGGAGGAGTCACACTTTCATTCTCTACATTCAGGTAAGGTAAAATTGTTACCTTATGTTCTTTGGGGTTGGCCGAATGTGCCCTACCACTTACTAATCAAATTTCGATTGTACTATAGGAAATCAACAACGACGTGTGATCGTTTCTGAACAGCGATCGTAGAGGGACTAAAGTCACACTCATTTAAACAAGGTAAGAAGGGTGTTTCGGATTAAGCGTCAATAAGAGGGTGCTTTACCCTATCGGTTAAAGGACTAACTTTGGATCTTGTTTGAATCTAGGTTGGGTGCTCGTTGAGTGTAAAGCAATATCGTAATCAGGTGTGTAACCACACTATCATTTCTGTGAGTCGACAAAGCTGAAAAGCTGAAACTTCGGCAGTTTAGGCCTCACGAGTGTGCGATCACTCGTGTGGTAAGTTGAGCCCACAATAATGGGCGGTAGAATGTAGAGGCCATCATGAGCGTTCTCGTGCTCTTGGGCCGTTATGGGCCTCATTTGGCTGAAATGGGTCGTGTGGGCTCAATAGGCTCGTGGACCCCACACGGAATAAATCCATTATAAGTGGAAAATACTGAACTGGTCTATAACATTCACATAGCCGTGACTGAATTTGGACTAAATGGGCCACACGAGTGTGTGGGCCTACTTAGGCCGAATATTGGGCTTTGGGCCCAATTACACTGTTTTGACCATATATGTTATCTTTTTCGCTCGATGCAACTGTAGACCTTCAGGGAGGTTGTTAAATGACTGAAATACCCCTAAAATAGTAATATGACTAAAATACCCCTAAAGAGTAAAATGACCGTTATACCCCTAAGGGTAGGTTGACTGATGTGTTCATGATTTGTATATGATTGTTACTGAGTATGACATTCTGCATATATGTATGATTTATGACATGACATACTACATGGGGTTGGGATATTGTTATGGAGGAAGTATACTGTACTGGTGGCTCTGCCACATATACTGTTATTGGCAGCTTTGCTACGTTACTGTTACTGGCAGCCTTGCTGCGTTACTGTTACTGGCAGCCCTGCTGTGTTACTGTTACTAGTGGCTTTGCCACATATACTGTTATTACTGGCAGCTATGCTCCAATATTGGTGTGTTGGTTGGGTGGGTCGATTTTATCCCCATATGGTGTGTTGGTTGGATTGGGGTGGGTTACATATGTGCACTATATTGATTCTGTATTGGGCTTAGGCCCACATTGATTACTATAACGGGCTAAGGCCCACACTGTACTGTTACTGAATAGGGCTCGGGCCCAGATTGTTATTGCATGATAGGGGATTACATACTGAGTTCTCGTAACTCACCCTTTTCTTTTAACTATACAGGTAATCCCCAACCTTAGATGATTTGGAGCTGCGAGGGACTCGGAGGTGGCCACATGTTCGCTATTATTTTACTTTATGTAATAAGGCTTCTGGTGATTTTAGTTTCTTTTAATTGGGTTTAATTTCTTATTTTGAAACTGCCAAACTAATATAATTAAGTCTTCAAAAAACAATAATTGTTTTAAAAGACAGACAAATATTTTCAAAATTCAAAATGACATTAATTAGAGTAGCTTCCGCGGGTTTTTAACCAACTAAGAAACCAATAGTAACAAACATGGCTATAGTTTAAAAACGGATTTCTCTCAACAAGCCTGATTTCGAAAAACACTTCGACGTGACACGTCAGATTCGGTCGTAACGTCTAGGCCGGGTTTGGGGTGTTACATTTTCATCCTCTTTATGGAATTCTTAAACCTTCAAATCAATGAAGCAATGTAAAATTTTCATTGAAAAAGAGATTTTCTATTCTAGGGGAGATTCTATACTCTTCCATCTATTTTTGTTAATGATGATATTTTATTTGCTAAGATAAATAATAGGACTATGAAAGCTATTGCGAAGGTCTCGGATGCCATTTCTAAGGACTTACTAAAAAATTAAGCCTCGCCAAGTCAAGATTCCTGTTTTTAAAAAACACTGACCAACATCAAAAGGATATAGTAAAGAGAAAATTGAAATTCCAAGTTACCATCGAAGAAGAAAGAATGACATTAAAAATGCATGTTGGGATTTGGATAGACTTCAATACTCTATTATATCTTTCAAACTCCTAAGGGATATCATCAACAAGATTATTAGCATCCCACTATCAATTGGCAATAAAGGTAAGGAAAATTTAGGTTGGCATTTATCAAGTAATGATCACTTTACTCTCGACAATGCTTGTCATCAATTTATGGAAATTTCAATGAAAAGCTCAACTTTGACTATTAACAAATGGAGAATTTGTTCTGGTATCGATATTTAAACTCCACGGTCATTGAATTTAGCATTTATTGCAAAAAAAAATATTGATACCTTTTTATCTGGTATTGATACTTGCTATTGCAGGTGTATTAAATGCTCTAGTTTTCACATCCCTAATGGCTCTATTAACTACCACAACAACCTAAATGGTTGGAAATCAATTAGGGGTATAAATATCAATTTTTATAGTCCCTACAACACCAAGAAAGCATATTCAAGTAAAAATCATCAATCAAACAACCTTTGTACTCAATACTTCCATAATTCTCTTGTACACACTTGTGAGCTCTCATTGTCTTTCTTTGCTCAAGTTTATTCTTGTCTATTTGTGCTTAATTGACAAAGATTCTGATCTTGATCTTGTTAGGATTATCTCTTTGTTTGCTTCTTTATAATTTTTTGAGAGGGTTATTCTTAAGATTTGTGGTAGAAATATTAAGAGGGTTGTAAGGTTAAACCTTGTCCTCAAAGATTGAATAAATTAGTGAGTCTAGGAAAATCCTTACTTGTGGAAAGCTAAGGTAGTAGAGTAGGAAATTAGGGTCGAACCACTCTAATTCCTTGTGTTCATTGTTTCATTTTCTTCCCTTGCTTCCACCAAAATTTTTAAAGGTCAATTCATCCCCCTCTTGGCTATTTTAGTTTGATTAATCTAGCTAAGAATTTATATCAAAGCTAGTCCCTAAAAGACGATCTAACAACCAAGAGAAGATCCTCGAGGTAGCTCAGCTTCCATCTATACAAACCTCACAAGATGACGTCTTATTCCAGTTCCATTATGGTTGGTGATCTTAATTCGTTAATAAACCTCCTTACATCATCATGGATGGTCCATCCATAGCTCAAAAGCAAGAAGGAGAGATTTTAGTTCCAAAGAGAAAGAATGAATGGAACGAGGAAGATAGGAGAAGCATACAATTCAATGTCAAGGCCATGTATACTCTCTTTTGTGCATTTGGTCTAGAAAAGAATCATAGAGTATCATCATGTGCAAATGCCAAGGAAATCTGAGACAAATTGGAGGTCACTCATGAGGGTACCGATCAAGTCAGAAAATCAAATATGGGAATTCTCACTCTCAATTGTGAGGCGTTTATGATGAAGCCCGATGAGGACATCAAAGCTATGTTCGATAGATTCACCATCATCATCAATGAGCTTAAATCCTACGGGAAAACCTATCCTAATGAAGAAGTAGTCCGAAAGATGCTTAGAAGATTGCCTATATAGGATGCCAAAGTTACAATCACAGAGGAAGCAAAAAATTTGGAGACTCTTTCATTAGATGAGCTAATTGGCTTCTTTTTCACTCATGAAATGAGGCATAAGGGAGTGAATAAATGAGAAGAAAATGTTGAAAAGAAGAAGTTTAGTGTTGCCCTCAAGTCCATAATAGAAGAAGGTCATTCTAATGAAGATGTGGATGTGGATGTGGATGAAGAGATGGCCATGTTTACAAGAAGATTCAAGAGGTTTATGAGCTCCAACAAGGAAAGATATTTAAAAAAAAAAAAGATCGACTCAAGATTGAATCTACTAAGAAGAAGGACCCCATCATATGCCATGAATGCAAGAAGCCAAGACATAACAAGTTTGATTGTCTTCAATGAAAGAAAAGAGGGTCAAGCAAACAAAATCTTAAGGCTCATGTTGCTACTTGGAGTGATGAGGACTCATCCGACAATGAAGATCACGAAGTAGCAAATTTTTTTCTTATGGCCATCGACGACTCTACAGTAACTCCTAACTTATCCAATTCAAATTCTTATTCTTTTGATGAGTTACAAGAAACCTATGATGAATTGGGTTTGGAGTTTAAATTAATGATTTCAAAATAAAGAGAAACTACTTCAAAATTAAAGGATGAAAATAATTCATTCTCCAAAGCTAATCATTAACTTGAAAGTAAAATTCATGATATGCAAGCAACCATAAATGATTTTAAGAAAAAGGACCAAGGCTTGCATAATTTGCTTTCAAAGGTTCATGATGGTCATCAAAAGCAACTTGATGTGCTTAAGAGTGAAAAAGGCCATTCTAACAATGATTTACCAAAAAGATTTTTTAGATGAGAAAGCTCAAAACAAAAATTTGTCAAAACTACCTTTAATTTCTATAAAAATAGAGGTCCCCAAAACTTCTACAAAGGAAAACTTATTAAAAGTATATGGGTCCCTAAAGGACTCATAAGTTCTAAAGATAAAGACATTATTTCAAAATGGATACCTAAAGGGACTAAAATTATAGGAACTAATGCTTATGTACCCAAAAGAATTTGGATACCAAAAATCAAAGTTTAATTCTATGTTTGTGGGAAAAGGAGCATTACTTCAAGGTGAAAAATTCACTCAAAAACTCATGGTACCTTGATAGTGCATGCTTAAAGCACATGACCAGTGACAAGAGCCATTTTTTTTTCGATTTGAAGCCCAAAAATGGAGGACTAGTTACATTTGGTGACAACTCTAAAGGACAAGAAGAAGGAATAGGCTTTATAGGTAAAAAAAATCTTCAACTCTTCTTGAAAATGTTCTTTATGTCAACAGTCTTAAGCATAATCTACTTAGTATTAGCCAATTGTGTGATAGTGGTCTCAATGTCATCTTTGAGTCTAATGGTTGTAAAATAGGTGACATTGTATCTAATAAGATTATGCTTGTAGGAAATAGGATAAGAAATGTTTATATGGTGCATTTTGAAGATTTGCATGATTCACTCATATACCTTGTTGCAATAAGTGAAAATAATTCTTTATTATGGCATAGAAAACTAGGACATGCTAGCATGAGCATATTGCATAAACTAGTTAAAAATCACTTAGTTAGATGATTGCCTAAAATTGTGTAACACCCCAAACCCGGCCTAGAAGTTAGGACCGAATCTGGCGTGTCACATGGAAATGTTTTTGAAAACCCTATTTCTTGTTGGTAAAACTTGTTTGAGAGTTAAAGCCTCTTCGTTAAAACTCAAAACACTTAAGCAAATGCTATCCACTTGAAAACCGAATTACTTTTAAAACCTTATCTATTTAAAATAAACAATTTACGAAAATGTGATGTTTAGAAATAGAGTTGCAGAAGCATTTTGAAAACGCTGCGGAAACGTAGTGTTTTGAAAAAAATTACCATTTTGGAAACCGTATTCCACCTTTAGTAGTTAGAAAACATCATAAATAAATATAAAAAATAATAAGTTAAAAATAAAGAGGCCTTATTACAAAATTATTAACCCAATAAATTAAAAGAAAATGAAATAAAGTTGCTAAGTTTAACATTAAAGCATATCTGACGTGTGGCCACCTCCAAGTCCCTCGCAACTCCAAATCGTCTAAGACCAGGGATTACCTGCACAGTTAAAAACGAGGTGATTTTATGAAAACTCAGTGTGCAATCTCCTTAATAGAGTAACAGTCAGTATACAGAAACTGAAACAGTCTAGGCCAAACCCTTTAACAGTAACAGTGCAATCCAGTTCAAAGCATACGTGGGCCATAGCCCACTACCATATCATTTGGTCACAGCCCATACAGAATCAATTGGGCCTAGCCCAAACCAATAACAGAACAAGTGGGCCTAAGCCCAGTACAGTGACAGATCCATAAACAGATATGCAATAGTATGAGGATGCATCCCACCCCGATCCAGCCAACACACCACCCGTACCAACCAACACACCATGTGGGGATAAAATCGACCCACCCAGCCAACATACCAAGCTTAGCACCGGTTGCGGCACTAAGTCAACAGAACGGCTCGGCGCCATAGACAGAACATCTAAAAGCCATAAATATCGCAGCAACACTGCCAGTTAACAGAACGGCTAAAAGCTGTAAACAGAATGGTTATAAACCATAATCAGGATGGCACAGAGCCATAACCAGGATGGCACAAAGTTATCGGTGACTGTAATAAGTTTGGCACATAGTAATCAATGACGGTAATATAATCGGCACACAGCCACGGGTAATTATGATCGACACAGAGTCATCAATATATATGTTAGGCACATAGCCACAGGTAAATACGGTTGGCACAAAGCCATAATCAAGATGGCACAGAGCTATATTTATCGCAGAAAGGCTGAAAGCCTTGTACAAAATGGTAATGGGTCGTACACTTCCTCCGTAACTTTGTCCAAACCCCATGCAATATGTCGTGTATGTCATACTCAATCATCACAGGTGTATGCAGAATGATCATACTCAGTAACAATCATTTAAAACATATATTACAAGCATATCAGTCACACGACCACAGTCAAGTTAGTTAAAATACAGTCATACGATCAAAGTCAAGTCATGGCACACAATCAGTCTTTTACCCTCAGGGGCAGTATAGTTATTTTACCCTATAAGGGTATTTCGGTAATCCTACCTTATAGGGGTAATTTGGTAATTCTACTCATAACTAATCCATGTATGCAGTGCATCTCAAACATAATCAATCATACAATTAACACATACAACACTAGTACTACCACGAGGGTACAACAATCATTTAATCGGTTATGGGTAAAACGGTCATTTCGCCTCTTAAGGGCATCTCGATAATTTTACCCATCCAGGGCATTTCGGTAATTTTACCCATAAAGGGTATTTCGGTAACTTTACCCATAGAGGGTATTTTAGTAATTTCATAAACCAGGGTATTTTGGTAATTTCATAAATCGAGGTATTTTGATAATTCTGTAAACCAGGGGCATTTCGATAATTTCACAAATCAGGGGTATTTCGGTAATTTTACAATCCGAGGGTATTTCGGTACTTTCACAAATTAGGGTTATTTTGGTAATTTTGCAATCTGAGGGTTTTTCAGTAATTTCACAAATCAAGGGTCTTTTGGTAATTTTACAATCCAAGGATATTTTGGTAATTTTACAATCTGAGGGTATTTCGGTAATTTCATAAATCAGGGGTATGTTGGTAATTTTACAATCCGGTTGTATTTCGGTAATTTTGTAATCTGAGGGTATTTCAGTAATTTCACAAGCTTTCAATAATTTCACAAATTAGGGGTATTTTAGTAATTTTGTAAACCAAGGGTATTTCAGTAATTTTAAACCAAGGGTATTCTAAACAGAGATAATGATGCGAATGGGCCTAGGGCCCATTCTCGGCCAAATGGACTCACACGCTCGTGTGGCTGCCATCGCCGTGGTATCCTTACTCTCCTCATAGATTGCTCTGTTTAAAGCCAGCTTCTCACCTTCCCTCTTGCTAGCTTCCCCATGTGGGATCCCTCCTTCAGCATAGTTTAAATCCATCACAACCACTTGTTGTCCCAACTTAGCAAAATAAATATCCATTTTTGCTTGCAATGGGATTCGAACCCTTGCCCTCTCCTATGCTCCAAACGCTACATGCCACCACAACACAAGCTCCTTTTGTGTCTAAAATCATGCGCAACTAAATATAAGTCTATGGGCTAAAGTCTAAGTTCATTTAAAAGGAAACCAATATGAATTGCAAGCACCAAGGCTTAAACCTTGGACCCCTTGCTTCCTCTATGGCGTCACTTTCTTGTCTCCCATGTGGCGCCATTTGCCACTAGACCACAACTCCTTTTGTGTCATTTTTCTCCACATTTTATTCTTAAAGCCTACTTACTAACTCCCAGGGTTTTATTCACCCAAAACCAAAATTTTCGTAAAGCCCTGGTTTGATCCCGGGACTTCATAGAAGCCCCCTAACCTTCCAAAATCACTCGCCTAATAGGTCTAACTTGCATTAGTGCCGTTCTCTTGTTCTCAAAAATTTTAAACACTCCCGTGCCCAAGCCCAATGGGCCCAATTCTACTAGGCCCAAATTCAGGTCGTTACAAATTGAATTTGAATTAGATAAAGTTTGTAATGCATGTGTTAAGGGTAAACATAAAAGTGTTTCCTTTAAACCTACTAATGATGCATCAACTAGTAAAGTTCTTCAACTAATTCGCATATATTTGTTTGGTCCTATTAGGACAACTAGCTTGGGTGGAAAACAATATGTTTTTGTGCTTGTTGATGACTATTCTAGATTTACTTTGGTTCTTTTCTTAAGTACTAAAGATGGAGCTTTAGAAAAATTCATCACATTTTCAAAAATGAATTAAAATGACAAAGGTTACTCTATCACTAGTGTTAGAAGTGACCATGGAACCAAATTTTCAAATCCAAGATTTTTCAACTCAAATGGAATTAGCCATGTTTTTCTGCACCTGGAACCCCTCAACAAAATGGAGTTATTGAGAGGAAAAATAGAACTTTAGAATAAAGGGCTAGAATTTTGCTTTATAAAAATAATTCACCAAAATATTTTTGGGCAGAAGCCACAAACACCTTGATATATTGTTAATAAAGCAATGATTAGGCCTATTTTAAAGAAAACTCCATATGAACTTTTCAAAAATAAAAAACCTTTTGATGCAAGTGTTTTGTTTTAAACAATGACAAAGATAATCTTGGTAAATTTGAGGCAAAAAGAGATGAATGAATTTTTCTTGGTTATTCTTTAAATTCTAAAGCTTTTCGAGTGTTAAACAAAAGAACTTTAGTAGTAGAAGAGTCTATACATGTTTTTTATGACTCTAATCCTCTTCCTAGAAAGGATTCTTATATTGATGATGATGATGATGCATAAATTTTTAATAATAGTGATAAAAAGTGTAACATCCCGAAATTGGGCTTGGTAGGATTGGGGCCCAATGGGCCTTAGGCATAGTAGCACTTAAAATTTTTGAGAACGGCATTAATGCAAGTTGGATCTATTAGATAAGTGATTTTGGAAGGTTAGAGGGCTTCTATGAAGTCCCGGGATCGAACATTAGCTTTGGGGAAATTTTGGTTTTAGGAAAAAAAAAACCTTGGAAGTTGGCAGGTAGGCCTTAAGAATAAAATGTTGAGGAAAATGACACAAGTGGAGTGTGTGGTGTAGTGGCAAAGTGACGCCACATAAGAGACAAGGGGATGACGCCATAAGGAAGGAAGGAGGTCCAAGGTTCAAGTCTTGGCTCTTGCATTTTGGTTTTCTTTTTGCTTGGACCTTTGAATTTGGCTGTAGATTTATATTTAGTTGCGCATGGTTTAAGACACAAGAGGAGCTTGTGGCCAAGTGGTTAGTGGCGTGGATTATGCTACAGGGGAGCCTGGGTTCGAATCTCATGAGAAGCAAGGGAGTATTTATTTTGCGGATTGGACGACAAGAGTTTCAGTTGAATTTAAACTCTACTGACGAATGGATCCCACATCGGAAAGATACAAAGAAGGAAGGTGAAGAGCTAGCTATATAAAGAGCATTCCAGGAGGGGAGTTAACATACTTTGGTGGGCGTTTGGGCACAGGAGCGGTCGCAGCGCGGTTTAGCACCAGACTCCTATCAGGTGTGTAACTCTCTCTACCCTAGTCGTAGAGCGGCAAATGCCGAAGTGCCAGTCACGGCAATAGTAGCTACATGAATGTGTGAGCGCACGTGTAAGGCTTTGACGCGATAGTTGAGGCCATCAGTAGTATTCTTGTGGGTTGAGGCTGCTTAGGGTCGCGATGGGCCGAAGTGGGCCAATGGGCCCGTGGGCCTAATTGAATAAATTGTATGATAGTGTAGTATATAGTGAACTAGACTAGGTGGAACTTATATATGTGGCTAGATTTGTGTTAGGTGGGCCACACGAGCGGGTGGGCCCGAATGGGCCAAAATTGGGTTTTAGGCCCAATAGTCCTGTACAACCGGAAATGGTAGCTGAGTCGCTCGGGGCGACATTAGGCCTTCGGAAAGGCCATTGCAGGTGCAAAATTATTGATATACCCTTGGAAGGGTAAAGTACCAAAATACCTCTGAAAGGTAAATTATGAAAATGCCCTTGGTAGGTAAAATTACGGTTATACCCTTAGAGGTTGATTAGCGTGTTTATGTTGTTTTATGTCTATATGATTATGATGGTAATTCATGTTATACTTATATTTGATATATGTTAGCATACATGACATACTGCATATACGAATTATTATGTCATATTGCATGGGTATGATGAGAGGAGGGGGAAGTTATGATTATCAGACTGTCACCAGTGGTTTGGTACCACACAGTGGGTTGGCCCCACTTCTTATTATTTTGTGACTAAGTCTCAGTGGTTTGGTACCACATATGTTATCTGTGACTTTGGGTCACCAGTGGTTTGGCACCACCAGTGGTTTGGTACCACATGCATTTATCTTTGTGACTCGTCCCAGTGGCTTAGAACCACAGTGGGTTGGCCCCACATTATATAAAAAGGGATCGTCACCAGTGGTTTGGTACCACAAAGTGGGTTGGCCCCACATATGATTATTTGTGACTTTGGGTCACTAGTGGTTTGCTACCACATATGTTTATTTGTGACTTTGGGTCACCAGTGGTTTGGCACCACCAGTGGTTTGGTACCACACGGGGTAGAATTGGGAGTTTTGGATGGTTAGGTTTTGGGTTGCATGGCATAAATATTTGCTTATGGAATTGTGTAAGGGCTTGTTATCTCCGGGATGGGGAACTGCACACTGAGTCTCGGTGACTCACCCCTTCCTTTACATTTTGCAGATAATCCCTAGATCGCGGATATGGAGCCGGGATAGACTCGAGGTGGCCATGCTCAGTAGTTGGTTTTGTTTTAATGGTTGAATATCGGATTTACTTTGCTTTAAATTTTGGGTTTCAGTTATGTAATAAGGCCATCTCTATTTTGCTTTGGGTTTATTTATTTTGACAAATGACTTTGAATTGGTGTTAAACATTAAAGCATAATTAACAAGGAAAAAATTATAAAATGAGTGTTTTCACAACCTTAATAAATTTCAGGATTTTTCCAAAACCTTACCATCGGGTAAATAAGTGAACTTGTAACAACGATGAGTTAACTCGTTTTATTTTAAAGCAAACTTTGAATGATTTTAGCAATTTACCTATCTTAACTTTGGTTTCCATAAGATAAAGCATTTTTTTTACAATCCGACTCAACAACTTGTTTTCCAAAAATGATTTTTCCCTGTGACATGCCAGATTCGGTCGTAGCGGTTTGACCGAGTTTGGGGTGTTACAAAATGGATCAATCATCAAGTGAGAAGATTCAAGAACAAATATCAGATGCTCTAAAATATCTTATAATAAAGGAAAGGGAAGTCACTCATAAAAGAGAGTTCAACAATGTGAAAGATGTTGAGATATTGGGAGATCAATCAAAAGGGGTAACTACTAGATCTTCTCTTAGAAACACTTGTAATTTTGTTTCATTTATTTCATACATAGAGCATAAGAATATCAAATAAGTATTAAATGATAAATATTGGATATTTTCTATGGAATAAGAGTTAAATCAATTTAAGAGAAGTATGGACTCTAGTTGAAAGATCTAGTGAAAAATCTACTATAGGTACTAAGTGGGTTTTTATGAACAAACGAGATGAGAGTGGTAACATAGTGAGGAACAAAGCTAGACTAGTTGCTCAAGGTTACACTCAAAAGGAAGGAATAGAATATGATGAAACATATACTCTTATAGCTAGAATGGAAGTCATTAGGATTCTTTTAGCTTTTGCATGATTTAATGATTTTAAATTATATCAAATGGATGTAAAAAGTGCTTTTCTAAATGGTTTCATAAATGAAGAAGTGTATGTTGAACAATCACTCGATTTTGAAGATCCAGAATTTCTAAACCATGTTTTCAAACCTTCCAAAGCTTTATATGGTTTGAAACAAGCTCCTAGAGCTTGGTATGAAAGGTTATCAAATTTTCTTATTGAAAAATGTTTTAGTAAAGAGAAGGTTGACACAACACTTTTTATTAAAAGAAAATATAAGGATTTATTAGTAGTTCAATTTTATATTGATGATATTATTTTTTTGTTTAACTAATGATTTTCTTTGTCAAGAATTTTCTAAGTTAATGCAATGTGAATTGGAGATGACATGATGGGAGAACTAAACTTCTTCTTGGGACTCCAAATCAAGCAAAAGAATTATAGCATCTTCATCAATCAAGCTAAATACACAAGGGAAATGCTCAAGAAGTTTGGGATAGACAATCTCAAACCCCAAGCTACACCAATGAGCCCTACTACAAAGCTTGACAAATATGAGAAAGGTAAATATGTAGATTTAAAATTGTATAGGTCAATGATTGGCTCTTTGCTTTATCTTATCACAAGTAGACTCGATATTATGTTTAATGTATGCTTGTGTGCTAGATATCAATCTTGTCCTAAGGAACCACATTTACAAGCCCTTAAGAGAATCTTTAGATACTTTAGAGACACCCCTAATTTAAGTCTTTAGTATCCTAGAAACTAATCCTTTAGCTTGCATGAATTCTTGGATGCGAGTTTTGGAGGATGCAAATTAGATAGGAAAAGCATATCCGGTACTTATTTATAACAGCCCAGTTTAGACCCTAGTCGGAATAGTGGTTTTGAGACCCAAATCCGAGGTTGAAAAAATATTTTAATATTATTTTTCTGTGTTTACAGTATGTGATAAAATATGTGTGAAAGTTCTGTGTGAAAATTTTATCGATTGGTGTGCCGAATTGTGAAAAAAAACTTAATCACATAAAATGCAAAAGTTGTGTGCTGATTGTTAAAGTGCTTAATTGTCATGGCTTCTTAAGTGAGAGGTCCTTATGTAGTTATTTAACCATTGAATGCCTTAAATGACAAGAATGGAGAATAGTTAGTGGATTTTAAATGTTTATAATAAGGTTAAATTTGTAAAATGGTTATTAATGTTAAATATAATAAAACAAATCATAAAATGTGGCCATTATCATCCTTGCTTGCCGATAGTTGAAAGAAAAAGAAAGAAAATAAGTTTGCTAGGTTTCGGCTAAGATTTTGGCTTAATTAAGGTATGAGTTTTGTTCGGTTTATGATAATTTCTACGTTTTTGTGATCGTTACTTAGTATTTTATTAAGCCCATTCCTCAATTTCTAATTTTGATGAAGACTGTGAGTCAAGCCATTGATGAATTCATGAGTTTTTTGTTGTTTGATGATGAATTATGTAAGATTGGTGATTGATATACATGTTTTATAAAGTGATTTTTGATGAATGAGTATTATGGGTTAAATTGTGAGAATGAGAAATTGAAAGACTAAAATGTGAAATAAATGGAATATGTGGGTTTATATGAGCTAGGAAAAAATTGGCTAGGCATATGTGTAATGAACTTATGAGTATTTTGTGATTTTAGGAAATAGGGACTAAAATGTCGAAATATACAAATTTGAGGGCTAAAATGTAAAATGCTTTAACTATGTGTTGTAGATTGTTTTGGATGAAAATGTGATTGAATGAGTTGAGTTTAATATTATATAGATCAAGAAAAGAGAGATTCAGATCGAGATCGAGGCAAAGACAATGTGCTCGATTGATCGACCAGTGTCATTAATTCTATGCCCGAGGTAAGTTCGTGTATAATACGAATTGTTTTAATTATGTTCACATGTTATGTAATGAATGAAAATGTGGTTGATAAGTTAGTAATGCTAAATATGAGTTTGAAGAGATGTGGCACTAAATGTGCGTAAATAGAATTGATACAATGGCGAATGGCACTATGTGTGCGAGATAAAGAAAGCATCGACTATATTAGTTGGCACTGTGTGTGCGATACCGAGTCAAATTTGGTTTAATGTAAAGGCACTAAGTGTGTGATGATATTAAAGTCTCGGCTAAGTAATTGGCACTAAGTGTGCGAGTAATCCGTATGGTTAAAAAAGATCGAACAATTTACGGCATTGAGTATTATGTGATATATGTGACAACGAATATATGATGGAACAGGTACATAACCTATGTGGTTGGTTACTTCGTGTATGAAATAGATGGTTGAGTTGTGAATGAAAAGTCAAGGAGGATTAGATTGTGAAGCATTTATAATTACTTGTATTATATTACGAACTTACTAAGCTTTAAAGCTTACTGTATGAAGTCTATCTTTGTTTTGCAGTGTTATTAAAGCTAGCTCGGATCCGAGGATCGTCGGCAACTCAATCACACTATCGGCTATCTATTTTGGTACTTTTGGAAGTTGTATATTTGGTATATGGCATGTATAGGCTAGTAATTATAGGATGTTTTGAGATTTATTGATCTTGCCATGTGATATGGCTTGATAGTTGAATGACTTTAGTATATGTTTTGAATATGTGAGAATGATAGTTATAAGGTGTATATGTGATGTTGTGTGAATGATCATATTGATATGTTTTGGTGATATGTAAGTAGTATGTTTCATGCTTGAATTGGCTGATGGGAATGATGGTTAAAATGTATGTTTTGGATGCATTTGAGATATGAAATTAGAATGGCTTAATGCTTGTAGGTGTAACAGTCCGGTTTGTACCTTAGTCGGAACAGTGGTTTTGGGACCACAAATTTGAGTTCGTATAATATTTTAATATTATATTCTGTGTCGCTGATATGTGATTAAGCATGTGTTAAAATTTCGTAAGTTAATTTGTCCGTCTGTGTGCTTAATTTTGCATAAGGACTTGATTGTGAAAGGTACTAAATTAGCATGCTTTATGAAAAGGAATCTATTTGTCATGGCTTATTAAAGGTGGAGTCCTTATGTGGATATTATACCTTTATTCATATTAGTGGACATTTATGTCCATATTATGCATGATTGTTATAAGTATTAATAAAGGTTATTTTGGTAAATTGAGAAATATGTTATAATAGATAAAATGAAAGTTAAAATGTCATCATCTTCCATGCTTCACCACCGAAAATAGAAACAAAAGAATAAGGGTTTAAAGCTTTCAAACATTTGGCCATGGATGTTCTTTGATTAAGGTATGGTTTTTGATCGATTTTTGATAATTTCTACGTTTTCGTAATCGTTGCTTTGAGAGCTACAAAACCCATGTATTAATTTTGAGTATTGATGATGTTTGTGAAATGAGACTTAGATGAACTTATATTATTTATGATGATTTATGATGTTAAATGAAAGATATGTATGTGATGAACATATTTTATTCTTGATTTTTTGATGAATTTAGCTAAATAGGGCTAAATTGAGAAAAATGATAATTTGAGGGACTAAGTTGCGAATTTGATGGAAAATAGGGGCTTGTATGATATATATATATATATATGTATTCAGCTAAGCATGGTTAAATGATGATTTTGTGAATTTGATATTTTGAGAAAAATGGACTAAATTGATAAAATGTGCAAATGTGAGGGTTGAGTTGCAAATGGCCCTAAATATGTGTATTTGGATTGAATTGGATGGACTAATGAATAAAAGGGTTAATTTTGAATATGTTTAGATCAAGAACCGAAGAAATCGGACTTAGATCGCGGGAAAGCAAAAGTAACTGAGTAGCCGTTTCCGTTTCAGTTAAATCGAATCCGAGGTAAGTCATTATGCAAATAAACGTATTTGTATTGAACTGTGTATGTTCATATGGTTATTGTTAATGACGAATGCTTACAAAATGATATGTATATGAATTTCGAGATAAGGTTGACTTAGTGGCAATGTTCGAGAAGTCCCGTACGAACCTAGGAATAGATAGGATTAGCTATGTCATAACATATGTATATGTTCAGTTTTATCATGTAAGACCACGTCTGGGACGTTGGCATTGATTCGAGACTACATGTAAGACCACATCTGATACATTGGCATCGATATGATCTTTACGTGTAAGATCATGTCTGGGACATTGGCATCATATTAATTCGTGTAAGACCCTGTCAGGGACAGTGGCATCGACATCTGATTACATGTAAGACCACGTCTAGGACGTTGGAATTGTACGACAATTCTAAGTATTCTGTATATCCTATTAGATTTCGAACGGTTCAACGGGTAATTTCGAGCTATGAACAATTACGTGAATGTTTATCCGATTCAGGTATGCTTGATAAGTACACAAGGTGTGTATGAAAGGTAAGTATCTATATGAACTTACTAAATTGAATATGAGTAATGAAATGATGAGATGATATGTAAAATTAGGCTTAAATGAACTATGTGCATATAAGGTATTTGAGTTGAGAATGTGGTAAGTTTTGGCTAAGCAAATGAGCTAAAGAAAGAATGAAATGAATTTGTTATGAGAATCATTATGGTCATTACATCATTTTAGTTATGTGCAATTCATGTTAAGTTTTTTGTATTTTGGTTTACTAAGCTATTAATAGCTTACTCTGTGTATGTGTTTGTTCTGTTTTATAGATTGTTAAAGCTACTGAAGGCTCGGGGATCGTCAAGGATCGTCATCACACTACTCAACTTGTTTTGGTACATTTTGGAAATGTATATAGCTAGATATGGCATGTATAGGCTAGTTATTTGTATAAGAATGAGACATGAACTTAGCCATGTGATTTGGCTAATTATGTGTTGGCTATATATTTTAATGAATATGATAAATGGTGCATGTTTTGGTATAGTTTAATAGTATTTGAAATGGTAAAGCTTATGGTGAGTGTATGGATGAACTGTGCTTGTGTTTACATGAGTTTTAGTCTTGTAAACTTGGTATGATTATAATTGGTTTGGAATGTTGAGATTGGATGATTATTTTGATATGTTCTTGATTGTCAAATGTGCATGAGAAGTATTGGTAATTTGCTTGTAGGTATGACCCTAATGAGGGTGGCATATTGGCCTTGCAAATGGCCTATTTTGCCATACGGTTTTGGCACACGGGCGTGCCTATTGACCGTGGGACTAAGTCATTAGCTGAGTGGGAGTACACGGCCTTGGCAAATGGACGTGCCTGGTAGCTGTAGAGCCAAATCAGAATCGACCACGGCCAATGTACACGGGCGTGCTTTATGGCCATGGAGTTAAGTGAGTTTCGACCACGGGGAAGACACACGGGTGTGTCTAGCAGACGTGGAAGGCACACGGCCTTCCCACACGGGCGTGTAACCCCTGAAACTTAGAAAAGTTTTAAATTTCTTGAGAATTTCTGTATGTGTTCCAGTTTAGTCCCGACTCTGTTTAAAGCATGTTTTAGGTCTCGATGACCTACAGAAGGGACACTATGATTGTAAATGATGGTTTAATTTACGAAATTATATGATTTTCGTGTAATGCCTGCAAAAATTTCCGATCTGTCAGGTAATACCTTTAACCCTAATCCGGCGACGGACTCGGGTTAGGGGTGTTACAGTAGGTGTGACCCAAAATTTGGTGGCAAATTGGCCTTGCAAATGGCCTATATTTGCCCACATGGTTGAGCACACGGGCGTGTGTCTCGACCGTGTTCCTTAAGATTGTAGTTCAAAACAAGTCAGACTCGCACACAGGATAGACACACGGGCATGTGACAGGCCGTGTGAATTAAGTTAGTGTTGCCCACGAGTAAAGCACACGGGCATGTCCTCGGTCGTGTGGACAAGTCAGTATGTATGCCCTGTTTTGCCACGGATGGGACACACGGGTGTGTCTGATGCCGTGTGAGGCACACGGCCTACCCACACGGGCGTGTGACCTCTGTAACTTTGAAAAATATTTAAGTTTCAAAAAAAATTTGTATGTGTTCGGTTTAGTCCTGACCCCTTCCTAAAGCATGTTTGAGGTCTCATAGACCTTCTTAAGGGACTTTGTGTCAATGATTAATTATGATTTAATGATGTATGAGTTATGGATGTTTAAATGTTATGAATTGATCTGTATTACCTCGTAACCCTAGTCCGGTGTCGGATATGGGTTAGGGGTGTTACATTGTCAATTCCTAGGCAACATGCTTATATCGTTGTTTCTTAATAAACAAAATAGTGTTGCATTGTCCACCACCGAACCGGGTATATTTCTGTTGGTAGTTTTTGTGGTCATGTTTTATGGATGAAACAACAACCTAAGGACTATGGAATTGATATAGATACCGTTTCTATCAAGTGTGACGATACTAGTGCTATTTGTCTCACTAAAAATCTCATCCAACATTTTAGGACTAAACAAAGTAAAATAAGGCATCATTTCATTAGAGATTATGTCAGGTCATGTTTTATGGATGAAACAACAACCTAAGTTCTATAGAATTGATATAGATATTGTTCCTATCAAGTGTGACAATACTAGTGCTATTTGTCTTACTAAAAATCTCATCCAACATTCTAGGACTAAACACATTGAAATCAGGCATCATTTCATTAGAGATCATGTCAAAAAAGGATAAATAGTTCTAGAGTTTGTTGACACCTTAAATCAATTAGCAGATATTTTTACAAAACCTTTAGACAAAGAAATATCTTGGACACTTAGAGGAGATTTAGGTATTACTACCTTGCCTTAATTTTATGTTCAAATGAATTTTAGCACTTTTTTGTTTTAAAACTGTTTTATGACTTAAAATTGATTGCAAAAGTATATGTGCATGATTTATATGACTCTTATATGCAAAGTGTTAGAGGGAGTTTTCATATGGATAATTGTTCTATTTTGGCCTCATTAGTCTAACATGACTTAAATTTTTTTGTTGCTTTTGAACTTGCTAGAATAGACTAAATTTTATTAACTTAGTCATTTTTTTGTTTCTTCATTACTCATATGCATCATGCTTACATTATACATTTTCATGAATAAGAAACTATTAGGAATGATATTAGAGTAATTTTAGGACCCTTCGAACCCCTTAGGACCAAAAAATCTCGTTTTTGTAATTTTACTGCACTTCGAAAAATAGAACTACAATTTGGTATTGATACCATTTTAAAAATATCGATACTCGTAAGAAAAATATTGATACCATGGGGACTTTAAAAGCACCTACATCGTGGTTAGCAAAACAGATTTCCAAAACCATAAAAAAAAAAAATTCTCTTCTCCAAAAACCTCTCATCTCATATCCAAAGTTTCTTCAAATTTACTAATTTTTTCATCAAATCTTTACTTTGAAACACTATCCAACACTATTTCTTCAAGATTTATTCAACATTTCTTGGAGATTTTGCCTATTTCAACACTTTTAAGGTAAACTCAAAATGTTTTAAAGTTTTGATTTTGTTGAATGTAGGTTGAATTTTTTATTCTTGATGGATTATTGGGTTGATATGTACTATAAAATTTGTGTTTTGATGCAAGGGGTTTGCTTTTCCTAAACATTTTCTTAAATTTTATCTAAAATCCTTGCACACCAAGTGTTTAAAATAATTCACAAACAATACTTTTTAGTGCCTTAGTCAAATTTAAGTGTTTACTTCTCAACTTATGGCTCCTAAGAAAAGACCTAGGACCGATGCATCTTCCTCACAACAACCTAGTGGCCCTATATCATCTTTTAACAAATGTTTTCGTCACGATGTCTCACGTGAACATTTTAATAAAAACTATGCATCTAAAAGAGTTTGAGAGTCTAGGAAAGTCGATTGAGCCATGTTAGAGGGTATTAATTTTGTCTATCTTTCTATCTTGAAAAATTGGAGTTGTATGGTGATCTGTCGTAATTTGGTGTAGCAAATTAAACTAGTTTTCACATTTAAGGAGCTTGGATACAAGCATTTTGTTATGTTTTAAGTAAGTTTCTTTAGCTTTACTTACGTCCAATAAAATGTGCACAGTGAGTCTTTTATTAACCTTAAGGGCCGAATGAGGCCTAAAGGAGAGCTAACTACTTTGTGAGTGTACAGGAGACTATCAAAAGGCATTTTGGACCAATATTGAACGTTATTCTCAACATGGATGAACTGGTGTTGCAACATAGAGAATAGAATCGAGAAAGTAAGAAACTACCTTCAATGTCGCTACACAGGTTGAAGGTGTCGCGACATACCATTGAAGATGGCTACAGAGGAGCATACTGGTTGCTATGTCCTGACGTAGGTCCTGGTGTGTCGCGACATCGACTCTATGACGGGAATAAAAGTTGAAGTAGGGGCGTTTTGGTCTGCACAATTGAACTTAAGCTTGGGAACGTCAACTAACCTAGGGTTAAGGACAACGGCTACCTAAAGGCTGTAAATAGGCTCCTTTGGCACACATTAGAGACACCATTCCATTAGCCTAGATTCTCTCTTTAGGTTTAAGATTTGTTTTCTTGCTTTCTTTAGGTTTTCATAGTTTTAGCTTATTTTTTCTTTGTTCCTTTCAAGAGTTTTGATTTATAAAGGAGATCAGCTGTTGTGGATTCTCGCTTATTATTAATATCAATCAGGATTTTCTTAAACTCTATTTTAATCCATTCCCTATGATTAATTCTTCCTTATATTCCATGTTGTTTATGAAAGCCATGAGAAACTAATCCTTCTATGGGGAATTAGCAAGTGGAAGCATGATCTCTTAACTGTTTTGTAGGGTTACTCAACAGATCAACTGTTTGGAAAAGGAAGAACATGAAACAAACCCTAAGCCTGACAACCCTGAGAAGTCATCAAGGTGGGAATTAACCCAAAATTGGTATTGCCCATTCATGAACACCTTTACCCCAAGCCAGTCTGGACTGGGAGGACAGAAGATAAGTAGTCCTTGTTGACTTGTTATGTTAGTGGAAGATAGGAAGATCCTGCTAGGGTAGAGACTAGTTGGTTTATGAGGAACCTAAGATGACAGTTGATTAGGATTGTTGAAGCAAGCTAATCATCCATCTTTAGATTTGATTCACTTTATTCTTTATATCTCTTGAAATTCAATTCTTTTATGTTATTTAATTTTATTTAAGAAACACTAAAAGTATCTCTTATTTTACTTTCGTACTATAACTGATTTAAAAGTTTTAATTATATCTTTAAGTGTTTAGGTTAAGATTGATTTAGTAATCGCCTCCCTTGGGCACAATCCTCAAAGTACTCACCTATTTCGTTGTAAAATCTATATTACAACTCGACCCATATACTTGCAGATACCGTCTCGTAATTTTTTACTTTATTGTAGTATTTACACTCTGGACATTGGCATGTCTAGAGGTGGTCAATGGATTTCCTTAATATTTCCTCGTCAAATTATTGTAATCTTGTTCGAGCATTTTTCTCTAATGCCAAACTCAAACACAATGAGTCTGGTGATCGTCGAATTCAGAGTTTTAAATTTATAATGAGAATGATCGAACCTAGAAACTAACTCTGACAACGATTTTGAGGCAAGCGCACCTATCAAACAGTAGTATAGTTAAGGCAAGACCGAAATGTCGAACCCAAAGGAACTAAAAGTACTAATACTAACTTTCTTTTTATTATCTAGCCTAAAATAATTAAAGTTGTTGTTTAATCTAAATTTAACTATTTACTAAGCTAAAGACGTAAAGACAAAATGAATGAACTGGGGAAATACTATTGGAAAAACTCAGTTGATTAAGATGATACCCTTAGGAAGAATCCACCTAGACTTCACTTATTATCTAACACTGAACTAGACAATGTATTCACTTGACTCGATCCATAAGATCCCCTAAGTTATATTAAACCTTCTCTCGAGGCGAATAACATCTAACTCTAGGTTGATTAATTGAAATCTCTTTCTAATTAAAACCCCTAGAATCGTATTAACTCGATCTATGGACTCCCATATTAGGTTTCACCCTAATCCAGGAAAATCTCCTCACCCTATCTCTAGGCATGCGATCAACTCCGCTTAATTATGCTAGATCTATTCTTAGGCAGGGACTTTTGCTCCTCCACCTAAGCACATTCAACTTGAATCAATATCCCAGAAATATTAACGCAAGAATTAAGCACACATAATTAAGAACAAATCAAGTATTTATCATATAGTTCAGAAAATGATAACAAGATCGGTCTTAGGTTTCATCCCCTTCAGGTATCTGAAGGGTTTAGTTCATAACAATAAAAGAAAACATCTCAAAAGAAAAGATAAAACAAAACATAAGAAATCCCTAAAACCCCCTGAAGGAATTGAAGGAGAGATCCATCGTCTTGAGTAGAATTCTGGCTTCTTGAGATGGATCAACTGGCTATCTTCGAGTGTTTCCCACAAATCTGACTTTTTCGGCTTGGCTCCTTGGTCTAGCTAACCGCCCTCTTCTAGGTTATACTTAGGGGGTTTATATATGCTTCCGAAATAGGTTTCTTTGCCTCTAAGTATCCTTTTCCGAGTGAAATTCTTCTTTCTAGGGACAGGGACACGGCCATGGCACACGCCCGTGTGAATCGTCTTAAGGCCTTGTTCGACTTTCTTTAATGAGGCACGACCGTGTGAATCAGGATCAGGCAGTGTTCTAGTTTATCAGGGAGGCACGACCGTGTGGGCTTAAGTCCAAGCCGTGTCGATTTCCACTTTGGCCCAATTTGGTCCGTTTTAGGCTAGTTTCTTGTTATTTCCATCCTCCGGTGCTTTCCTGAGTATAAGACATGAAAAGAAAGGATTAAGAGCACCTTTTTACACAAATCAAGGGATAAATCATCCAAAAGTATGCTAAATGTGGGATTAAAATATGTTACTTTTACGGTTTATCACATACCCCCACACTTAAGCTTTTGCTTGTCCTCAAGCAAAATTCTCAACTTACAATTAAAACGAACTTTCCATAATTCATAATTCCTATCAACGATGTCTCATCATAATTCATAGATAATTTATACATGGATAATTTAAATCAAAGAGTCCTAATGATTCAAACAATATAAGTCATACATTTGTATCATGAAAACGTAGGTGTCTCCCCTTATCTAAATAATCACCTTTAATTCAAAACTGACAAGGATTGATATCCTTACAAAAGATTCACCCAAATCACTCAAAAAGTGTTTAAGGTTCAGGAAAAGAGCACTCATAAGTCGAACCTGAAAAGTTAATCCCATAGGCTTGCTTGAAAATCAAATCTCCACCACTGTAAAACGAGATGATAAACATATTAAAAGGTCTTTAACAGGGTTGTAACGGGGCTAGGGTTAAAGGTGTGGATAAAGGCTGAATTAGAAGGTTAGAATCGAGATCGAATTGACAAGTTAGCTATCTAGAAATACTGAGACGATAATTACATCAACTGAAAAGTAATAACCCTAATAATACGAGCTTTTTTTTGATAAATAGACTTTAACTGTATAAGCTCACTTTTCATAATACTAATACTGAATATACTTCGAATTTTTTTTAAGAACAAATTAAATAATAAAGGATAAATTCAGCTACTGAAATAATATAATTAGGTAACTAATCAAATTAAATCTCGATATAAGAGTAGTCAAAAGAAAATGGTGATAACAAATACAAAGGGTTTTGGGGTAATATTAATAGGTGAGTCAATAAAAAGGGTTGTTAGGATCAACGGGGTTCACTAAGGGTTAATTATGGAGTTAGGTTTTTAATGGAGTGAGTGGGTTAAAACCTAGGTGCCTTAATCATCTCTATATATCAAATCAAAGGTGTGGTCTCAACATGTATAATCGAGGAAAGTTCTAGAATAACATTTCAATGTTGACACACTCATAAAAAGTGAGCACGAAAGAATATATGCTCTAAAAGGCTCAAAATCTCACAAAAATTATGGGTATTTGATATCAACCTCGTAAATTTCAAATTTCAAGATATCATTCATATTCAGGTAGACAACCTAAAAATTTTAAAATTTTTGAAAAATAGACTTATCATGCTTGATTCTCTAGTATTCTTCAAATTTAATCACCAATGCACAATTATCAATGACTGATAAACCGTAAAAGTAACATATTTTAATCCCACATTTAGCATATTTTTCGAATGATTTATTCCTTGATTCATGTAAAAAGGTGCTTTTAATCCTTTCTTTTCATGACCTATACTTAGGAAAGCACCCAAGGATGGAACGAACGAGAAATGGGCCTAAAACGAACCAAATTAGGCCAAAGAGGAAATCGACACGGCCTGGACTTAAGCGGCCGTGCCTCATTGAGCAACTAGAACAGGGCTTGATCCCGATTTGCACGGTCGTGCCTCATTAAAGAAATCCGAACACAAGACCATTCACACGGGCGTGTGACATGGCCGTGTCCCTTTCGTGGCAAAGAGAAATTTTAATCGGAAAAGGATACTTAAGGCCAAAGAAATGCATTCCAAGAGCCTATATAAACCCCCTAAAGTGCAACCTGAAAGGGGGTGGTGAGCTAGGCCAATGAGCCAAGCCGAAAAGGTCAGATTTGTGGGAATCACTCGAAGAAAGCCAGCTGATCCATCTCAAGAAGCCGGAATTCTACTCAAGACGGCGGATCTCTCCTTCAATTCCTTCAGGGGGTTTTAAGGATTTCTTATGTTTTGTTTTATCATTTTTTCTGAGATGTTTTCTTTTATTATTATGAACTAAACCCTTCAGATACTTGAAGGGGATGAAACCTAAGACGGATCTTGTTATTATTTTCTAAACTATATGATAAATATTTGATTTGTTCTTAATTATGTGTGCTTAATTCTTGTGTTAATATTTCTGGGATATTGATTCAAGTTGGATGTGCTCAGGTGGAGGAGCAAAAGTCCCTGCTTAAGAGTAGATCTAGCATAATTAAGCGGAGTTGATCGCGCGCCTAGAGATAGGGTGACGAGATTTTGCCGGATTAAGGTGAAACCTAATATGGGAGTCCATAGATCGAGTTAATGCGATTCTAGGGGTTTTAATTAGAAAGATATTTCAATTAATTAACTTAGGTTAGACGTTATTCGCCTCGAGAGAGGGCCTAATATAACTTAGGGAATCTTACGGATCAATTCAAGTGAATAAATCGTCTGGTTCAGTGTTAGATAACAAGTGAAGTCTAGGTGGATTCTTCCTAGGGTATCGTCTTGATCAACTAAGTTTTTCCAACAGTATTTCCCCAATTCGTTCTTTTTGTCTTGAGTCTTTAGTTTAGTAGTTAGTTAAATTAGATAACAACTTCACTTATTTTAGGCTAGATAATAAAAAGAAAGTTAGTACTAGTACTTTTAGTTCCTTTGGGTTCGACAATCCAGTCTTGCTTAAGCTATACTACCGTTCGATAGGCGCACTTGCCTTAAATCGTTGTCAGAGTTGGTTTCCAGGTTCGATCATTTTCTTTCATATAAATTTAAAACTCTAAAATCTAACGATCAACTTTTTGGCGTCGTTGCCGGGGAACTAAAATATTAAGAAAGCTCTGTTTTTATTACTTTAGCCATTATTATTTTCCGCAATTTATTTTCAAAATTTTTAGGTTAAATTTTGATTTTGCTAAATTTTCTTTCTTTCTTTTCTCAGCAGGTACCTCTAGTTTATGACTAGAAGGAACCCAGAAGGACCACTACTATACGATAGTGATATTGAAGCTACCGCTCGTAGGAATTGCAGAGAAATTAGGCGAGCCCTAAATTACACAGAAGAAGAGCGCGAAAATAGATCCAATCCTACTGAAGGGATGGGCGAGAATAATCCACCACCACAAGATGTGGGAGAAAATAATGCTCCGCGTACTATGTAGGATTATGCTAAACCTTATTTAACAGGAGTAGAATCGAGTATTGTTAGGCCTGCTATTGCTGCTAATAATTTTGAATTAAAGCCTAACACTATACAAATGATTCAACAATTTGTTCAATTTGATGGTTTGCAGGACGAAGACCCAAACACTCATATAGCTAATTTTTTAGAGTTCTGTGATTCCTTCAAAATAAATGGCGTTTCTAATGATGCCATACGTCTTCGGTTATTTCCCTTTTCATTAAGGAATAAAGCCAAACAGTGGTTAAACTCGTTACCACGAAGGTCAATCAGTACGTGGGATCAAATGACCGAAAATATTTATTAAAATATTTCCCACCGGCCAAAGCGGCCAAATTACGGAATGATATCTCTTCGTTTGTGCAGATGGATCTAGACACATTATATGATGCATGGGAGAGATACAAGGATCTCTTGAGAAGGTGTCTGCACCATGGTTTACCCTTATGGCTTCAAGTCCAAACTTTCTATAACGGTGTGAACCCTTCAACGAGGCAAGTAATTGATTCAGCCACCGGTGGAACCCAGAACAACAGAACTCCTGAAGCAGCCTACAAGTTTATTAAAGAGATGTCACTGAATAACTATCAGTGGCAGGTTACAAGGACCAAACCAACAAAATCAGCCGGAGTTTTTAACCTCGATGCAGTAACCATGCTATCAACACAGGTAGAGATGATGAATAAAAAGCTTGATAGTTTGTGTTCTTTGCAGGAACATCCAGTAATGCAGTGCAACGCAAGTGGAACTATGGCGAATCCTGAGTACCCACCCTACCAACCGGGCCCAAAGAGCGAACAGATGAACTATATAGGTAATAATTTTAGATCTAATAATAACCCTTATAGTAATACTTATAATCCAGGTTGGAGGAACCACCCAAATTTTACATGGGGAGGTCAAGGAAATCAAAGACAACAACCTCCTCAAAATTTCCAAAATCAGTCCTATCCACAGGAAAAGAAGCCGAACCTTGAAGAGATGCTGACAAAATTCATGGCAGCCACAGAAAATCGTTTCCAAAACACTGAAACAAACCAACGAACATTGATTGAAGAGATCAAGAGCCAAGTTGGGAAAATTACTATGTTAGTTGGACAACTTATTAAGATAGTTTATGAACTCCGATCAGAAATTTTTTATAAAGGAACTGAACAGGTAAAGGCAGTTACACTAAGAAGTGGAAAGGAGTTAGCCGAACCAAGGGAAAAGATACCATACGAAGATAACAAAGCAAAGGATGAGAGAGTTGAGGATGTAGCCCTAGTACGCAACGAGGGTAAACCACAAATTCCATATCCGACAAAGTTGAAGAAAGACCGATTAGATGCCCAATACGGTAAATTTCTTGAACTTTTTAAACAAATACATATTAACTTACCCTTTGTTGAAGCCATTTCACAGGTGCCAACATAATCAAAATACTTAAAAGGACTCCTGACGAATAAATGGAAGCTTGAAGAAATATCAACAGTGGAGCTTAATGAAGAATGTTCAGCCATCCTCCAAAACAATTTACCAACCAAATTAAAAGACCCAGGAAGTTTTACTATTCCCTGTTTAATTGGTAGCTTAAATATTAAGAAAGCATTAGTTGATTTAGGTGACCAGTATTAATTTAATGCCTTATAAAATGTTCAAACAACTAGATCTTGGGGAACCAAAACCCACTAGGATGAGTATTCAGTTAGCTGATAGATCTATCAAATATCCTAGAGGAGTTATCGAAGATGTCTTGGTAAAAATTGATAAATTTATTTTCCTTGTTGATTTGTTGTCTTAGACATGGATGAAGACATTGATGTTCCCTTAATTTTAGGGCGCCTTTTTTAGCTACTGCTAGGGCTGTTATCGGTGTAGGTGATGGTAAACTTGCATTAAGGATAGGCGATGAGGAAATTATTTTTCAAATTTATGATGCCATGAGATATTCTAGAGAACAAGATGATTCCTGTTATTTTGTTGATACCACTGATCATATCATTCAGGACTCATTACAGGAAATTATACATGATGGCACGATGGAACTGTGCCTGACTCAAGAAGAGGGGGAAGAAGATGAAGTCGACGGGCTGAATTCGAATACATCTTCATCTAGACATACGAAAGAAGAGAGCATTAAAGTCAATGATGAACTAAAACAAAAACCCTCCATTGATGAGCCACCCAAATTAGAATTAAAACAGCTGCCGAAAAACTTAGAATATGCATTCCTGGGGGAAAATTCTACACTATCGGTAATTATCTCTTCAGAATTAGAACCCAAGGAAAAAAAGGAGTTGATACAGGTACTAAGAGAACATAAAAGAGTCATAGCTTGGAAAATCTCTGATATTAAGGGAATAAGCCCATCGTTTTGCACCCACAAAATTTTAATGGAAGAGGAAGACAAGCTATGTGTGCAACCTCAAAAACGATTAAATCCCAACGTAAAAGAAGTTGTGAAAGCTGAGGTAATTAAACTTCTAGATGCTGGAATAATTTATCCTATTTCTGACAGCAATTGGGTGAGTCCTGTGCAGGTTGTTCCAAAAAAAGGAGGCATGATGGTGGTAGCTAACGAAAAGAATGAACTAATTCCCACCAGAACAGTCACATGATGGAGAGTTTGCATTGATTATAGGAAGCTGAACGACGCTACCAGAAAAGATCACTTTCCTTTACTTTTCATTGATCAAATGTTAGAAAGGTTATCTGGGCACATGTATTATTGCTTCCTAGATAGACTCTCCGGCTATTTCCAAATCCCAACAGCACCTGAAGATCAAGAGAAAACAACATTCACATGCCCATACGGTACGTTTTCTTATCGTAGAATGCCTTTTGGATTATGTAATGCTCCTGCTACTTTTCAGCGTTGCATGTTGGCAATCTTCGACGAACTTGTAGAAGACATTATGGAGGTATTTATGGAAGATTTCTCGATATTCGGTAATTCTTTCCATCTTTGCCTTAAAAATTTAAAACGAGTTCTAATGAGATGTGAGGAAACAAATCTTGTCCTGAATTGGGAAAAATGTCACTTTATGGTTAGAGAGGGAATTGTGTTAGGACATAAGATTTCTAGTAAAGGGATTGAGGTAGATAAAGCCAAGATTGAAACCATAGAAAAATTACCTCCCCCTAGGTCAGTTAAGGCTATTAGAAGCTTTTTAGGACATGCTGGATTTTATAGAAGATTCATTAAAGATTTCTCTAAAATAGCTAAGCCTTTAACGAGATTACTAGAAAATATGTTCCTTTCAATTTTGATCAGGAGTGTTTAGAGGCATTTAATATCCTCAAGGATAAACTAACAAATGCTCTGATTATAATTGCACCTGATTGGAATCTACCTTTTGAACTAATGTGTGATGCGAGTGATTTTGCAGTAGGAGCAGTCTTGGGACAGCGAAGAAACAAGCATTTTCAGCCAATTTATTATGCTAGCAGAACACTGACATCTGCACAAAAAAACTACACCACCACGGAAAAAGAACTGCTAGCTGTAGTTTTTGCATTTGATAAATTTAGACAGTATCTGATATTATCTAAAGTTGTCATTTACACTGATCATTCAGCTCTTGTTATCTATTAACTAAACCTGATGCAAAACCTCGACTCATACGTTGGGTATTACTTTTACAGGAATTTGATTTGGAAATACAGGATAAGAAGGGAGCTGAAAACCTTGTAGCAGACCACTTCTCCAGGCTTGAGAACCCACATATCGAAGAGCTCGACAAAAGTGAGATAAACGACTCATTCCCTGAAGAACAACTCTTTTCTATAACCCACTCTGAGGTACCATGGTTTGCAGATATTATGAATTATTTAGCTGCTAACATCTTTCCAAAAAGACTAACACATCACCAAAAGAAGCGGTTCTTTGCTGATGCGAAAAACTATTTTTGGGAAGATCCTTTTCTTTTCTGTATATGTGCAGATCAGGTAATTCGAAGATGCGTCACAAAGACAAAAGCAAGCAAAATCCTGGAACGTTGCCATTCAGGACCTTCAGGAGGACACTACAGTGGCATTAAGACATCACATAAAATACTCGAATCAGGTTTTTATTGCCCTACACTATTCAAAGGTGCCAACAGGTATTTCACTTCATGTGATAAATGCCAACGAACAGGTAATGTTTCTAAAAGTGATGAAATGCCTCAAACATATATGCTATCATGTGAAATATTTGATGTATGGGGTATTGATTTTATGGGTCCATTCCCTAGTTCATTTGGAAATAAATACATCCTAGTGGCAGTTGATTACATGTCAAAATGGGTGGAAGCCGAAGCTTTACCTACCAATGATGCTAGAGTAGTAGTTAAGTTTCTCAAGAAACTGTTCTCTCAATTTGGAACACCTAGAGCTATCATTAGTGATAGGGGCACTCACTTTTGTAATACTCAATTTGACAAGGACTTAAAAAAATATGGAGTACACCACAGGATAGCTACCCCATATCACTCTCAACCAGTGGGCAAGTTGAAGTAGCAAACCGAGAACTTAAACTCATCCTAAAAAAATGATTGAATCAAACATAAAAGAGTGGGCATTAAAAGAAAATGATGCCCTATGGGCATATAGAACAGCATTTAAAACCCCCCTAGGAACATCCCCATACAAACTTGTCTACGGGAAAAGCTGTCATCTACCATTTGAGTTAGAACACAAAGTTTTTTGGGCCATAAAATTTTCAAATTATGATCTTAAGACTATAGGAAAGAAAAGAATGATGCAGATGAATGAGCTAGACAAATGGAAAGCTGAAGCTTACGAGAACTCAAAATTGTACAATGAGGCAACAAAGCGACGCCACGATGCTCGTCTAAAGAAATTGAAACAATTCGAGTAGGGGACTTGGTCCTGCTATACAACTCAAGGCTTAAATTGTTTCCCGGGAAACTGAAATCAAGATGGTCAGGTCCATTCATGATTAAAACAATCTTCCCCTATGGCACAATCGAGGTAACTCATCCCACTCAAGGCACATTCAAGGCAAATGGTCACCGACTCAAAATCTATAATGGTGAAGGTTTTAGGGATATGAGAGAGGAGTTTTAGCTCCATGCACCTTCTTTTAGAAATGAAAACAGGGTAAGTCTAGCTTAAGACTTTAAACAAGTGCTTCTCGGGAGGCAACCCGAGCACTAACCTCACTAACATTAGATTCTTAATTTTTAGCATTTAAACTAATCCAGTAAAGCGCAGGTTTAGACCACACGGCCTTGCACACGGGTGTGCCTGTGGTCGTGTGGAAGCCAGGGGACAGACTATAGGGGTGCTAGTAGCCATGCACGACAAAGAAGAAAAATTTTTCCCAACATGGGCTGGGATAATAGCCCACGCCCGTGCCGACCTTCCATGGAGTATACTGACTTACCAAACACGGGCTGGACACGCCCGTGCGACACAATCGTGTAGACTTACTGACTTGTCGAACACGAGAGGAACACGCCCGTTCTAGACGACCGTGTGAAGAAGAACACGGGTGTGTCATTTTAAACACGGCCGTGGCCAAACCCCTTGAATGCGCCCAAAATTCAAAATCCCAAAAAACACGGGCTAATTAAAATCAAGCACGGGCATGGCCCCTGCCTGTGTTCCCCCAACTTAAAGAAACACAGCCCCGTTTTCCCCAATTTCCTTTCCCAAACCAACCCTAGCCATTTTCCCCTCAAAAACTCCCCCAAAAATCCAGCCACCATCAAGAAAACCCCTTCACCATTGCCCCTCCCCACCCTAAAATCTTCCAAACTCTCAAATACTCATACAAAAACGCAGCCACGCCCGTGTTAAACAGGAGCCCACACCCTTGCCACCGTCGTGTTACCCAGTATTTACATAGCACACGACCGTGCGCCACCGTCACATGCCCGTGCTCAGCCGTTCCCGTCGCCACACACCCAAAAACACTGCTGGTCACTCTTCACTACTTCGCTTTCATCATACTTTAACTATTGTTTCATTTTCATGTTATTTATTTTCTTTTTACAGTTTATATTAAGTTAGTTTTAGGAATAAATTCTTTAATTTTAGAACTAATATTGACTGCTACATTTTTTTTGTTTAAATTAAGTTAATTCTATCAAAATAATTTCTCATGATTGAATTGCTTAAGTTAGTTTAAGTAGTTTAATTTCTCAGGTTTTACTTACATTTAAGTTAGTTTTCTTTTTGCTATATTTTTGTTGAGTATTGACCAAAAGTAATTGCTTTATATTAGTAGAAAATTACTGATTTCAGGTATAATGTCAATGTCAAGAGGAAAACGAACTACGGCCACCCCCACTAAGTAACGAAAGGGACCCGGCTCGTCCTCCGCCAGTGCCTCCTACGAAGTGCGCCACCGATTCCTTCAATTTACTCAGGAGACCCAGGAGGAACAGTACAAGGCATTTCGGGCACGACCTCTTGGCACCGGTAGGGGCATTGATTGGGACGCTATAGAATAGGCCGGGCTATTAGTCGATATCCGGCACTTCTTTCGACCAAGCCGTGGGATCAATTCTTCACCATCATCGAGCCCACGTACTTGGAACTCACCCTAGAGTTTTGCACCACTTTTACCCTACAGACGGTGATGGCACAATACGATGACCCGGGCACAATTCAATTCCGTTTAGGGGGCACGGTACGATGACTGAGCATACCACAATTCGAGACAGCACTCGGACTTTATACAGATGAGTTTGTAGCAGAGAATCCACTCTCTGAACTGAAACGCCAGTTTCACTGCACCCCCATCAATTGTTGGCACAGCATAGCCACCAACACGGGCATCTACGACCCCAGTCGCTCCAAGGCAACAGCCCTTGCCCTATCCCTGCGGTACATCTATGCCATTTTAGCTCACACTGTTACGGGACGACGCGAGAGGACCGGCGTGTTGAACACACACGACGTCTACTACTTATCGTGCATGTCAAACGGGCACATTTTCGACCTTGCATACTTCATAGCCCGTGCGATTCAGCACCAGACAGAGCCACACAGGAGAGGGATTCTATCGATGGGTCCGTATATCACACGGTTAGCCCGGTACTATGGTCTCCTCGACACCAACGCCCAAACCTCTTCACTCACACTGATAGGGCAGATGGTACCCCTAGGTATCCAGACGATGCTTCACATGAGGATGATAAGATATCGATGTGAGACCGATCCTCCTCAATACAGACTACCCCTCCTGATGATGTCCCACCACCATAGGAAGAACCATTCCCGAGCCAACGGCCCTCTCATGCACCAGCTTCACTTTCGAACATCTCTGTACGCCTTACCCAAGTCGAGCAGTACTGTACTCAGTAGTTAAATGACACCGCTCGACGTTTTGACGGGATCGAGGCCACCCTTCAGTAAATTTGCCATCACTTTCACATTTCTTCACCGAGAACACCGCAGGACCTAGCAGATGATGAGGACCTCTGAGTCCTTTTATTCTCTTTAAATTTAGTTTCTTTATTTTAGTTCTTAGTTTTAATTTTTATTTTTATTTTCATTTTTATTTAAACATTGTTGCATTTTATTTTTCAAACTTTTATTTCCTTCATGATATCATTGGCTATCTAACCTTCGAGTATTGCTAACAACCACTTGTTTAATCATGCCACCGAGACATCTAACTGATGACTGCATAGTTTCAATTGCACACCCCAAATAACGAACAAATCACTAGAAGTAATTCAATACTACATAAGTTAACATCTTCCCACCTCCGACTCAAGGAATCCATCCAAAATTCAGGAAGTGTCACTTTTTCCCCTCTCTTTTGATTATCTAATAACTGTTATTATCTATCTTTGTACATTGAGGGTAATGTACATCTTAAGTGTGGGGGGTTAAAAGTGCCTAACTTTTTGCATTATTCTCAATCCCTGAGGATAAAAGTGCCAAACTTTTTTCATTATTCTCAAATCCCTGAATTATATTCTGTTCTTAAGTAATTTTCTCATATTACTAATTAGGATGAAATTTCTGATGAATTATGATCTTTATTGACGTGTTTCTGAGTAAGCCTTCAGAATAAATATTTTTTTGAATAGGTTGTCTACCTGAATCTGAATGTTACCTTGAAATTTAAAATTTATGAGGTTGATGTCAAAAACACCCATAATTTTTGTGAGATTTTGAGCCTTATAGAGCATATGTTCTTTTTCATGCTCACTTTATTGATTATGAGTGTGTCAACATTGAACTGTTATTCTAGAACTTGCCTCGATTATACATGTTGATACCACACCTATGATTTGATATACCGAGATGATAAAGGCACCTAGGTTTTAACCCACTCACTCCACTAAAAAGCCTACCTCCATAAATAACCCCTATTGAACCCCGTTGATCCTAACAACCCTTTTTATTGACTCACCCACTAATATTACCCCAAAACCCTTTGTATTTGTTATCACCATTCCTTTTGACTACCCTTATATCGAGATTTGATTTGACTAGTTACCTAATTATATTATTTCAGTAGTTGAATTTATCTTTTATTACTTGATTTGTTCTTAAAAAAAAATTGAAGTATATTCAGTATCAGTAACATGAAAAGTGAGCTTATACAGTTAAAAGTCTATTTATCAAAAGAAAAGCTTGTAGTATTAGGGTTATTACTTTTCAGTTGATGTAGTTATTTATTATTAGATAGGTAACTTGTCAGGTCAGTCTCGATTCTAGCCTTCTGATTCAGCCTTTATCCACATCTTTAACCCTAGCCCCGTTACAACCCTGTTAAAGACCTTTTGATCTGTTTATCATCTCATTTTATAGTGGTGGAGATTTGATTTTCAGGCAAGCCTATGGGATTAACTTTTCAGGTTCGACTTTTGAGTGCTCTTTTCCTGAACCTTAAACACTTCGAGTGATTTGAGTGAATCTTTTGTGAGGATGCCAGTCCTTGTAGGTTTTGAATTAAGGGTAATTATTCAGGTAAGAGGAAACACCTACGTTTTCGTGAATACAAATGTATGACTTATATTGTTTGAATCTTTAGGACTCTTCGAGTTAGATCATCCATGTATAAATTATCTATGAATTATGATGAGACATTGTTGATAGGAATTATGAATCATGGAAAGTTCATTTTAATTGTGAGTTGAGAATTTTGCTTGAGGACAAGCAAAAGCTTAATTGTGGGGATATGTGATAAGCAGTAAAAGTAACATATTTTAATCTCACATTTAGCATATTTTCAGATGATTTATTCCTTGATTCATGTAAAAAGGTGATTTTAATCCTTTCTTTTCATGACTTATAATCAGGAAAGCACCCAAGGATGGAAAGAATGAGAAACGGGCCTAAAATAAACCAAATTAGGCCAAAGAGGAAATCGACATGGCCTAGACTTAAGCCCACATGGACGTGCCTCATTGAGCAACTAGAACACGGCCTAATCCCGATTCACACAGCCGTGCCTCACTAAAGAAATTCGAACACTACTTAAAGACCATTCACACGGGCGTGTGACATGGCCGTGTCCCTGTCGTGGCAAAGAGAAATTTTAATCAAAAAAGGATACTTAAGGCCAAAGAAACGCATTCCAAGAGCCTATATAAACCCTCTAAAGTGCAACCTGAAAGGGGACGGTTAGCTAGGCCAAGGAGCCAAGCCGAAAATGTCAGATTTATGGGAATCACTCGAAGAGAGCCAGTTGATCCATCTCAAGAAGCCAGAATTCTACTGAAGACGGCGGATCTCTCTTTCAATTCCTTTAGGGGGTTTTAGGGATTTCTTATGTTTTGTTTTATCTTTTCTTCTGAGATGTTTTCTTTTATTATTATGAACTAAACCCTTCAGATACCTGAAGGGGATGAAACCTAAGACGGATCTTGTTATTATTTTCTGAACTATATTATAAATACTTGATTTGTTCTTAATTATGTGTGCTTAATTCTTGTGTTAATATTTCCGAGATATTGATTCAAGTTGGATGTGCTTAGGTGGAGGAGCAAAAGTCCCTGCTTAAGAGTAGATCTAGCATAATTAAGCGGAGTTGATTGCGCGCCTAGAGATAGGGTGACGAGATTTTGCCGGATTAGGGTGAAACCTAATATGGGAGTCCATAGATCGAGTTAATACGATTCTAGGGGTTTTAGTTAGAAAGAGATTTCAATTAATCAACCTAGGGTTAGACGTTATTCGCCTCGACAGAGGGTTTAATATAACTTAGGGAATATTACGGATCAAGTCAAGTGAATAAATCGTCTGGTTCAGTGTTAGATAACAAGTGAAGTCTAGGTGGATTCTTCCTAGGGTATCGTCTTGATCAACTGAGTTTTTCCAACAGTATTTCCCCAATTCGTTCTTTTTGTCTTGAGTCTTTAGCTTAGTCATTAGTTAAATTTAGATTAGATAACAACTTCACTTATTTTAGGCTAGATAATAAAAAGAAAGTTAGTATTAGTACTTTTAGTTCCTTTGGGTTCGACAATCCGGTCTTGCCTAAGCTATACTACTGTTCGATAGGTGCACTTGCCTTAAATCGTTGTCAGAGTTGGTTTCCAGGTTCGATCATTCTCATTTATATAAATTTAAAACTCTGAAATCTAACGATCAAAACCTATGATGAATATTATTATTTTATTTTTCTGAGTTACATGATAAATATTTGTTCTTGATCTTAATTATGTGTACTTACTTCATGTGTTAATCTTTTTAGGATATTAATTCATGATTGATGTGCTTATTTTAGTGGAGCAAAAGTCCCTGTTTAAGAGTAGATCTGGCATAATTGAGTGGAGTTACATGCAATCCTAGAAATAGGACCACATAAATCTACCGGATTAGAGTCAAATCTACTAGGGGAATACATAGATCGAGTTAATGCGACAATAGGGGTTTTAATTAAAAAGAGATTTCAATTAATCAACCTAGAGTCAGTTATTTTTACTCTCGAAAGAGATATTAATATAATTTAGGGATTTTTAAGGATCAAGAACTCAGATTTGGAATAATAAGTGAAGTCTAGGTGGATTCTTTCCTGGGTATCGTCTTTATCATTGGTTTTCTTCAAATATTTTCCCAATTCATTCTCTGTCGAGTCTTTAGTAATTAGTTTAATTTTAGATTAAAAACAACCCTTCAATTTATAGGCTAGTTAATAGAAAGATAGTAAGTACTAGTACTTTTAGTCCTCGTGGATACGATATTCTCAACTCACCAGCTATACTATTATTTGATAGGTGTGCTTGCTTTTGTTGTGATTTTATTTAGTTAAGTGAATCACATCATCAAGTTTTTGGCGCTGTTACTGTAACAACCTGGTTTAGACCCTAGTCAGAACAGTGGTTTCAAGACCACAAATTTGAGGTCGAAATAATATTCTAATATTATTTTGGTGTGTATTGTATGTGATATAGCCCGTGTGAAAATTCTGTTTGGTAATTTTATCGACTATGTGTGGGGGGTAAAAGTGCCTAACTTTTTGCATTATTCTCAATCCCTAAGGGTAAAAGTGCCTAACTTTTTTCATTATTCTCAAATCCCTAAATTATATTCTATTCTTAAGTAATTTTCTCATATTACTAATTAGGATGAAATTTCTGATGAATTATGATCTTTATTGACGTGTTTCTAAGTAAGCCATAGTTAATTGTGTATTGACGATTAAATTAGAAGAATATTAGAGAATCAAGCATCATAAGTCTATTTTTCAGAATAAAATTTTTTTTTGAATAGGTTGTCTACCTAAATCTGAACGTTACCTTGAAATTTAAAATTTACGAGGTTGAAGTCAAAAACACCCATAATTTTTCTAAGATTTTGAGCCTTATAGAGCATATATTCTTTTTCATGCTCACTTTATTGATTATGAGTATGTCAACATTGAACTGTTATTCTAGAACTTGCCACGATTATACATGTTGAGACCACACCTATGATTTGATATACCGAGATGATGAAGGCACCTAGGTTTTAACCCACTCACTTCACTAAAAAGCCTACCTCCATAAATAACCCCTAGTGAACCCCGTTGATCCTAACAACCCTTTTATTGACTCACCCACTAATATTACCCCAAAACCATTTGTATTTGTTATCACCATTCCTTTTGACTACCCTTATATCAAGATTTGACTTGATTAGTTACCTAATTATATTATTTCAGTAGTTGAATTTATCTTTTATTACTTGATTTGTTCTTAAAAAAAATTTGAAGTACATTCAGTATTAGTAATATGAAAAGTGAGCTTATACAGTTAAAAGTCTATTTATCAAAAGAAAAGCTTGTAGTATTAGGGTTATTACTTTTCAGTTGATGTAGTTACTTATTATTAGATAGGTAACTTGTCAGGTCAGTCTCGATTCTAACCTTCTAATTCAGCCTTTATCCACACCTTTAACCCTAGCTCCGTTACAACCCTGTTAAAGAGCTTTTGATCTGTTTATCATCTCATTTTACAGTGGTGGAGATTTGATTTTCAGGCAAGCCTATGGGATTAACTTTTCAGGTTCGACTTTTGAGTGCTCTTTTCCTAAACCTTAAACACTTCGAGTGATTTGAGTGAATCTTTTGTGAGGATGCCAGTCCTTGTAGGTTTTGAATTAAGGATAATTATTCAGGTAAGGGGAAACACCTACGTTTTCGTGAATACAAATGTATGACTTATATTGTTTGAATCTTGAGGACTCTTCGAGTTAGATCATCCATGTATAAATTATCTATGAATTATGATGTGACATTGTTGATAGGAATTATGAATCATGGAAAGTTCGTTTTAATTGTGAGTTGAGAATGTTGCTTGAGGACAAGCAAAAGCTTAAGTGTTGGGGTATGTGATAAACCGTAAAAATAATATATTTTAATCCTACATTTAGCATATTTTCGGATGATTTATTCCTTGATTCGTGTAAAAAGGTGCTTTTAATCCTTTCTTTTCATGACTTATACTCAGGAAAGCACCCAAGGATGGAAAGAACAAGAAACGGGCCTAAAACGAACCAAATTAGGCCAAAGAGGAAATCAACACCGCCTGGACTTAAGCCCACACACCGTGCCTCATTGAACAACTATAACACGGCCTGGTGCCGATTCGCATGGCCGTGCCTCATTAAAGAAATCCAAACATGGCTTAAAGACCATTCACACGGGCGTGTGACATGGCCGTGTCCCTGTCATGGCAAAGAGAAATTTTAATCGAAAAAGGATACTTAGGGCCAAAGAAACACATTCCAAGAGCCTATATAAACCCCCTAAAGTGCAACTTGAAAGGGACGATGAGCTAGGCCAAGGAGCCAAGCCGAAAAGGTCAGATTTGTGGGAATCACTCAAAGAGAGCCAGTTGATCCATCTCAAGAAGTCAGAATTCTACTCAAGACGGCGGATCTCTCCTTCAATTCCTTCAGGGGGTTTTAGGGATTTCTTATGTTTTGTTTTATCTTTTCTTCTAAGATGTTTTCTTTTATTATTATGAACTAAACCCTTCAGATACCTGAAGGGGATGAAACCTAAGATGGATCTTGTTATTGTTTTCTGAACTATATGGTAAATATTTGATTTGTTCTTAATTATGTGTGCTTAATTCTTGTGTTAATATTTTCGGGATACTAATTCAAGTTGGATGTGCTTATGTGGAGGAGGAAAAGTCCCTGCTTAAAAGTAGATCTAGCATAATTAAGCAGAGTTGATGGCGCGCCTAGAGATAGGGTGACGAGATTTTGCCAGATTAGGTGAAACCTAATATGGGAGTCTATAGATCGAGTTAATGCGATTCTAAGGGTTTTAATTCGAAAGAGATTTCAATTAATCAACCTAGGGTTAGACGTTATTCGCCTTGAGAGAGGGTTTAATATAACATAGGGAATCTTACGGATCAAGTCAAGTGAATAAATCATCTGGTTCAGTGTTAGATAGGAAGTGAAGTCTAGGTGGATTCTTCCTAGGGTATCATCTTGATCAACTGAGTTTTTCCAACAGTATTTCCCCAATTCGTTCTTTTTTTCTTGAGTCTTTAGTTTAGTAGTTAGTTAAATTAGATAACAACTTCACTTATTTTAGGCTAGATAATAAAAAGAAAGTTAGTATTAGTACTTTTAGTTCCTTTGGGTTCGACAATTCGGTCTTGCCTAAGCTATACTACTGTTCGATAGGTGCACTTGCCTTAAATCGTTGTCAGAGTTGGTTTCCAGGTTTGATCATTCTCATTCATATAAATTTAAAACTCTAAAATCTAATGATCAATGACTTAATCCAAAGCACATCAATAAAAATCATAAATCAAATGAAATTTCATTCTAGTCATAATATGAGAAACTTACTTTGGAACAAGGAATGATTCAGAGATTTGAGAATAATGCAGAAAGTTAGGCACTTTCTTGAAATAACTATTCACCCCCACACTTAAGATGTACATTGTCCTCGATGTACAAACATAGTTATGTAATTTAAGAGAGAGGGAGAGGTGAAACTTCCTGAATTTGGACGGTTTCTCGGAGTTGGAAGTCGATAGGGGTGGTTGCTGCTACCGAGCTCTGTGCTAGATGAAGAATTTGGGGAGCTCGTAGAGAATTAGCCAGGGATTATTAAGATACATTTAAAATAAACTAAATATATAATTAAAGACAAGAAAGAGAAAGAGAAAGAAAGTAAAAATGTAAATAAACAAAGGCTAAGAGATAAAGGGGCTTGAGAATCCTTATTGGTCGAGGGTTCGCGAGGTGGGTGTGACTTCTAAGGCTATGGAGGTGCTGGCGGTGGCGGAAGTGGCGTGATTCCCAAGCAGCCTTTTGGACCTGACACTAAGAAACTAAAGTAAAATAAACTAAATTAAACATAAGATTGTCAAAGAGAAGGAAAATAAAATAGATGATAAAAGTAAAACAAAAGATAAATGGTCTCAAAGACCCTTGACTTGTCGAATCAATGAAGCGACTGGCATGAACTTATGTAAATCGGTCTCCATGAAGGAGACTGTGCTTTGATTCCGCCGTTTCTTCGACATTGAGCTTTTGAGGATCGGGAATTAGGGAAGGATTGAAGAAGAGAAATATAGAGGGGTAAAATTCTGAAGGATAGAATGGGAGAAAGTGGTTGAGAAGAGGGAGGAAGGGGTGGGTTATATAGATTTTCAAGTCAGGTACATTCACACGCCCGTGTCTCGTGGGCGTGGTATCTCCCACGGCCATATCGTACGGCCGTGGTGGGTTTCGTTCGTTTCTCCCGCACTCATGTTCAGGTCACCATGCCCGTGTATAATTTAACAGTGTCGACCATGGCCGCATCGCACGGCTGTGGGGTTTTTTCGGTACCTGTAGGGTGGTGGTTGGAGTCCGTGACTCTGAATTTTGATTTTCTCTGACTCGTACCTCTTCTGCCATGTCAATACGGAGATCCTTGAGGTCCACACGGTCACGGCCACGGCCGTGTGTAAGGCCGTGTGGCCTGGGAATCTACACTTTTTAGTTAGTTTAAAGCTAAGTGTTTAAAACTAAGAGAAGAAAAGAAAATAAAATGAAAACAATTGCGAAAGTAAATAGGGTTAGTGCTCGGGTTGCCTCCCGAGAAGCGCTTGTTTAGAGTCTTAAGCTAGACTTTCCTCGTATTCGCAAAAATCATGGTGGTTTAAAAGTTTGAATATCTTCCCTCATGCTATCAGTTCTATTCTTACTATAAAGTTTAAGTCGAGAAGCGTTTACCTTAAAAGTGCCGAATGTTGATTTGCTTACCTCGACTGTTCCGTTTAGGAAGATATTGCGTACCTCAAGAGGAATTTCTCGTTCGTGTTCAGGTCTGATGTGATGATGCGAGGATCTGCTTTATCTAACAGTACCTGGTCTCCTATTTTGAAGTGGTTTGTTGTTCCTATGAGCTCTTCCGGGGGCTCATTCAGTTTTACTTCGTATGGTTCCAGTTCCTCTTAAAGTGTCTTCCACTCTTCTAATTTATCAATCTTAAGGCTTCGTTCCTTATATAATTCTTGCTTGTTGGCACGAGGTCCATGATTCAGCTCAGGTTTTTAACCTTGTGGTGTTTCCTGAAAAGAAGGGTCAACCAAAGGATTATTAATAGAATTTACATTCTCACCTTGGTTACTTGATGTTCTAGCTAAGTCGAGGGCTTGAAGAGTGACTATCTCCTCGCCTACACAAAGTATAAGTTCGCCTGCATCAACATCGATTTTAGTTCTGGCAGTTGCTAAGAATGGTCTTCCTAAAATTAGGGGGATCGTGTTGTCCTCATCCATGTCTAAAACGACGAAGTCTACTGGGAATACGAATTTATCAATTTTTCCAAGAACATCTTCGATAATACCCCTAGGAATTCTAATAGTTTTATCAGCTAATTGAAAGCTCATCCTAGTTTGTTTGGGTTTACCTAGACCTAGCTGTTTAAACAATTTATAAGGCATGACATTTATGCTTGCCCCTAAATCAGCTAAGGCATTATCAACAGTTAAACTACCAATTAAACATGGAATTGTAAAACTCTCTGGATCTTTTAGCTTCCGCGGTAGTCTATTCTATAACATTGCTGAGCATACTACGTTTAATTCCACATGTGGCTCCTCGTCTAACTTACGCTTGTTCATCAAGAGTTGTTTTAAAATTTTCCTTGAATCTGGCATCTGTGAAAGAGCTTCAAGAAGAGGTAAGTTTATATGTAATTTCTTTAAAAGTTTAAGAAACTTACTGAACTGTTCCTCTATATCGTCTCTTTTGATTACCGGTTTTGGCTTTTCTTGTGTTACCTCAATTTTACCTTTCTTTACCTCGTTTTCTTGAATTGGATTGGATTCATCTAACCCTATACTATCATGAGCTGTGATGGCTTAGATTTGCTCCTTTGGGTTAATCTCAGTGTTGCTTGGTAGACGCCCTTGCTATCGTTCGGAAATATCTGATCGAATTTCAGAAACTATCTTAGTAAGTGGTCCAACTAACTTAGAAAGTTCCCCAACTTAGCTTTCGATCCCTTTGATTGATGCCTGTTGATTATTGAGTGTCGTCTCAGTTTGTTGGAGACGAGTATCTGTGGCTGCCATGAATTTTGTCAACATCTCTTCAAGGCTCGGCCTCTTTTCCTGTGGATAAGGCTGATTTTGGAAATTTTGAGGAGGTTGTTGTCTTTGATTTCCTTGATTTCCTTGACCTTCCCATGAAAAATTTTGGTGGTTCCTCCAACCTGGATTATAAGTATTACTATACGGGTTATTATTAGATCTAAAATTATTACCTATATAGTTCATCTGTTCGCTTTCTGTGCCCGGTTGGTAGGGTGGGTACTCAGGATTCGCCACAGTTCCACTTGCATCGCACCGCATTACTGGATGTACCTGCGAAGAACACAAACTATCAAGCTTTTTATTCATCATCTCTACCTGTGTTGGTAACATGGTTACTGCGTCGAGGTTGATAGCATGGTTAAGCTAGACTTACCCTGTTTTCATTTCTAAAAAAAGGTGCATGGAGCTAAAGCTCATCTCTCATATCCCTAAAACCTTCACCATTATAGATTTTGAGTCGATGACCATTTACCTTGAATGTGCCTTGAGTGGGATGAGTTACCTCGATTGTGCCATAGGGGAAGATTGTTTTAATCATGAATGGACCTGACCATCTTGATTTCAGTTTCCCGGGAAACAATTTAAGCCTTGAGTTGTATAGCAGGACCAAGTCCCCTACTCGAATTGTTTCGATTTCTTTAGACGAGAATCGTGGCGTCGCTTTGTTGCCTCATTGTACAATTTTGAGTTCTCGTAAGCTTCAGCTTTCCATTTGTCTAGCTCGTTCATCTGCATCATTCTTTTCTTTCCTGTAGTCTTAAGATCATAATTTAAAATTTTTATGGCCCAAAATGCTTTGTGTTCTAACTCAAATGGTAGATGACAGCTTTTCCCGTAGACAAGTTTGTATGGGGATGTTCCTAGGGGGGTTTAAACGCTGTTCTATATGCCCATAGGGCATCATCTTCTTTTAATGCCCACTCTTTTATGTTTGATTCAATAGTTTTTTCTAGGATGCGTTTAAGTTCTCGGTTTGCTACTTCAACTTGCCCACTGGTTTGAGGGTGATATGGGGTAGCTATCCTGTGGTGTACTCCATATTTTTTTAAGACCTTGTCAAATTGAGTATTACAGAAGTGAGTGCCCCTATCACTAATGATAGCTCTAGGTGTTCCAAATTGAGAGAACAGTTTCTTGAGAAACTTAACTACTACTCTAGCATCATTGGTAGGTAAAGCTTCGGCTTCCACCCATTTTAACATGTAATCAACTGCCACTAGGATGTATTTATTTCCAAATGAACTAGGGAATGGACCCATAAAATCAATACCCCATACATCAAATATTTCACATGATAGCATATATGTTTGAGGAATTTCATCACGTTTAGAAACATTACCTGTTCGTTGGCATTTATCACATGAAGCGAAATACATGTTGGCATCTTTGAATAGTGTAGGCCAATAAAAACCTGATTCGAGTATTTTATGTGCTGTCTTAATGCCACTGTAGTGTCCTCCTGAAGGTCCTGAATGGCAATGTTCCAGGATTTTACTTGCTTCTGCCTTTGTGACGCATCTTTGAATTACCTGATCTGCACATATACAGAAAATAAAAGGATCTTCCCAAAAATAGTTTTTCGCATCAGCAAAGAATCACTTCTTTTGGTGATGTGTTAGTCTTTTTGGCAAGATGTTAGCAGCTAAATAATTCACAATATCTGCAAACCATGGTACCTCAGAGTGGGTTATAGAAAAGAGTTGTTCTTCAGGGAATGAGTCGTTTATCTCACTTTTGTCGAGCTCTTCGATATGTGGGTTCTCAAGCCTGGAGAGGTGGTCTGCTACAAGGTTTTCAACTCCCTTCGTATCCTATATTTCCAAATCAAATTCCTGTAAAAGTAATACCCAACGTATGAGTCGAGGTTTTGCATCAGGTTTAGTTAATAGATAACGAAGAGCTGAATGATCAGTGTAAACGACAACTTTAGATAATATCAGATACTGTCTAAATTTATCAAATGCAAAAACTACAACTAGCAGTTCTTTTTCCGTGGTGGTGTAGTTTTTGTAATATCCGGGATCTAGGGGTTATGCGTTTTAACTTGAATGTATGTGGTAGCGTGCCTATGTGTGGTTTGAGTGTGTTTTGGGAGTTTCGAGAACTTTAGAATGTAGGAGAATGCCTTAAGAAAATATTGTATTTTAAGTCTTGAAGTGGAGCTAAGCATGTTAGGCCTTAAGAAAATTTGTTGGAGGATTTAGACACAAGAATTCAGTTGGCAAAATGGCAAGGGAGGCGCCACTTAGGGCCTTGGAAAGTGACGCCACAAGCAGTGTGAGGGGGCTTAGGTTTGAATCCCATGGATGGCAATTAGGTCACTTTTATTTTTGCATTTGTATGGCATGTGTTGGTCAAACTTTAATTAAGGTAAGGTTGGACTTTTTCATTTATGGTTAGTAGACTTAAGGTTATGGTAAGCATGAATAAGGGATAGAATTGCTTGATTGTGGGGATAGAATTTCTTAAACTTTGGGAAAGTAGAGGATTACAAGGCATGTATCAAGGTGGATGTTTTGGAAATTATTTCATGGCCATTTTGACCATGAACTTGGACGGTTTTATGGATTAGGGGGGTGGCCAAAATTTTGAAGGCTTTTGGATGAGTTAGGAGTTAGTTGTGCACATCTTTCTTTTAGTCATTTTGTGTCACACAAAGCATTTCTCTCTAATATTCCTCCTCTTAGCCGAATGTATATTAGACAAAAGGTAAACCTTTTTCTTTTCTTTTGGTCATTTGAGTTTTGACCATTTCAGTTTTGAGTTGTCCTTTTTCTCCAAATCATATCTTCTTTTCTCTCTTCTTTGTGACCGAAACCAAATAGCCATTTTAGACCATTTCTTTTCAACTCTTCTTTTCTCTTTATAACTCTCAATAGCCGAACCTCTATTGAACCTCCCCAAATTTCTTTGTTTCACTTTTCTTCTTCAAAGCCAAAAATATCATAGGCCAGAATCTGCTCCAATCGATTCTCTATAGTGGGTAAGAGATTTCTTTTAATCGTTATTCTTCTATCTCTCTTGGTTGTCGAAAGTTAAAGATCTAACTCCATTCTCTCTGTTATGGCCGAACCCATGAAAGGTGATATTGGGATTTCTGTAGGCTAACGTTAAAGGAGTAAAGATCTTTCGGGATTGGAGAGATCAAGGTAAGCAAGGAATATTGTGGGGCCAAAGGCCATTTCATGTGTTCTTTTGGGTTGAGCCGAATCTAACATAGTTGTGTAGGAGGGAGTTCAACAAATCGCAAGGTGCAAATTGTGTAGGCTACGGGGTTCGGGTTTAGGCGATTTTTGCTTATAAGGTGTGTAGTTATCGCACTGCTCTCTTGTTGTTTGTATGTGTTGTTATATATATGTGTATATGAGATGTGTGGTGGCCGGAAATATGGCTAAGATGGTGACTACCCATGGTGGGTAATCGGTTAATCAGGTCAGTATTTAATGATATTAATCTACCTATGATTTATGTGTAAAATTGTGGTAAGCATGCGATGTATACTCATCTTAACATTGTTTTGTCATGATACATATATATGCATGGGGATTGGGATATGACTATTGAAGGACAGGGTGTAGATTTATGTACGTGGTCTGATGTTAGCCTTGAGCTACATTGGCGCTTGATTTTGGCTATGTGCTTCATCAAGGTGGGGTGTTGGCTATGTGCCACATCGTGGGTGGATGATAGCCGTGTGCATCACCGTGGTTTGAGGATGACCTTGAGTCACCTCGTGGATACAGATATGTGAGGTCACTTAGGTGATCGGTGGCTATGCTACGGCCTTGGGCAGCAGGTCTGCCAAGGAGGTGTGTAGCGGTTGGAGGGCGATTTAGTAATCCCCTGGTGTGTGCGGCAGGTACGGGGGTGTGTAGCGGATGGACTCTAGGTTGGGTTGGGACTCATTTTGCATGATTGATTATGTGGACTGTGTGGATGTGGGCCAAGCCATTTGTGGAGGCATGTGAAATAATTACACACTGAGTCGGTTTGACTCACCCTATTTTTCCAAAAACAATGCAGGTGATACATGATTCTTGGACCGGGTTGGAGTGGATACGAGGTGGCCATGCAGAAGATGTTTATTTGTTTTATGCACTTTATATTTCCAGTACTTTTAGGTAAATCATTATTGTAATAAGGCCACTTAAAGTATTTTGGGGATTTTATTATGTTTACGTTGGATTAATTATCGAGCTAATAACTAGGAATGTTTTCTTTCAAGCAATTTATATCTTAAAAACTTATTTTGAAGTTTTAAATCCGGGAATTTGTAACAACATAGTTTTGCTTAGAATTTTAAATATACCATGTTTTATAAATGACGGAAAATTATTAAGTTTTCACCTTATGTCAAATTCTTTTCAAACTTTTTCCTCAATAGCATTCTAAATTCGGCCGTGGTGTTTGGGCCGGGTTTGGGGTTGTTACAGTTTTCTTGTGCAGATGTCAGTGCTCTGCTAGCATAATAAATTGGCTAAAAATGCTTGTTTCTTCGCTGTCCCAAGACTGCTCCTACTGCAGAATCACTCGCATTACACATTAGTTCAAAAGGTAGATTCCAATTAGGTGCAATTATAATTGGAGCATTTATTAGTTTATCCTTGGGGATATTAAATGCCTCTAAACACTCCTGATCAAAATTGAAAGGAACATCTTTTTCTAGTAATCTCGTTAAAGGCTTAGCTATTTTAGAGAAATCTTTAATGAATCTTTTGTAAAATCCAGCATGTCCTAAAAAGCTTCTAATAGCCTTAACTGAGCTAGGGGGAGGTAATTTTTCTATGGTTTCAATCTTGGCTTTATCTACCTCAATCCCTTTACTAGAAATCTTATGTCCTAACACAATTCCCTCTCTAACCATAAAGTGACATTTTTCCCAATTCAAGACAAGATTTGTTTCCTCACATCTCATTAGAACTCGTTTTAAATTTTTAAGGCAAAGATGGAAAGAATTACCGAATACCAAGAAATCGTCCATAAATACCTCCATAATGTCTTCTACAAGTTCGTCGAAGATTGCCAACATGCAACGCTGAAAAGTAGCAGGAACATTACATAAACCAAAAGGCATTCTACGATAAGCAAACGTACCGTATGGGCATGTTAATGTTGTTTTCTCTTGATCTTCAGGTGCTATTGGGATTTGGAAATAGCCAGAGAGTCCATCTAGGAAGCAATAATACATGTGCCCAGATAACCTTTCTAACATTTGATCAATGAAGAGTAAAGGAAAATGATCTTTTCTAGTAGCGTCGTTCAACTTCCTATAATCAATGCAAACTCTCCATCCTGTGACTGTTCTGGTGGGAATTAGTTCATTCTTTTTGTTGGCTACCACCATCATGCCTCTTTTCTTTGGAACAACCTGCACAGGACTCACCCAATTGCTGTCAGAAATAGGATAAATTATTCCAGCATCTAGAAGTTTAATTACCTCAGCTTTCACAACTTCTTTTACGTTGGGATTTAATCGTCTTTAAGGTTGCACACATAGCTTGTATTCCTCTTCCATTAAAATTTTGTGGGTGCAAAATGATGGGCTTATTCCCTTAATATCAGAGATTTTCCAAGCTATGGCTCTTTTATGTTCTCTTAGTACCTGTATCAACTCCTTTTTTTCCTTGGGTTCTAATTCTGAAGAGATAATTACCGATAGTGTAGAATTTTCCCTAAAGAATGCATATTCTAAGTGTTTCGGCAGCTGTTTTAATTCTAATTTGGGTGGCTCATCAATGGAGGGTTTTTGTTTTAGTTCATCATTGACTTTAATGCTCTCTTCTTTCGTATGTCTAGATGAAGATGTATTCGAATTCAGCTCGTCGACTTCATCTTCTTCCCCCTCTTCTTGAGTCAGGCACAGTTCCATCGTGCCATCATGTATAATTTCCTGTAATGAGTCTTGAATGATATGATCAGTGGTATCAACAAAATAACAGGAATCATCTTGTTCTCTAGAATATCTCATGGCTTCAACAATTTGAAAAATATTTTCCTCATCGCATATCCTTAATGCAAGTTTACCATCACCTACACCGATAACAGCCCTAACAGTAGCTAAAAAAAGGCGCCCTAAAATTAAGGGAACATCAATATCTTCATCCATTTCTAAGACAAAAAAATCAACAAGGAAAATAAATTTATCAATTTTTACCAAGACATCTTCGATAACTCCTCTAGGATATTTGATAGATCTATCAGTTAACTGAATACTCATCTTAGTGGGTTTTGGTTCCCCAAGATCTAGTTGTTTGAACATTTTATAAGGCATTAAATTAATACTGGCACCTAAATCAGCTAATGCTTTCTTAATATTTAAGCTACCAATTAAACAGGGAATAGTAAAACTTCATGGGTCTTTTAATTTGGTTGGTAACTTGTTTTGGAGGATGGCTGAACATTCTTCATTAAGCTCCATTGTTGATATTTCTTCAAGCTTCCATTTATTCGTCAGGAGTTCTTTTAAGTATTTTGATTATGTTGGCATCTGTGAAATGGCTTCAACAAAAGGGTAAGTTAATATGTATTTGTTTAAAAAGTTCAAGAAATTTACCGTATTAGGCATCTAATCGGTCTTTCTTCAACTTTACTAGATATGGAATTTGTGGTTTACCCTCGTTGCGTACTAGGGCTACATCCTCAACTCCCTCATCCTTTGCTTTGTTATCTTCGTATGGTATCTTTTCCTTTGGTTCGACTAACTCTTTTCCACTTCTCAGTGTAATTGCCTTTACCTGTTCAGTTCCTTTATAAAAAATTTCTGATCGGAGTTCAGAAACTATCTTAATAAGTTGTCCAACTAACTTAGTAATTTTCCCAACTTGGCTCTTGATCTCTTCAATTGATGTTCGTTGGTTTGTTTCAGTGTTTTGGAAACGGTTTTCTGTGGCTGCCATGAATTTTGTCAGCATCTCTTCAAGGTTCGGCTTCTTTTCCTGTCGATAGGACTGATTTTGGAAATTTTGAGGAGGTTGTTGTCTTTGATTTCCTTGATTTCCTTGACCTCCCCAAGTAAAATTTGGGTTGTTCCTGCAACCTGGATTATAAGTATTACTATAAGGGTTATTATTAGATCTGAAATTATTACCTATATAGTTCATCTGCTCACTCTCTGCGCCCGGTTGGTAGGGTGGGTACTCAGGATTCGCCACAGTTCCACTTGCGTTGCACTGCATTACTGGATGTTCCTGCAAAGAACACAAACTATCAAGCTTTTTATTCATCATCTCTACCTGTGTTGATAGCATGGTTACTGCATCGAGGTTAAAAACTCCGGCTGATTTTGTTGGTTTGGTCCTTGTAACCTGCCACTGATAGTTATTCAGTGACATCTCTTCAATAAACTCATAGGCTGCTTCAGGAGTTCTGTTGTTCTGGGTTCCACTGGTGGCTGAATCAATTAGTTGCCTCGTTGAAGGGTTCACACCGTTGTAGAAAGTTTGGACTTGAAGCCATAAGGGTAAACCATGGTGCAGACACCTTCTCAAGAGATCCTTGTATCTTTCTCATACATCATATAATGTCTCTAGATCCATCTGCACAAACGAAGAGATATCATTTCGTACTTTGGCCGTTTTGGCCGGTGGGAAATATTTTAATAAAAATTTTTCGGTCATTTGATCCCACGTAGTGATTGACCTCGTGGTAGCGAGTTTAACCACTGTTTGGCTTTATTCCTTAATGAAAAGGGAAATAACCGAAGACGTATGGCATCATCAGAAACGTCATTTGTTTTGAAGGAATCACAGAACTCTAAAAACTTAGCTATATGAGTGTTTGGGTCTTCGTCCTGCAAACCATCAAATTGAACAAATTGTTGAATCATTTGTATAGTGTTAGGCTTTAATTCAAAATTATTAGCAGCTATAGCAGGCCTAACTATACTCGATTCTGCTCCTGTTAAATGAGGTTTAGCATAATCCTACATAGTACGCGGAGCATTATGTTCTCCCACATCTTGTGGTGGTGGATTATTCTCGTCCATCCCTTTAGTAGGATTGGATCTATTTTCGCGCTCTTCTTCTGTGTAATTTAGGGCTCGCCTAATTTCTCTGCGATTCCTGCGAGCGGTAGCTTCAATATCACTATCGCATAGTAGTGGTCCTTTTGGGTTCCTTCTAGTCATAAACTAGAGGTACCTGCTGAGAAAAGAAAGAAAGAAAATTTAGCAAAATCAAAATTTAACCTAAAAAATTTGAAAATAAATTGCGAAAAATAATAATGGCTAAAGTAATAAAAATAGAGCTTTCTTAATATTTTAGTTCCCTAGCAACGACGTCAAAAACTTGATCACTAGATTTTAGAGTTTTAAATTTATATGAAAGAGAATGATCGAACCTGGAAACCAACTCTAACAACGATTTAAGGCAAGTGCGCCTATCGAACAGTAGTATAGCTTAAGCAAGACTGGATTGTCGAACCCAAAGGAACTAAAAGTACTAGTACTAACTTTCTTTTTATTATCTAGCCTAAAATAAGTGAAGTTGTTATCTAATTTAACTAACTACTAAACTAAAGACTCAAGACAAAAAGAATGAATTGGGGAAATACTGTTGGAAAAACTCAGTTGATCAAGACGATACCCTAGGAAGAATCCACCTAGACTTCACTTGTTATCTAACACTAAACCAGACGATTTATTCACTTGAATTGATCCGTAAGATTCCCTAAGTTATATTAGGCCCTCTCTCGAGGCGAATAACGTCTAACCTAGGTTGATTAATTGAAATCTCTTTCTAATTAAAACTCCTAGAATCGCATTAACTCGATCTATGGACTCCCATATTAGGTTTCACCCTAATCCGGTAAAATCTCGTCACCCTATCTCTAGGCGCGCGATCAACTCCACTTAATTATGCTAGATCTACTCTTAAGCAGGGACTTTTGCTCCTCCACCTAAGCACATCCAACTTGAATCAATATCCCAGAAATATTAACACAAGAATTAAGCATACATAATTAAGAACAAATCAAATATTTATCATATAGTTTAGAAAACAATAACAAGATTTGTCTTAGGTTTCATCCCCTTCAAGTATCTGAAGGGTTTAGTTCATAATAATAAAAGAAAACATCTCAGAAGAAATGATAAAACAAAACATAAGAAATTCTTAAAACCCCCTGAAGGAATTGAAGGAGAGATCCGTCGTCTTGAGTAGAATTCCGGCTTCTTGAGATGGATCAACTGGCTTTCTTCGAGTGATTCCCACAAATCTGACCTTTTCGGCTTGGCTCCTTGGCTTAGCTCACCACCCTCTTTTAGGTTGCACTTTAGGGGGTTTATATAGGCTCTTGGAATGCGTTTCTTTGGCCATAAGTATCTTTTTCCGATTAAAATTTCTCTTTGCCACGAAAGGGACACGGCAATGTCACACGCCCGTGTGAATGGTCTTGTGTTCGGATTTCTTTAATGAGGCACGGCCGTGCGAACCGGGATCAGGTCATGTTCTAGTTGCTCAATGAGGCATGGCCATATGGGCTTAAGTCCAGCCCGTGTCGATTTCCTCTTTGGCCTAATTTGGTTCATTTTAGGCCCATTTCTCGTTCTTTCCATCCTTGGGTGCTTTCCTAAGTATAAGTCATGAAAAGAAAGGATTAAAAGCACCTTTTTACATGAATCAAGGAATAAATCATCCGAAAATATGCTAAATGTGGGATTAAAATATGTTACTTTTATGGTTTATTAGTCATTGATAATTGTGCATTGATGATTAAATTTGAAGAATACTAGAGAATCAAGCATGATAAGTCTATTTTTCAAAAATTTTAAAATTTTTAGGTTGTCTACCTGAATCTGAATGATATCTTGAAATTTGAAATTTACGAGGTTGATATCAAATACCCATGATTTTTGTGAGATTTTGAGCCTTTTAGAGCATATATTCCTTCGTGCTCACTTTTTATGAGTGTGTCAACATTGAAATGTTATTCTAGAACTTGCCTCGATGTTCGTTGGTTTGCTTCAGTGTTTTGGAAACGGTTTTCTGTGGCTGCCATGAATTTTGTCAGCATCTCTTCAAGGTTCGGCTTCTTTTCCTGTGGATAGGACTGATTTTGGAAATTTTGAGGAGATTGTTGTCTTTAATTTCCTTGATTTCCTTGACCTCCCCATGTAAAATTTGGGTGGTTCCTCCAACCTGGATTATAAGTATTACTATAAGGGTTATTATTAGATCTGAAATTATTACCTATATAGTTCATCTGTTCGCTCTTTGCGCCCGGTTGGTAGGGTGGGTACTCAGGATTCGCCACAGTTCCACTTGCGTTGCACTGCATTACTGGATGTTCTTGCAAAGAACACAAACTATCAAGCTTTTTATTCATCATCTCTACCTGTGTTGATAGCATGGTTACTGCATCGAGGTTAAAAACTCCGATTGATTTTGTTGGTTTTGTCCTTGTAACCTGCCACTGATAGTTATTCAGTGACATCTCTTCAATAAACTCGTAGGCTGCTTCAGGAGTTCTGTTGTTCAGGGTTCCACCGGCGGCTGAATCAATTAGTTGCCTCGTTGAAGGGTTCACACCGTTATAGAAAGTTTAGACTTGGAGCCACAAGGGTAAACCATGGTGTGGACACCTTCTCAAGAGATCCTTGTATCTCTCCCATGAGTCGTATAATGTCTCTAAATCCATCTGCACAAAAGAAGAGATATCATTCCGTAATTTGGCCGTTTTGGCCGGTGGGAAATATTTTAATAGAAATTTTTCAGTCATTTGATCCCATGTAGTGATCGACCCTCGTGGTAACGAGTTTAACCACTGTTTGGCTTTATTCCATAATGAAAAGGGAAATAACCAAAGGCGTATGGCATCGTCAGAAATGCCATTTATTTTGAAGGTATCACAGAACTCTAAAAAATTTGCTATATGAGTATTTGGGTCTTCGTCCTGTAAACCATCAAATTGTTGAATCATTTGTATAGTGTTAGGCTTTAATTCAAAATTATTAGCAGCTATAGCAGGCCTAACAATACTCGATTCTGCTCCTGTTAAATGAGGTTTAGCATAATCATATATAGTACACGGAGCATTATTTTTTACCACATCTTGTAGTGGTGGATTATTCTCGTCCATCCACTACACCAAAACAGACTTTTAGCGGCCCTTTTAGTGGCGTTTTAATGAAAAACGCCGCAAATATTATACGTTAGCGGCGTTTGAAAGAAAACGCCGCAAAAAGTTGGGCAATAGTGGCGTTTATGTCCAAAATGCCACTAAGAAGGAGAAATAGCGGCGCTTTTGTAAAAATGCCGCTAAAGATCTGAGCATTAGCGGCGCTTCGCCAAAAATGCCGCAAAGATGTTAATCAACACGACGACGTTTTGTAGTTGAGCTATAGTTGCTAGTCGAGAATTAGTGGCGTTTTTTTGTAAGCGCCGCAAAAAGTATGTCATTAGCTGCGTTTTTTTAAAAAACGCCGCAAAAATAAATAATTTAAGGGTTATGATTTTAGGGGTTGGCTATTAGGCTTCAGGGGTTATGGTTATGAATAAAAAATTAATTTATTTTAGTGTCTATGCAAGCATTAACATTCTATTTTAATTACTTTTGTCCCTTATAAAATTTATATTTAGGGTTTAGCCACTATAAGAAAACAGACTTTATATATATATTATAGTTTAAATTATTTAATTTCTTATATATATATATATATATATATATTAAAATTATAGTTTAATTTATTTTAGAGATAATAGATAAGCTTTATATATATTAAAATTAAAAAAAATTGGTAACCCATGTATCTGTAGAGAAACAAAATTAATTAGTAAATTGAAAATGTTATTTAAATTTCCTAAAATATTGAAAGAATATATAATATTCAAAATTTATCTAAATAATTTAGGGTTTAAGGTTATAATTAAGGGTTTAGTGGTTTGTATGGGCTGAGTAGGGTTTCGAGTTTAGTATTTCAAGATTTAATGCTTAGAGTTTATGGTTCACGAGTTTAGGGTTTAAGGTTTATCGAATGAAGACAGAATATCAACTTTGATTTAATCATTAAAAAATTATAAAAATATATGCTATAAAAATGGTGAGATTGCATTTTTTACTTACAAATTAATTTTATTTTGCTATTTGAAACTAACTTAATTATGAAAAGTTACAAATTGATAACTAAACTATTTAAAATTTTTGCTTTATCGAAACCCCTAACCCCTAACTATTTATATTAATTAAAATACAATTATTTTTAATTGAATATTTATATTCTTCAAAAAAAAATAATGACACCTAGAAAAAAATTGAAAGTAAAAACATAGAAAAATATATGTTAAAAATTTAAAATTTAAAATATTATTATTTAAAATAAATTTAACTTTAAGGTTAAAATGTGATGTAAGTTTAAATTTAAGGTTTCGGTGTTAGATTCTATAGTTATGATAGGCGTTTATGGTTTTAGGGTTTAATGATTTAAGGTTTAAGGTCTATGATTTTAGGGGTTACGGGGTTTGAGGTTTAGGGTATGTGTTTAGGACTTAGGATTTTAGGGTTTAAGGCTTTGGTAAAAACGTTAAGGATTAATCTTGGATTTTTTAGAATATAAATCAAAATAAGATAAATATAAATTATTATTTTTAAAATATATATATCAAAATGGGTTAAATCCCAAAAGCATACATGAACATTGGTTTAGTGTGCAATTATATACATGAACTTTAATTTGATCCAGATCTTGTAATATATTAACACAATTATTGATATAATTAACATCATTTTTTATTTATATATTGCATACATAAAAATTTATATTTATTCAATATAAAAATATATTGATGTATTTATATTTTAAAATAATGTGTATGATTAAATCAAAATTAAAGTTTCAACTATACATTTAAACCACAATTAGAATTTCACATCTAGAATTACACATTAAACCAAAATTCATATATAATTCTGAGATGTATCTATATCAAAATTTAGGTGTATACATATAATTAAATGCCATTTATATAAAAATCCAAACAACTAATGCAGACTATACTTAAAAGACTAATATTGATGTAAAAAAAAGAAAAAAGAAAATCCTAAAAGAGTTCATAATGGTAATTAAATTTTTAAGATTTAATAAAAAATTAAAAACTTAAAAATTTAATATTTAATATTTTAGTTAAAAAGTTCAATACTCAAAATATAATAAAAATAAAAATTAAAAAAATGATAATCTCAACACAAAAATTTTGAAAGAAAAAAATAGAAAAATATAGGTTAAAATTATAAAATAAATTAAAATTGACATTTTTGTAAAAACGCCGTAAAAAATAAGTTATACTGGCGTTTTATTAAAAAACGCGGCAAAATTTCATATAGAAAAGAACTCGTTTTTTCTCTTTTCACTATCCCCGATTCTTATTTCCCCAAACCCTAAATTTCCTAAGTCCCCAAAATTTCTCAAGTCTCCGGAGGCTCTCGTTGGCTGGAACTCCCTCACCATTGATCGCTAAGATGTGCGCCACCTTCTCTCTGGACCTCCTCCACAGGTGCATTGCTCTTCCTCGGAAGAATGAACGTCGGGAGGAGTTGCTCTTCCTTAGTAGTAAGGTATCTATTTTAGAATTATTCTTGTTAGAAACCATTTAGATTAAGAATTTAAATTAATTCCAGTTACCTTATCTCCTGCTACTAACGATCTAAAGTTCTAAACTTCACCATTCGTGATAGTCCTAGAATGCGCACGCAATGGTTCATGAAATAAAATTTACTGCGTTGCAAATATATGCTACTAAAAGTTACCATTGATTGTGCAGTTTGATGATTAATTACTTCTACTTATAGTATTTTCCAAGTGTCTGATTAAAACCTAATGCTACGTTGTGAAGAGGTTAGGGTTCAAAAAGCTATTTTTTTTTGGGGGGGGGGGGAGGGGGAATGAGTTCTTTGAGGGGAGTGTCAAAATGCCCGCCACATTTGTATACTTACCTTTAAATATAGACAAGGTTTTTAATTTTTCTTAAAGAACGAAAGAATTTCTAATTGAAATAATTGATGCATATTGATTTTTATGTAGGGAGAGAACTACCAATTTGAATGGATCGACCAACTATTTGTGGTTGGCTTTTCAACTAATCGTGTGTTCTTTCTGCAGGCTCTTTTTCAGCCACCTAAGCCTATTCGTGGAGGTATACCAATCTGTGAGTTGTTATTTGTGAACTTTTTATATTTCTAGTAACTTTGGTGGTAAAATTCATTAGACGTTTGATTTTACTTCTTTCTATTAGGTATACTAGATATTGGATAATGTTGTTGATGAGGCTCAAGCAGGTTTAGCAACACAAATAGATGTTGTTTTACATTCAGATGGTTCCTTGAGCATAACCGATAATGGGCGTGGGGTATGCAACTTAAATTATTTTACTGCTAGAAATGATGTTATTTAGTATTTCTATCCTGTGAATTTAACAAGCTCTTTGTTGAATTATTGTGCAGCCCATAGGAGCAAGTTCTAAGGGGAAGACTGATGTTGTGAAAAAGATTAGGTTTCCATAGATGGAGCAGAAATTTGCTAGTAAAATTGTTCAAAGACAAGCAAAGAGGCAGCACTACCTTGTCCCATAGGAGAAATTTTGGAAAAGGAAAAAAAGGTTAGTCTCTAATATTTTAGCTTTATAGGTTCTATTATATGTTTGCGGCTATGAGCATATAAACTTATGATAGTTTCGCAAATGGTGCTAAAAGGTGGTGGATCTGTATCCTGATGCTACTTTATTGATGGTGTCTATTATTAGTTGAGTATTTTGATTAGTCTTGTTCTATGCAATTGTGTGGGGTTGGTGCCAGACTACCTTGTTCTGATATGTAAAGAAGATGATAAATATTGATGGGTGGAGTTTGGACTGATAACTGTACCCCTTCTCTGGTCTATTGCATACCTTTTTACATGAAAGTTCACTTGCACAAGTACATACTGATATAACATGCAATTTCAGGAGAGAGAGTTGGTTGCGGCTGAGAGTAGACCTTTGCCTTCCTTGTATAGCAGTGCTGACATTTGTTCTCTAAAAATGGATGATTTTAAATATGCACATGAGCAGGTAACATGGTCATAAATCATTTATATATTTAGATGCTATTGAATAAATGTTGAAATTTGTTATGTTTGGAATCTAGAAATTTGGAGTGCTATATACTGTAAATTATGATGTCTAAATGGTAAATAGATGATGTTCAAATGCTGAGATTTGTTAAGTTTGAAAGCTGGAAACTTAGAGTGTTATATGTTGTAAACCATGTTATCTGACTGCTGAAACTTTAGGCATTTAAATGCTGCAAATTATCATGTCTGAAGCTGGTATTTGGATAACTAATTTTTTTTTTTTTGGATAAATGAATTTAGCTTGACAGACTTGATCAACAGCTCGTTTGGAGCTTCGTATTCTCCTAAATTCTTATACCTTTCCTTTCGTTTGAAATTAATGTATGTGCTATTCAGGATAAAAGAAAAACTGAAGAGATTAAATGTTGAGTTAATTGTTGATGACCGTTGTTAAGAATGCTCAATTTTAAGTATGAAATTGCTGAACTGAATATACTTAAATTTGTTGAGGAGATGGACTGCTACTGATTGAAATAATAGGAAATTATGAGAGATTAAATGCGAACTTTGGCCTCTGTCCAAATGCTGGACTTTTAGCATTTAATTTTTCTGTTTAAAGATGTTTTAAACTTGCTAAAAATGCAACAATTGCATATGTTATTTATTTAATTAAATAAATGATATTGAGTTCTTTACCTTTTCTTCCTTGGTTGTTTTGTTGCATCTTTATGCTAGTATGAGTGATGGAATTAAGTGAAATTTTAGTGAAATTTCTAGATGTCGAGGGAGCTGCTGAAGCATGCAGTTTGCATGCATGCTGTCTAATTTCTCACCAATTTAGGTGGTCTGATCGATGGTTGTTTATTGTTGTCCAAATAATAATTAAAGAATATCATCCAAGTGATCAGGAAATTAAAATGGTCTGAACAATGTGAAACTAAATTGTTAAATGTTAACTAGTCCAAATGGATATGAATTTATGATGTTAGTAAGCTGAAAACTTAGGTGTTAAATGCTGCAATTTATGGTATCTAAAAGTTGTGATTTATGATATTCGAATGATGTATTTTAAGTTGTTCGAATGTGTTAAAGAGTTGATTTAATATAATGCCTAATGGTTGTTTATTGTTGTTTAAAGCATGATGAAATAAACATGTTAGACGTGGTTTAATACATGCCTTGCTAATCTGTAAGGTTGTCCAAAACAAGACAAAATTTAGTTGTCTTTAAGATGTTCGAATGTGGTTGTTCGAATGGTTCTTCAAATTTTCCAAATGTGTCTTTAAGGTGCTCAAAAATGTCATATTAATGTTGCCCATATATGATTTTGAATGATGGAAATTTGCAGCATTTAATTTCCTGCTTGAAGTTGATTAAACCATGCTGTAAATGCAAAACATGTATATGTTGTTCACATGCTAAATTAACCGTTAGTGAGCTTAAAATTGATCTATTTGAATGTGTTAAATTCATTGTTCAATGTGATGTTATTTATGCTAATGTATTGAGTATATTAAGCTGTGCAATTTGATGTTATTTATGCTAATGTGATGTTGAATAGCATGATTGAGTACAAGCTACACATTTAATTCATGTTATGTAGATATGTGATCTAGTCTAAATAAACTTTGTTTGGGTGTTTGTTGGCTAGAATTCAATTCTTTCAATTTTAAACCTATTGATAAATTAAATCCTAGACATTCGTTATTGGGTTATTTATTGATAACAGAAATAATCAATGGTGTTAATATTGGTTATTGAGAAGGTAAGAAGAGATTGGTTGCTAGGTGTTCGTTAGTAACTATAACCAATTTATGATAAATTTTATGATAAATTTTTCACAGTGCAAATAACAAAAATAATCAATGGTGTTAATATTGGTTGCTAGGTGTTCGTTAGTAACTATAACCCATGAATCAAAATCGAAATTTTGTCTTTAACTAGATTCTCATTATATTGATTTTCTTAAATTTTATTTTGCGATCTTTACTTTACATAGTTTTAAACTAGTTTTGTAAAGTAACTCTTGTATATTATCCACTTGAGCATATCAAGCTTCTTTTTGTCATAAGCTGTTTGTGACAGCAGTGCCTGAGCTTATTTTTGGTTTTCTTTCTCTTGCTTGTCATAGGCTATGCTCAAGATGCTTGGCGAGATTGGAACAGTAGAGAACGTTCCAGAGTTCATTGAAGGTGTCAAAAACAGGTGAATATTGTATATATAATTTTACTGTTAGTTCAAGCTAAAGGTTCAACATGCAGTGCTATATTTTCTTGTGGTTGTTTTATTTATTTTTGCATATGTATTCATTTCTTCAGGAAGCGGAAAATGCCTGGTTTTGGCCACCGTGTATACAAAAACTATGATCTGAGGGCAAAGGTGATAAAGAATTTGGCAGAGGAAGTTTTCTCTGCTCACTTTGAGAAACTAGATGAATGTATAAGATATATTTTAGATGTTGGACCAGTGACATTGAGGTTTTATTCAATAGGGCCATGGGATTTCCACCAGAGTTTTTCACTGTGTTATTTGCAATTCCATGTTTAAAAAAGTTAATCCGGTTAAAATGTAAAATAGGCTTTACTTTATTCAATCAGTTAGTGTGTTATTTGCAATCAGTTAGTGCCTAAAATAGGCTTTACCTTATTCAATCAGATTAAAATGTATATTGGAAATGAACATCTAATAGTATGTGGCGTTTTTATAATATTTTAATTTTTTTTTATTTTTCATGCTCTTTAGCGGCGTTTTTTGGAAAAGTGTCGCTAAAAGTCATGATCTTTAGCGGCGTTTGTGGGAAAAGCGCCGCTAAAAGTCATGTCCTTTAACGGCGTTTGTGGAAAAGCACCGCTAAAAGTCGTGACCTTTAGCAGCATTTGTGGGAGAAGCGCCGCTAAAAGTCATGATCTTTAATGGCGTTTTTTCTCATGAAGCCACTAAAGTTTGCGGAGTTTCTTTAAAAGCGCTGCAAATACTATTAGTGGCGCTTATAAGCGCCGCTAAAGGCCTAAAAAAACGCCGCTAAAAGTCTATTTTGCTGTAGTGATCCCTTCAGTAGGATTGGATCTGCCTTCTCGCTCTTCTTCTGTGTAATTTAGGGCTCGCCTAATTTCTCTGTGATTCCTGCGAGCGGTAGCTTCAATATCACTATCGTATACTAATGGTCCTCTCGGGTTCCTTTTAGTCATAAACTAGAGGTACCTGTTAGGGAAAAGAAGAAAGAAAATTTAGCAAAATCAAAATTTAACCTAAAATACAAGTAAAATGCGGAAAATAAAAATAATGGCTAAAGTAATAAAAATAGAGCTTTCTTAATATTTTAGTTCCCCGGCAACGATGCCAAAAACTTAATCGTTGAATTCAGAGTTTTAAATGTATAATGAGAATGATCGAACCTAGAAACTAACTCTGACATCGATTTTGAGGCAAGTGCACCTATCGAACAGTAGTATAGTTAAGGCAAGACCGGAATGTCGAACCCAAAGGAACTAAAAGTACTAATACTAACTTTCTTTTTATTATCTAGCCTAAAATAATTGAAGTTGTTGTTTAATCTAAATTTAACTATTTACTAAGCTAAAGGCGCAAAGACAAAAAGAATGAATTGGGGAAATACTGTTAGAAAAACTCAGTTGATTGAGATGGTACCCTTAGGAAGAATCCACCTAGACTTCACTTATTATCTAACACTGAACCAGACGATGTATTCACTTGACTCGATCCGTAAGATTCCCTAAGTTATATTAAACCCTCTCTAGAGGCGATAACGTCTAACTCTAGGTTGATTAATTCAAATCTCTTTCTAATTAAAACCCCTAGAATCGCATTAACTCGATCTATGGACTCCCATATTAGGTTTCACCCTAATTTGGAAAAATCTCGTCACCCTATCTCTAGGCGTGCGATCAACTTCGCTTAATTATGCTAGATCTACTCTTAAGCAGGGACTTTTGCTCCTCCACCTAAGCACATTCAACTTGAATCAATATCCCGGAAATATTAACGTAAGAATTAAGCACAAATAATTAAGAACAAATCAAGTATTTATCATATAGTTCAGAAAATGATAACAAGATCCGTCTTAGGTTTCATCCCCTTCAGGTATCTGAAAGGTTTAGTTCATAACAATAAAAGAAAACATCTCAAAAGAAAAGATAAAAAAAACATAAGAAATCCCTAAAACCCCATGAAGGAATTGAAGGAGAGATCCGTCGTCTTGAGTAGAATTCTGGCTTCTTGAGATGGATCAACTGGCTATCTTCTAGTGTTTCCCACAAATTTGACTTTTTCGGCTTGGCTCCTTGGCCTAGCTAACCGCCCTTTTTTAGGTTATACTTAGGGGGTTTATATAGGCTTTTGAAATAGGTTTCTTTGCCCCTAAGTATCCTTTTCCGAGTGAAACTCTTCTTTCCAGTGACAGGGACACGGCCATGGGGGCTTAAGTCCAGGCCGTGTTCATATTTCTTTAATGAGGCACAACCGTGTGAATCGAGATCAGGTCGTGTTCTAGTTTATCAGGGAGGCACGATCGTGTGGGCTTAAGTCCAGGCCGTGTCGATTTCCACTTTGGCCCAATTTAGTCCGTTTTAGGCCCGATTCTTGTTCTTTCCATCCTCCGGTGCTTTCCTGAGTATAAGACATGAAAAGAAAGGATTAAGAGCACCTTTTTACATAAATTAAGGGATAAATCATCCAAAAGTATGCTAAATATGGGATTAAAATATGTTACTTTTACGGTTTATCATCCGGCGACACCGTAATAGCCATCACTTCTTTTTTAATGAAAACCCCTATACATCTTCCCTTAGAAGAGTTTGGCAATTGTCTTCATTTGTCTTTCGGAGGTAACTCCGAAGAAAAAGATCCTTTTAATCCCACCTTTTTTATTCAGTCCAGATCGGCATCCGAACTTAACCTTCATGGTTTTTTCATCCACTTGCTCATAACTTGGAACCTTCACCCTATTAAGAAAACATGCTAAGCTTCGAAACATCGATTATCTGTGTAACAGCCCGATTTTGGGTCTAGTCAGAACAGTGGTTTCGGGACCACAAATCCAACGAATAAAAATTTATTTTTATGGTCTATAGTTTTATGAAATGATTTCGTGAAAATTTCATTCGAAAATTTTGACATTTGGGCACTCAATTTAGTTAAAGGAACTAAATTGCAAAAAGTACAAAATTTGAGTTCTATATGTTAAAGGTGTCCAATTGCAATGAGATCTAGAGGTCCTTAAATTCTAATTAGACCATTATACTTCATAATGGACAAAAATGGACATGGTTAGGTGAATTTCCAGAGTTTTTCATTAAAGCCATTTTAGTCATTTGGTTAATAAAGACAAAATGAAACAAATAAAAGATGTCATCTTTTCTAATTTCATCTCCCATGGCCAAAAATCACAAGGAGAAACCATATCTAGGGTTTTCCAAGCTTTCAAGCTCAATTGTAAGTCTATTCTTGTCCTGTTTTTAACGATTTTTATATTTTTGAGATTGTTGTAGCTTGATTTAGCTATTTCAAGGACTAATTTGAAAGAATTGTGAAGTTTAAAATTTTACCCATTTTATATATTTGTGTATTTTGATGTTTGATGGTAGAAAATGAATGTTTGTTGTTTGTTAAACGACTTTTGCTAAGTGATTTTCGATAAAAATGTCAAAAAGGACTTATTTGTAAAAAATATAAAATGAGTAGTAAAAGTGTGATTAAATGAGAAATTGAGCTGTTATGAGTATAAAAATGGTTTAGCTAGGCTTGGGTTTTGAAGAAATTGAATATATTTCATTTTACGAGCCTAGGGTGTAACATCCTAGATTAGGGGTTATGCGTCCGTGCGTAATTCATGAGATAGTGGGCTCAGTGGGTGTGTTGGATGTGTTCTGAGGAGTTTTAGGAACCCTAAGATGAAAGGAAAGGTCTTGTCCTGGAAATGTAGGGAAATGTCCTGGAAATGTAATGAAATGACTTAGAAATGTTAAGTTTCAAAAGAGGAAAGTGAACATTTCTGGAAACTTGGAAATGTAAGAAATGTTAAGTTCAAAAGAGGAAAGTGAACATTTCTGGAAACTTGGAAATGTAAGAAATGTTAAGTTTAAAGGAGGCAAACGAAAATTTTTGGAAACTTGGAAACGTAAAGAAATGTCAAATTTTAAGGTTTAAAAAGAGGAAATTAAGGCAAGGTGGCCTTAAGAAAATTAGTAGGAGGAATTTGACACACAATCAGGCTTGGAAAAGTGGCCTGAAGATGTCACTTAAGGCCCAGGTGGGTGACGCCACAAGTAGGTATTTGGGCCAGGGTTCGAGTCACTTGGGAAGCAAATAAAAGAAGTTTTATTTTTGCTTCCAGAAGCAGAGAGGTGGACGGCATTAAGGCTCTTAAAAGAGGAGTTTTATTCTCTTTAAATTTCGGCTAAATAGGGGATAAATAAGGGATTTATTTATCATTATTTTCAAGAGATAATGGTTGGATTAAATTCTTTTTATTTTGTGATAATTAAAAGGATAAAGCTATCAAATAGAAGAGTGGTGGCCAAGTAAGGGATTCTAAGTTAGTAAATTCGGCTATAAAAGGAAAAGAGAGGTCATTCTGCATTATTTTCTGTTCTTTGGAAGCCTCTGCCGAATTCTCTTCACCAAATCTTCTTCTTCTTTTATTTTTGCCAAGTCGAAATACCTTGTGTTCTAGCTGAATCCTCCATCTTTATTCTTCCTTCTCTTTTCTTTCTAATCCCTCCAAAAGCCGGAAGTAAGCCTTTTAAGGCCATAGCCGAATATCTCAAGTGGCTTCAAGCTTAGGTGCTGTCGATTTCTTCAAAGGTAAGAACAAGTTTGATTTCTATTCTTTTCTTTTAAGATTTGCCGAAACCTAGGACTAACCCCATTAATATCTTGTTGCCGAATCCTTGAAGAGATCTTTCGGGATTTACTAAGTGTCGACTACAAGAAAGGAGAAGTTCTTTTCCCGAAGGTACACCATAAGCCGCGTGTTCCCTAGTTATTCGGTGAGTTTCGGGATTTAAAATCCACAAGGTAAGTGTCTATAGCATTCGGCCAAGGCCTATTTTAGTAGTTAGATCTATTATTATGTGTTTTAAGCCGAAAACTAACATATTCAAGGGATCTAGTGAGTAGCCGATTTCAAAGGAGAAGAATACAAGTTTTCGGGATTTGACTATAGTCAATTCGACAACAAGGTAGGTTTTAAGAATACAAATCCTACTAGGATTTGGTTTTATAGGCTTTATGCTAACATATTAAGGTTACCAAATGTAGGAATTGAGATCTAAAGCAATAGATCGGTTTTTTCGGGATTTCAAGGAATTCGTTAAGCAAATCAGGTGTGTACCCCACACTATCTTTAATACGTTTTATGGCAATATTTAATATAAGTATGTATAAGAATGTGAATATGACTAAGGTACCCTAATGTGGTACAAAGTACTCAGGTACGTTTCCTACTCCTACTAGGATTACGAAATATGTTATATTTTAACATGTGAAAAGTAACATGAATGTGAATTTAAGTATGATATGCATGATATGAATAAAATGGGGCATTCGGGTTATATGAGAAAGGGGAAGTGAATGTGGTGACTTCGGTATCACTATCTGAATGTGGTGGCTTCGGTCACATTATCTGAATGTGGTAACTTCGGTTACATTATCTGAATGTGGTAACTTCGGTTACATTATCTGATTGTGGTGTCTCATGACACAATTATCTGGTGGCTATGCCACGAATTATATATGGGCGATGAGCACGTCGACTGCAGCGACTGCCTTCGATGGAGTGTAGCGGAAGGAGGGTTGACTTAGTAGTCCCCACGGTGTGCAGGTTGGTACGGGGATGTGTAGCGGATGGCATCTAGGTTTGGGTTCGGGATTGCATCATTATCTTGAATTATTATGTGAACATGATATGTATGGTATGCCTAAATCTATTAAATTTTAGTGTTGGTTGCACATTGAGTCTGTTTGACTCACCCCGTTGGGGAATATTTTTCAGGTGATGAGCAGTAATGGACCGGGTCGGCAGGAGCTCAAAGGTGGCCATGCACAGCAAGGAAAATTTCATTATTTGGACTTTTATTCTATTTAAGCACTTTAATTTATTTTTTGGGAATTATTTGATGTAATAAGGCCATAGTTGAACTACTTTATTTTTCTTTCTTTTATTTATTATGTTACGAATTTTTAATGGTTATAAGATTAAGTAAAATTAATTTAAAATAGACTTCAAATATTTTGTCACCTGAAATAAATGGGTTTTCAATATAAAATAAACTCGTTTTCAACTCAAGCCCAACCCAAAACAAACTTACTTTCAAAACACACAAGTTTTTCCTAAGTAACAAAAGAATTTTGAATTGGTTTACATCGAGGAACATACCAGATCCGGTCAAGGCTCGTGGGCCGGGTTTGGGGTGTTTCATAGGGACTAATGTGTTAAAATGTCAAACTTTAGGGGCAAAAATATAATTTTTCCATAATGCGATTTTGGACTGTTTTGAATAGTATAATGATTAAATGAGATGAATTTGGTATTATAGATCAAGAAAAACGAAGTTTGGGTCTAGATCGGGGGAAAACCTAAGTGTTTGACGATTAGGTCCATTTTCACTATTTTTGTATCGAGGTAAGTTCGTATGTGAATAATGCATTGTCATATTTATGTTTTAAATGCTTTAATATTGTATGAATTGTGATTGACTCTTTGGATGTACTCAAAAAATTTTCAACGAACGAGAAATCCCGGTTGAACCTTAGGAATAGAATAGGATACGAATGACATGTCTCTAGGAACCCATGTGATTATGTGATTTATGTGCCCCAGGTGCTGGTCCTGTAAGTCCTACCAGTGGCTGGTATGTTGCAGATACCTGACAACTTGTGTGAGCAGGCCCGAGGATAGCTCGAGAGCGAGCTTATATGTGTTATGAGATTTGTGGTAGCATTAGCTACATATGTTGTAAGACCTCTTACTCGTATTCAACACCGGAATAGGGCTCGAGGCTTTACTGGACTTATAACATAAGCAATCACACAATTCTAAGTCATAAAATTTGCGTCCAAATTAAAACCATTCATTTTCATTCATAAAGTCCCTTATACGAGGCTACGAGGCCCAAAACATGCTTTGGAGGTGGTTCGAGACTAGACTAGGAACTTAGGGAATTTTTATAAAACATAGAAATTTTTTACTAGAAGCAGGGCTCACACGCCCGTGTGACGCAGGGGACACGCCCGTGCTTCAGACCGTGTTCAATTTAGGGTGCTCTCTGACTTGTGCCACACGGCCGTGTCACACGCCCGTCTGCTAGGCCCTGTAGCACACACGGCTAAGACTCACGCCCGTGTCTTTGCCCGTGTGCTCAATTCTGGACATTCTGTTTTGCAAAAATTAAGGTGCATGAAACACCCCATACCCGGCCCACGGCCTGGTCCGGATCTGGTATGTTCCTCAAGAAAAACCGGTTCAAATTCTTTTGCTTCTTAGGAAAAACTTGTGCGATTTTTAAAAAAAAAATATTGTTTTGGGTTGGGCTTGAGTAGAAAACGAATTCGATTTTATATTGAAAACCCTTTTTAATTTTAAGTGATAAAACATATAGAGTATATTCAAAAATTAAATTACTTAATCTTTAACTTAATAATGTAAACATAATTAAACAATAAGACAGAAATAAAATCGTTCACTATGGCCTTATTACATAAAACAAAACCCAAAATAAATTGTAGAGTACTTAAATAAAATAAAATGTCCAGATTAAATAATTTGCTTGCTGTGCATGGCCACCTTTGAGCCCCTGCCGACCCGGTCCATTACTGCTCATCACCTGAAAAATATTCCCCAACGGGGTGAGTCAAACAGACTCAATGTGTAACCAACACTAAAATTTAATAGATTTAGGCATACCATACATATCATGTTCACATAATAATTCAAGATAATGATGCAAACCCGAACCCAAACCTAGATGCCATCCGCTACACATCCCCGTACCAACCTGCACACCGTGGGGACTACTAAGTCAACCCTCCTTCCGCTACACTCCATCGAAGGCAGTCGCTGTAGTCGACGTGCTCATCGCCCATATAAAATTCGTGGCATAGCCACCAGATTAAATAATTGTGTCATGAGACACCACGTTCAGATAATGTAACCGAAGTTACCACATTCAGATAATGTGACCGAAGTCACCACATTCAGATAGTGAGACCGAAGTCACCACATTCACTTCCCCTTTCTCATATAACCCGAATGCCCCATATTATTCATATCATGCATATCATACTTAAAATTCACATTCATGTCACTTTTCACATGTTAAATATAACATATTTCGTAATCCTAGTATGAGTAGGAAACGTACCTGAGTACTCTGTACCGTAACACGGTACCTTAGCCATATTTACATTCTTAAAAACATGCACATATTAAATATTGCCATAAAACATATTAAGAATTAGTGTGGATTACACACCTAATTTGCTTAACGAATTCCTTGAAATCCCGAAAAACTGATCTATTGCTTTAGATCTCAATTCCTATATTTGGTAACCTTAATATGTTAGCACAAAGCCTATTCGGCTATAAAACCAAATCCTAGTAGGATTCGTATTCTTAAAACCTACCTTGTTTCCGTTTTGATGATTAATCAAATCCCGGAAACTTGTATTCTTCTCCTTTGAAATCGGCTAATCACTAGATCCCTTGAATTAGTTAGTTTTCGGTTAAAACAAATAGATCTAAGTACTTAAGATAGAACTTTGGCCGATTATACATATGTCTTACCTTTATGATTTGAAATCCCAAAACTTTCCTCCTTGTAGTCGACAGTCACAGAATCCCAAAGCTTTCCTTCAAAGTTTCGGCCAACATGTATATGACATTAGAACCTTGACTTTCGGTTTAAAGAAGAAAGAAAATAATGGTAATAGATCCTTACCCTTACTTGAAGAAGTCGACACACCCTTGTTTGAAGTCCCACCAAGGTTCGGCTATGGAGACTTGGACAGGGATAAAAGGTTTCGGCTTTGACAGTAGAAGAGAAAAGAAGAAAAGAAGAAAAGAAGGATTTTGGAGAGGAAAAGAATCGATGAAAGAGAGGCTACTTGGCCAAGGAAAATTCGGCAGAGAGAGAGAAGGAAGAAAAATTGATGAGTAGCCCTATTTTTTCCCTTTTATAGCCGAAATTACTACTCAGAATCCCTTACTCGGCCACCACTCTTCTATTTTGATAACTTTATCCTTTGAATTATCACTTTATTAAAAGAATAATCCCCTGTTATCTCCTTGAAAATAATTTAAGATAAATCATCATTTATCCTTCTATTTAGCCGAAATTTAAAGAGAATAAAACCCCTCTTTTAAGAGCCTTAATGCCGTCCACCTCTCTGGTTCTGGAAGCAAAAAAATAAAATTTCTTTTATTTGCTTCCCAAGTGACTCGAACCCAGACCCAATTGCACCTGCTTGTGGCGTCACCCACCTGGGCCTTAAGTGACATCTTCAGGCCACTTTTCCAAGCCTGATGGTGTGTCAAATTCCTCCTACTAATTTTCTTAAGGCCACCTTGCCTTAATTTCCTCTTTTTAAACCTTAAAATTTGACATTTCTTTACATTTCCAAGTTTCCAAAAATTTTCGTTTGCCTCCTGTAAACTTAACATTTCCTTACATTTCCAAGTTTCCAGAAATGTTCACTTTCCTCTTTTGAATCATTTCCAAATCATTTCCTTACCTTTCTTAGTTTCCAAAAATGTTCACTTTCCTCTTTTAAACTTAACATTTCCATACATTTCCAGGTTTCCAAAAAAATATTCAAAACACATTCATAACACATAAGACATGTCATGTCATACAATTAAACCGAAAAATGCATAGGCCCTTTTCAGGATGTTACAGTTCTACCCCCTTAAAATAATTTCGTCCTCGAAATTTCCTAGATAAAATAATTGAGGGTATTGCTGTCGCATTGTCTCTTCTGGTTCCCACGAAGCTTCCTCTGATCCATGATTGCGCCATAACACTTTGACTAGAGGAACTGACTTCCTCCGTAACACTTTCACATCACGTTCCAATATCTGAATTGGCTCCTCCTCGTAGGATAGGTCTGGCCTTAGCTCCACTTCTTCAATTGGTACCACATGAGATGGATCCGATCGATAACGACGTAACATGGATACATGAAATACGTCGTGCATCTGCTGCAACTCTGGTGGCAACTCTAACTGGTATGCCACTGGTCCAACTCGTTTCGATACCCGATAAGGCCCTATAAACCTTGGGCTTAACTTCCCTTTGTGACCAAACCTCATCACCTTCTTCCAAGGCGAGACCTTAAGGAATACTTGATCTCCTACATCAAATTCTATCTCTTTTCGTTTGAGATCTGCGTACGATTTCTACCTATCAGAGGCTTCCTTTAACTGTGCCTTGATTATCTCAACCTTTTCTTCAGTTTCTGCCACTAATTCTGGACCCAAAACCCGACGTTCTCCTAACTCAGTCCAACAAGTAGGAGTTCGACACTTCCGACCATACAACGCTTCATATGGTGCCATCCGAAAGCTAGCTTGATAGCTGTTGTTGTAGGCGAACTCTGCTAAAGGAAAATAGTCTTCCCAACTTCCTCGGAAATCCATCACACAGCCTCTCAACATATCCTCCAACACTTGTATAACCCGTTCAGACTGCCCGTCTGATTGTGGATGAAAAGCCGTAGTGAAGTCCAACTTAGTGCCTAAAGCTTGATGAAGTGCCCTCCAAAACCGAGACGTGAACCTTGGGTCTCTATCCGAAATAATTGACACCGGTACTCCATGTAACCTTACAATTTCCGCTACGTATAATTTGGCCAATTTCTGAAGAGAATAATCGACTCTTACCAGGATGAAGTGTGCGGACTTAGTCAAACGGTCCACTATTACCCATACCGAGTCCTTCTTAGTAGGCGTAAGGGGAAGCCCACTAACGAAGTCCATGGTAATTCTTTCCCACTTCCACTGCGGAATCTCGATTGGCTGAAGCAATCCCGATGGGACTTGGTGTTCAGCCTTAACTTGCTGACACGTCAGACATTTTCCCACGAATTCAGTAACTTCCCGTTTAAGATTAGGCCACCAAAATTGTTCCCTTAGATCTCTGTACAGCTTAATACCTCCGGGATGCATAGCATAAGGGCTACTATGCGCATCCCGAAGAATCCTTTGTCTTAACTCCACGTCCTTCGGCATACAGACCTTTCCTTTGTAGCACAATACTCCTTCGTCAATGACGCCATAATCCTCTAACTTTCCGTTCTGTACTTGCTGTAACTTAGCACTTAGGTCCTTATCAGCCAACTGTCCCCTTTTCACCTCATTCAGCCATGTGGGTTTGACTTGCAACTCTGCCAACAGGCTTCCATCATCATACAAACTTAAGTGAGCGATCATATCCCTTAGATCCGACACAACCTTCCGACTTAGGGCATCAGCTACCACATTCGCCTTGCCCGGGTGGTACTCTATCGAGCAATCATAATCCTTCAATAACTCCACCCACCTTCGCTGCCTCAAGTTCAACTCCTTCTGAGTCAACAGATACTTAAGGCTCTTGTGGTCTGTGTAGATTATCGACCTTTCCCCATAAAGGTAGTGCCTCCAAACCTTAAGAGCGAAAACCACTGCTGCCAATTCCAAGTCATGAGTTGGGTAGTTAACCTCATGCGGTCTTAACTGTCGAGACGCATAAGCGACTACTTTTCCTTCTTGCATTAGCACACAACCTAATCCCGTATGCGAAGCGTCACAGTATACCACAAAATCCTTCCCTGCCTCCGGCTGAATTAACACCGGAGCTTCCGTCAACACTTTCTTAAGCTTTTCAAAACTCTCCTGTTGCTTATCAGTCCATTCAAAGGGTACTTCCTTTCTTAGCAACTTTGTCAAAGGCGCGGCTATTGACGAGAACCCTTCCACGAACCTTCTGTAATAGCCTACCAAACCTAAGAAACTTCGGATCTCAGCCACGGACCTAGGTGGTTTCCAATCCAACACTGCTTCGATCTTCCTAGGATCCACTCTTATTCCCTCTGCGGATACCATATGTCCTAAGAACGCCACCTCCTTAAGCCAAAATTCACACTTGCTGAATTTGGCATAGAGCTTCTTCTCCCTTAACACTTGTAGCACCACTCGGAGATGCTCATCATGCTCCTCTTCAGACTTGGAGTACACCAAAATATCGTTGATGAACACAATGACAAACCTATCCAAATAGGGTTGGAAAACTCGGTTCATCATATCCATGAACGCGGCTGGAGCGTTCGTCAACCCAAACGGTATTACTACAAATTCAAAATGGCCGTATCTTGTCCTAAAAGCGGTCTTATGGATATCTGCCTCCTTCACCTTCAACTGATGATATCCTGACCTTAAGTCTATCTTCGAGAATACTGCGGCCCCTTTCAGCTGATCGAACAAGTCATCGATCCTTGGCAAAGGATACTTGTTCTTAATGGTCAGCTTATTCAACTGACGGTAATCTATACACATACGCATAGTTCCGTCCTTCTTCTTTACAAACAGGACCGGTGCTCTCCATGGAGACACACTGGGTCGAATGAACCCACGATCCAATAATTCTTGGATTTGAGCCTTGAGCTCAACCAACTCCTTTGGTGCCATTCGATACGGGGCAATTGACACAGGAGTTGTTAAGTCTATTCCAAACTCCACCTCCCTATCTGGGGGTATTCCTGGTAATTCCTCCGGAAACACATCTTCAAAATCCCTTACAGTTCTAACTCCACTGACACCTTCTTCCTTTCCACCCAACGTACTTACGAAGGCTAAGAACGCCTTGCACCCTTTCCTAACCATTTTCTCTGCCTTCAACGCCGAAACTACGTTAGACAGGTAGTTTCTTCTTTCTCCGATCACTACTACTACTTCATCCTCCGGGGTCCTTAGTTCCATACGTTTAGCCACACAATCCAACACGGCTCGGTGCTCTACTAGCCAGTCCATTCCAAGTATGAGTTCAAACTCCCCAAAGGGTAGTTCCATTAGGTCAGCCCGAAAGTTCACTCCCTGAATCTCTAGGGGTACATTCCGAAAGATCTTATCCACCACTACAGTTTGGCCTAATGGGCTTACTACAGTCATCTGCCTATCAGATAGTTCAGAGTCTAGGCCTAGTGTTTCCACTATACTACATGCAACATAAGAATGGGTCGAGCCCACATCAATCAGAGCAAAATAGGGCTTGCCATAAATAAAGAACGTACCGGTTATAACATCCGGCGCGTCTCCATCCTCCCTCCAGCGAACCGCATAAATCAAACTCGGCTGCCTTGCCTCAGTGTTAGCAGCACCTCTGCCCTGTGTACCACGTCCTCTGCCAGCACCATTACCTCTGTTATTCGAACCACGACCTCGTTGAGGCTGCTGTCCACCTCTACCAGTCTGACTAACATTCTGAGCTGCTGGTTGACTTTCATCTTGTTTCTTAGGACAATCCTTGAGCATATGGTCCTTGGACCCACACCTAAAACATCCTCCCGTCTTTTTCCAGCACTCCCCTAAGTGCTTCTTTCCACAATGATCACAAGGACGATACTGCCATCCTGTACCAGCTTGCTGATTTCGCGGCCCATCAACTCTAGGCCTCTTTTGAACCTTTCCAGATGATCCAAAACCTCTTTTTCGCCTATTCCGATCCATAGTCTGCTTTGTAGCATCCTTAATTCCCTCGACTACCTTGGCCTTTTCTACTAAAGCAAAAAACTCCCGCTCCTGATGCGGTGCTATCAACAATCTCAAATCATCCCTTAGTCTGTCCTCAAAATGGACACAGCGTTCATGCTCAGTTGCCACTACTCCTCGAGCATATTGACTCAACCTCAGAAATTCGGCTTCATATTCCGCAACGGACTTGTTCCCTTGAACCAGTCCCAGAAATGCTTTCCTTTGCTCATCAGTATACCTGGTTCCAACATACTTCTTTTTATACGCTTCTTTAACATACTCCCAGGTCAGATCCTCAGCTGTGGCACCATCCCGAACAGTTAACCACCATTGATACGCTTCATCACGTAGCAGTGCCACCATTCCTTTTAACTTCTCCTCAGGGGTCAGATCGAGCTCATCCATAATTCGCTCAGTTACCTCCAACCAATATTCAGCCGTACTGGGTGCCACACCAGATACTCCTCTAAACATTTCAGCCCCATTGGCTCGGAGTCGCTCGGGTCCAGATTTCTTAGTTCACTTATTTCCTCCAGCACCAGCCACCATTTCCAAAACTCGCAGCACAGCCTGCGATACAGCATCTTCCCCCGTCTGAGCCTGCTGTTCAACACCAACAGCTAGGGGTGGTGGTGGCGGTGGTACCTCATTATCAGACCTATGACCCGATCTCACGGGTTCCGACACAGTCATTCTTCCTCTACCGCGTCCACGACGGCCACGTCCTCTAGAACTCATTTCTATCGTCGTGATCTGATTAAAAAGTTTTATGAATTAGTCCATGTTTCACTTATTACCCGCGACGAAGTTTTATGAAAAGAGTTTTAGGAGTGGTTCTTTCGTATTCATACATGCACACAGTCTTTTCATTCATATATCCATCAATCAATTATGAACTTTCGTTCATTCAGAGAAACGTTGTAGTTTTCATTGTTGTTGTTTTTCCACTACCCAGGGGTATTTTCGTAATTTGCCCTACAGGGGTATTTTCGTAAATTTTTTTTCAAAGAAAAAGTTCCTTGGTGATTTTGTCAAAAAGTATTTTGGAATTTTTTAAATTCTCGGGGTATTTTGGAAGATTTTGAAATTCGGGGGTATTTCGGTAATTTTGAAGCTCGGGGGTATTTTGGTAATAAACCAGGGTAAATTTGTAAAGTTTAATATTTCCGGGGTATTTCCAAATTTATAAAACTTGAGGGTTATCTTTGAGAATTTTGTTTTCCAAATCAGTGATGTTGCAAAAATTTTGGAAATCAGGGTCATTTTGGTAATTTTGTAAGTTAGGGGCAATTTTGTAATTTTCCAAAATCAAGGTATTTTTGATATTTTGCAAATTAGGGTTTTTGAACCTTTATAAAGTAATGAAATTTTGGTAAAACTGTTGGGTAGCTGGACATTTTATAAACTAAGGGCATTTTTGTAATTTTACCACTAGGGGTATTTCTGTAATTTCATAAATCAGAAATTTTTCGAAAATATTTTCTTTTTTTTTTCAAAACAATTTTATCAGTTCAAAAGAGTGGTTTGTTGAATTTTTAAAACTAGGGTTTCCATAAAAACACGGCTAGTTCCCTTTCAGGTTTTAGTTAGTGTGTTTAGCCTATGACCGAGTCCTCTTGGTCAGGGTGAACCAAAGCTACGCACTAGGTAGGATTCGAATGGAGAGGAGGTGAGTCACGCGGACTGCTTAAGTACCAAGCTCCCACCAAAACCATTCCTAGACATGCGCACAGAAGTTACCACACTCTCTGAGTCCTTTTGGTTAGGGTGAACCGAAGCTACGCACCAGGTAGGATTCCAGCGAAGAGGAGGTGAGTCACTAGGACTGCTTAAATACCAGGCTCTTTCGGATCCAATCCTAGACATGCGCACAGGGGTTGCCACACCCTAACTTGGTGACTTAGCCATAGGTTTGTTTAAGTAGATATTAAATCTTATGTATTTGTTGGGGTATACTAGTCCTAGGGTTCACATACTTATCATACTACTCTACGTTCCATTCCTATTTCTACCCTTCATAATATAATCACATAATCACACAGATGGTTAGGAGTACTTACCTGGTGGACTGCGGGTCGGAGACCTAGGTGCTATGCTAGAAAAAACCCTGCTTATCTTTAAAAACTCATTTGGGCTCGATTTGAAAATGTTTTGGGCCTTAAACCCCAGGCCGAGAGTTTAAAACTGGGCTCTGATACCAAATTGAAACACCCCATACCCGGCCCACGGCCTGGTCCGGATCTGGTATGTTCCTCAAGAAAAATCGGTTCAAATTCTTTTGCTTCTTAGGAAAAACTTGTGCGATTTTTAAAAAAAATATTATTTTGGGTTGGGCTTGAGTAGAAAACGAATTCGATTTTATATTGAAAACCCTTTTTAATTTTAAGTGATAAAACATATAGAGTATATTCAAAAATTAAATTACTTAATCTTTAACTTAATAATGTAAACATAATTAAACAATAAGACAGAAATAAAATCGTTCACTATGGCCTTATTACATAAAACAAAACCCAAAATAAAATTGTAGAGTACTTAAATAAAATAAAATGTCCAGATTAAATAATTTGCTTGCTGTGCATGGCCACCTTTGAGCCCCTGCCGACCCGGTCCATTACTGCTCATCACCTGAAAAATATTCCCCAACGGGGTGAGTCAAACAGACTCAATGTGTAACCAACACTAAAATTTAATAGATTTAGGCATACCATACATATCATGTTCACATAATAATTCAAGATAATGATGCAAACCCGAACCCAAACCTAGATGCCATCCGCTACACATCCCCGTACCAACCTGCACACCGTGGGGACTACTAAGTCAACCCTCCTTCCGCTACACTCCATCGAAGGCAGTCGCTGCAGTCGACGTGCTCATCGCCCATATAAAATTCGTGGCATAGCCACCAGATTAAATAATTGTGTCATGAGACACCACGTTCAGATAATGTAACCGAAGTTACCACATTCAGATAATGTGACCGAAGTCACCACATTCAGACAGTGAGACCGAAGTCACCACATTCACTTTCCCTTTCTCATATAACCCGAATGCCCCATATTATTCATATCATGCATATCATACTTAAAATTCACATTCATGTCACTTTTCACATGTTAAATATAACATATTTCGTAATCCTAGTATGAGTAGGAAACGTACCTGAGTACTCTGTACCGTAACACGGTACCTTAGCCATATTTACATTCTTAAAAACATGCACATATTAAATATTTCCATAAAACATATTAAGAATTAGTGTGGATTACACACCTGATTTGCTTAACGAATTCCTTGAAATCCCGAAAAACTGATCTATTACTTTAGATCTCAATTCCTACATTTGGTAACCTTAATATGTTAGCACAAAGCCTATTCGGCTATAAAACCAAATCCTAGTAGGATTCGTATTCTTAAAACCTACCTTGTTGCCGTTTTGATGATTAATCAAATCCCGGAAACTTGTATTCTTCTCCTTTGAAATCGGCTAATCACTAGATCCCTTGAATTGGTTAGTTTTCGATTAAAACAAATAGATCTAAGTACTTAAGATAGAACTTTGGCCGATTATACATATGTCTTACCTTTATGATTTGAAATCCCGAAAATTTCCTCCTTGTAGTCGACAGTCACGGAATCCCGAAGCTTTCCTTCAAAGTTTCGTCCAACATGTATATGACATTAGAACCTTGACTTTCGGTTTAAAGAAGAAAGAAAATAATGGTAATAGATCCTTACCCTTACTTGAAGAAGTCGACACACCCTTGTTTGAAGTCCCACCAAGGTTCGGCTATAGAGACTTAGACAGGGATAAAAGGTTTCGGCTTTGACAGCAGAAGAGAAAAGAAGAAAAGAAGAAAAGAAGGATTTTGGAGAGGAAAAGAATTGATGAAAGAGAGGCTACTTGGCCAAGGAAAATTCGGCAGAGAGAGAGAAGGAAGAAAAATTGATGAGTAGCCCTATTTTTTCCCTCTTATAGCCGAAATTACTACTCAGAATCCCTTACTTGGCCACCACTCTTCTATTTTGATAACTTTATCCTTTGAATTATCACTTTATTAAAAGAATAATCCCCTATTATCTCCTTGAAAATAATTTAAGATAAATCATCATTTATCCTTCTATTTAGCCGAAATTTAAAGAGAATAAAACTCCTCTTTTAAGAGCATTAATGCCGTCCACCTCTCTGCTTCTGGAAGCAAAAAAATAAAATTTCTTTTATTTGCTTCCCAAGTGACTCGAACCCAGACCCAATTGCACCTGCTTGTGGCGTCACCCACCTGGGCCTTAAGTGACATCTTCAGGCCACTTTTCCAAGCCTGATGGTGTGTCAAATTCCTCCTACTAATTTTCTTAAGGCCACCTTGCCTTAATTTCCTCTTTTTAAACCTTAAAACTTGACATTTCTTTGCATTTCCAAGTTTCCAAAAATTTTCGTTTGCCTCCTGTAAACTTAACATTTCCTTACATTTCCAAGTTTCCAGAAATGTTCACTTTCCTCTTTTGAATCATTTCCAAATCATTTCCTTACCTTTCTTAGTTTCCAAAAATGTTCACTTTCCTCTTTTAAACTTAACATTTCCATACATTTCCAGGTTTCCAAAAAAATATTCAAAACACATTCATAACACATAAGACATGTCATTTTGTACCATTAAACCGAAAAATGCATAGGCCCTTTTCAGGATGTTACAGTGCAGGGGACACACGGCCGGTACACATGCCCGTGGGGCAGACTGTGTGTCACACACAGCCTAGTCACATGCCTGTGTGTCTACTCGTGTGGACAATAATAAGGCTATTTACCAAGCCATTTGCCACCCTCATTCACACATACACTTATCCCAATTCAAAGGCACAAAATAATACATACTTAGGCAACCAAAACATCCACATTCATGGTTAAAACATAACAACTTTTTATCTTGGTCTAACATATTCACTACATTTATTAAGCCCTAAATCAAACATACAAGTTTCACATTCATTGGGCTTCATTCAACTACTTTCTAGTTACCAAATGATACTCAATTTCCTCATCTCATCAATAGGTCATATTACCAAACATTTCACGTTCAGGTTATAAACCACATTTCTATCATTCACCAAGTATACCATGACCATGTCACCAAAGACATTAGCACATATATATATACTTAGGCTTACATCCATGGTAGCCCAAATAAACCAATCAACATGGCCAATTATCAAAACAAGCCTTTGACAATCACAAGCCAACACATTGGCTACGATCACAATGACACATTTAACAAAATGACTAAGTCCCTATACATTCTATAGTTAAAATACTTGAATTCATCAATACCCAAAGTGATAGCTTGATAGTGTGATAGGATCTCCGGCGATCTTCAACCCGAGCTAACTCAATGGCACTATAAAACATGGGAAAGGAAGGGGGTAAGCTATATAGCTTAGTAGGTTCATATGCAAATAATACAAAGCATTATTCATACATTTGACATATAAATAAATTAACATATATCAACATAAATGTCATTATAACTTAATAAATGTCATATGAACATAAATGTAATTTAATATCAACATAAACATATCAACATAATTTTCATATACCAATATCTCATCATATGAATAACATAACACATATCAACATAAAAATCATTTAAGCTTCATAAGCACAACTTACTCAATCACATTCTTATCCATAGCTTATCATATGAATAACATAACATACGTCACATCAATGTCATTAAACTTCATGAGCATAACTTATTCAATCACATCCTTACCAATAGTTCATCATATACCGAATCTATTTTCTATGAGTTTTACGTACATACCTATACCATCTCTTAACATATTCACGTACTTTCTCATCTTTGACATACCCGTTGAACCACTTGGAATACTATCAGATACACAGAAAACTTTGCACATAAGTTCCACATTTGTAGCCAATTCTATCACAATTCTCATAACACATATAAGCTCACTCTCGAGCAAATCCACAAAGATGTAGCTACGCAGTGCTACTCACACAAGCTGTGAGGTATACGTAACATATGCAGGTATACCTAGCCATCGGTAGGACATACAGGACCAGCACCCGGGACACATAAATCTCATAATCACATGGGTTTCTAGTGACATGTCACTTGTATCCTAATTTATTCCTATGGTTCAACCGGGATTTACTCGCTCGTCGAAACTTCGTCAATTTCATCCATAGAGTCAATCATACAATTCATGTAATAAAAAAACATTATAAATACAATTATAACATTGCATTATTTACATACAAACTTACCTCGACATAAAAATGGCGAAAAAAACCTAATCATCAAATACTTGTTTTCTCCCGTTCTAACCCTGAACCTCATTTTTCTTGATAATCAAGCTTGGAAGCTTGAAAAACCCTAGCCATGGTTTCCCCTTGTAAAATTCAGCCATGGGAGGAAGATGGACAAAAATTTGCTTTTAATTTGGCTTTTTAATTCATTTTAATTACCATATTACTAAAATGCCCTTAATGAAAAACTTTAGAAACATACCAAACCATGTCCATTTTTGTCCACCATCTTAACCAATGGTCTAATTACCATCTAAGGACCTCTAATTTAAAATAGCATAGCAATTAAACACCTTTAACATATAGAATCCAAGTTTTGCACTTTTTGCAATTTAGTCCTTTTGACTAAATTGAGTGCCCAAACGTCAAAATTTTTGAACGAAATTTTTACGAAATCGTTCCATAAGACTGTAGACCATAAAAATATAATAAAGATGAATTTTTATTTGTCAAATTTGTGGTATTAAAACCACTGTTCCTACTAGACCAAAAATCGGGTTGTTACATATGTGGCATTTATGTGCAAAGTTTTTCGTGTATCTGATAGTATTCCAAGTGGTTCAACGGGTATAACAAAGATGAGAAAGTACGTGATTATGTTACGAGTACAGGTATGTACGAAAAACTCAAAGAAAATGGATTCGGTATATGATAAGCTATTGGTAGGAATGTGATTGAGTAAGTTGTGCTTATGAAGCTTAAATGATATTTATGTTGATATATGTTATGTTATTCATATGATGAACTATTAGTAAGAACATTATTGAGTAAGTTATCTCATGATGTCTTAATGACATTTGTGTTAATATTTGTTAAGTTATTTATATGTCAAATGTATGAATAATATTTTGTATTATTTGCATATGAACTTACAAAGCTATATAACTTACCCCTTTTCTTTCCCTTATCCTATAGTGTTTCCAAGCTAGCTCGGGATTGGAGATCACCGGAGATCCTATCACACTATCAAGCTATCACTTTGGGTATTGATGAATTCAAGTATTTCGAGTTTATGGCATGTATAGGGACTTAGTTATTTTGTTATATGTGTTATTATGATTGTAGCCAATGTGTTGGCTTGTTTTGATATTTGGCCATGTAGATTGGCTCATTTGGGCTATCATGGTTGCAAGCCTAAGTATAGATATATATGTGCTAATTTCTTTGGTGATATGATCATGATATACTTGGTGAATGATAGAAATGTGATTTATGACATGAATGTGAAATGTTTGGCAATGTGGTTTATTGATGAGATGATAAAGTGGTGTACAATTAGGTATCTTGAAAGTAGTCAATTGTGGCTTAATAATTATTGTGAGTATGATAGATGTTGATATTATATTGGTCATAATTGTGGATGTTTTGGTTGCCTAAGTATGTTATGCTTGTGCGTTGAATTGGTGTAAGCGTATGTGTGAACAAGGGTGGCAAATGGCTTGGTAAATAGCCTTTATTTTGTCCACATGGGTAGATACACGGGCGTGTGTCTAGGCCATGTGTGACACACGGTCTGCCCCACGGGCATGTGTTCAGACCGTGTGTCCCCTACACCTTATTTTTGAGAAATAGAATGTCCAGAATTGAGCACACGGGCAGAGACACAGGCGTGTGTCTCAGCCGTGTGTGCTAAACGGCCTAGCACATGAGCGAGTGGCACGACCGTGTGGCAAAAGTCAAAGAGCACCCTAATTTGAACACGACTTGAAGCACAGGCGTGTTTCAGGGTCACATGGGCGTGTGAGCCCCACTTTTAGTAAAAATTTTCTAAGTTTTGTAAAAGTTTCCTGAGTTCTCGGTTTAGTCCTAAACCACTTCCAATACATGTTTTGTGCCCTGTAGGCTCATAATAGGGACTTTCTGATCGAATATGAATGGTTTTAATTTGAAAACAAATTTTATGACTCGAAATTGTGTGATTGCTTGTGATGTGAGTCTGGTAATGCCTCGTACCTTGTTCCGGCATCGACTATGAGTAAGGGGTGTTACATTTAGTGGTATCAGAGCTACGGTTTAGTCAATTTTTAGACTAACTTAGCGTATTTGAATCTAGCTATACATGCCATATTACTACCTGTGATAGTGTAACATCCTGAATTAGGGGTTGTTTGGAATTAAATTATTTTTCATGTGCTTGCTTGGAAAAAAAATTATGTATTCTATGATCTAGGGTCTAGTTATAACCCCGGGCTAGGTCGGACTTAGGGCTAAAAGTTTTTCTAACACTTGAGGAGAAAAAGCTAGGTGATGAGGCTTTAAAAATTATTTGGGGCGAAGCATGACACAAGGAAACAGGTGATAGGGTGGCTTGGGACGCTACCTAAGGAGCCAGGAAGGGAGCGGCAAGCAGGGGTTCGAGCTGCTGGAGTGGCGCTTAGGAGTTTTATTTTGCGTTATGTAAAGGGTTAAGCTAGGAAGGCCTTAAAAATAAATGGCGAGGATTATGGACATGAAAGTCAGGCTGGTAAAGTGGCTTGGGGCCGCCACTTGGGGCCTTGGTGAGCGTCGCCCCAAGCAGGAGGGAGGACTCAAGTTCGAGTCACGATGGAAGAGCAAGGTATGTTTTATTTTTGTTTTGGCGTTAGGGCAAGGGGGAGCTAGGGAAGGAGCTCTTAAAAGGTGTTGTAGGGAGCTTATGTCACAAGAAGACGCCATAGCAGAGTGGCTGGAAGTGTGGGGTGTTTCCAGCAGGTCTTGGGTTCGAAACCTAGGGGCAGCAGCATGGATGGATGTTATTTTTATTTTGGCATCCAGGAGAAGCGGTGGTGGTCTGCACATGGGCTCTCAAATGGATAAGGATAAGCTTAATTGTTGCTTTTAAATTCGGCTGGAAGAGTTAGTATTATTATTTTTATTTTATTTTTTTTATTTTTGAAGAGGTGATAAGGGAGGGGATAGAAGATAGAGATTGTTTTTAATTTAATTAAAATGGGTGATGATCAAAAGATAAAATCTATCACATTAGGGAGCAACGGCCGAATGTAGGACTTCTTAGGGACATCCACAATCGGTTTTGAGTATAGCAGGGAGGTGCCGAAATTCATTTATTTTATTCTTCTTTTCTTCCCAATTTGTCTTCTTGGCCGAATTCTCTCTAGCCACATTGCCCAAAATTTTTCAAGATCCCTCTCTTCTTTTGTGTCTACTTGGCCGAACCTATCTACTCAAAACTTCATCTTCCATTTGGTGTTAGCCGAATATCTTCATCAACACTTGGGAGCCATAGCCGAATCTCTTGGTAAGTACACTCTCCCTTAACAATCGGTTTTGACTCATCCTCCTTAAGTGTGCCGAAAGCATGAGTCTAAGCCTTGGTAAGGTTGGCCGAATGTCTTCTTAAGACAATAAGTGATGTGCTCTCTTGTGTGTAGTTAACGTTAAGGTGCATTGAAGAAGTCTTTCGGGATTTGATTCTTCAGGGGTTTCGACAACTTCAAAGGCAAAGGGTGGCTTCCGGGATTTCGATTCGTTTTGGTAAGTAATGGGTAGTTTCAGCCAAGGGCCATTTGTCAAGGATTTATGCTTTAAGCCGAAACTAATATGTGTCATATAGGGATCACAACGATTTCAGGAATAAGTGCAGTCCCGGGATTTGGTAGGCGACCAAATCGGCAACCAAGGTGAGTGTTAATTCGGGTATAACGTATCCTTCGGGATTGTTAGTTTAGCTGAATAAGGCTTTTTGATACTAACCTATAGTGGACAAATGTAGGAGCAATACGGGAATACGTTTCGAGATTTTGTGATATCGCATAGATTCGAGATTTCTTCTTAGATCTTCGGTTAAGCAGGTGTGTAAACTCTTACACACTTTATTAGCATAGACTGCCTATTATATTGCTGTATAACCTCTCGTGTAGTAATTTTGCCTTGTGGGCATGAGCTTGGATTCCGGGTAAGTCCCTTATTACGTGATCTACAATGTATGTTTGTGTATTCCATCATATGCTGATTAAATGCTATGTTATATATAAATGCATGATATATGGGATTATGATACTTGTTATGAGAGCTTGATGATGGTGGGATTGATGAGAGGAGGGGGATGATCTCTATGGACTGTCACCAGTGGTTTTGACCACAAGATGGGTTGGCCCCATCAGTTTAATTGTGACTTCGGTCACTAGTGGTTTTGACCACACCGTTGATATAATTTGTGACTAAGTCCCAGTGGTTTGGTACCACCAGTGGTTTTGACCACATATTGATAATTGTGACCTATGGTCATAAGTGGTTTTGACCACACGATGGGTTGGCCCCATCACTTAATTTGTGACTCAGGTCACCAGTGGTTTTGACCACACGTGGTTTTGACCAGACGGGGTAGTTAAAGAGTATGGATGGCTAGTTTTGGGTTGCATGTTTTGCATGTCGTACTAATATCTTGTGTATGAGCTTGCACTTCCGTGTTGGGGATTTATACACTGAGTCTTGATGACTCACCCCTTTCCCATATCATTTTGCAGATGAGTAGATTGCGGAGATGGAGCCGGAGAGGACTCGAGGCGGCCATGCTTGTCCCTTGGATTTAAAATTTTATTTAGCACAGTTAACGTTTATTGTTTACTTAATTTTGGTATGAATTGTAATAAGGCCGCTAGTTATTATTTTGGATGTTCAAGTAGTTGTTTTTGCTTTACCTCTACAATATTAATAATGATTTTATAAATTGTTAATTGAATCGATTAAAAGTGACGTTTTCAAAAATAGGTATTTTTACGAGTTTTCAAAGATGTTACCATCGGGTAGCAAAATTGGCCAAGTTAACAATAACTCTGATGTTTCTAAAAATTTAAATAATCAAATATTTTCAAGGGAAAAAGGGTTTCAAACTCAACCATGTTTATAAAATCAACTTCTCCTGAGTTTTAATAGACCCCGTTTTATAACCTCAACAAATTTTCAGATTTTCACCGGTTAACCGAAATATTTCAAACTGTTTTTACTCTGTGACATACCAGATCCGGTCAGGGCTCATGGGCCGGGTTTGGGGTGTTACAAATTGGTATCAGAGCCCGGTTCAAAACTCGGCTGTGGGGGCCCAGGGCCCAAAATGTTTTTAGTAGGCCTCTGTGAAATGTTATGAAAATAGATTTTTGTTTTGAACAGCATGGCATCGAGTCTCCGGCACCAATCCGCCCAGGTAAGTATCTCTGACTGTTCTGTGAATACTTGATAAGGGTAAATGGGTAACTTGGGAACGTAGACTAAAGGAATAGGAAATATTGAACCCTAGGAATAGTACACCCGAAATTACATAAGACTTAAGGGCCTAATTAAACAAACCTGTGGCTAAGTTGCCGAGTTAGGGTGTGGAAACCATGGTGCGCATGTCTAAGAGTGGATCCGGAAGAGCCTGGTACTTAAGCAGTCCTAGTGACTCACCTCCTCTTCGCAGGAATCCTACCTGGTGCGTAGCTACGGTTTACCCTAACCAAGAGGACTCGGTCGCAGGCTAAACTCAATAACTAAAACCCGAAAGGGATTAGCCATGTTTTTATGAAAACCCTAGTTTTAAAATCATTAAAGTACCCCTTTAAATAGTAGCAAAAAATTTATTTTTGGAAAAATTTCCAAAATACTTTTGACTTACAGAATTATCAAAATGCCCCTAGTGGCAGAATTACAAAAATGCCCTCGGTTTTTTCTTGAAAATTATCGTACCACCCCGAATTCAATAAAATTTTCTGATTTTACAAAGTATCCAGAAATCCTATTTTGGAAAAATGTTAAAATACCCCGATTTGGAAAAAAAAACTTACAAAATTACCCCTGATTGATAAAATTACCAAAATAACCCTGGTTTCCAAAATTTCTGCCAAACCTCTGATTTGAGAAAATTTTCGAAAATACCTTCAAGTTTGGAAATTTCAGAATGTCCGGATTTATTAAAGTTTTCAAAATTTCCCTGGTTTATTACAAAAATACCCCTGTAGGTTAAAATTACGAAAATACCCCCGGGTAGTGAAATGATGAAAATGCCCCTACACGTTAGATATGGTCTGTGAATGTTGTTTGTGTGATGGATATACTTAGAACTAGGAGATAAGCCTGAAACTGGAACTATAGGTAGATTCGACTTCGAAAGAATCACTTCAAAAACTATTTTGTCATAAAATTTGCTCGTGGGTAAATAGTGAACAGTATTAATAATGCATAAAATTCTTAATCAGATAAGCGCGAACGAGAAGAATGAGTACAAGAAGTCGTGGGCATCCACCGTGTGGCCGTGGTAGGGGTAGGATGACCTTGTCGGAGCCAGCAGGGTCTGGTCATGGGTCTGGAAATGTGATGCCGGATCTGCCGGCGGCGGAAACTGAGTTTCAGGACCAGACAGGTGGCAACGATGTAGTATCCCAAGCTGTGCTATGAGTGTTGGAACGAGTTGCCGAGGCAGGCGCAAGTGCAGGAGCCCGAAAATCCGTGGTTGAACGACTCCGGGCTAACGGAGCAGAAGTGTTTAGAGGAGTTTCTGGAGTGGCTCCCAACACGGCTGAGTATTGGTTGGAGGCAACTGAACGAATAATGGATGACTTGGATTTCTCGACTGAGGAGAAGTTAAAGGGGATAGTGTCTCTCCTCCGGGATGAGTCGTACCAATGGTGGCTCACGGTCCGAGAGGGTGCAGCGATCGGTGATATCACCTGGAATTATTTTAAGGCAGCATACCAGAGGAAGTATGTGGGGGCTGGTTATATCGATGAGCAGCGTAGGGCGTTCTTAAATTTGGTACAAGGGAATAAGTCGGTACCCGAGTATGAGGCTGAATTCTTGAGGTTAAGTAGGTATGCTCGGGGTATGGTGGCCACAGAACATGAGCGCTGCGTTAGGTTCGAGGACGGGTTGAGAGATGAGCTACGGGTGTTAATCGCACCTCAGTGTGAAAGGGAATTTGCCGTTCTCATGGAAAAGGCTAAGGTAGCTGAAGCAGTGAAGCGAATTGAGAGGCGGAATCAGGATAGAAGTAGGGATAAAAGGAATTTTGGACCTTCAGGGTCCGCTGGAGGTTCACAGAAGAGGGCTAGATTTGGGGAAACAGAAAGGGTCGCAAAGCCTGCTCAGTGGCCACCTCAGTGTGCTAGATGCGGGAAATCCCACACGGGAGAATGTTGGACTGGGAACAGAGGATGCTTTGAGTGTGGATCAATGGAGCACCGGGTAAGGGATTGTCCGCGGAAGTTGGCTAGGACTCAAGCTGAGGGTCAAGGACGTGGTCAATTCGGGAGGGAAGGCCAGCAACCACAGAGGGGTCGAGGTGCAGCTAGGGGTAATGGTAATGGTAATGGTAACGGGCGTGGCCGAGGTGCAGAAGGTGCAGAGGCGAGGCAACCAAGGTTGGTTTATGCAGTTGGCCATCACGAGGAGGGAGATGTGCCAGATGTGACAACGGGTACGTTCCTTATTTTTCTGGAATACCCTTAATTGCTTTGATTATTGTAGAGTTTTCTTGTATTGCTAGTAAAGTGCCAGAAACCTTGGATGTGAACTTAAAGATTGTGCCTAGCAAGTAAGATAGTTTTATTAAGATCAGAGTGCCCAGTATAAGCGTAGTGCGGTTAGTTAAGATGTACGAATGTTTGTTAGTAAGTAATTTCGAGGACGACATTATTTTTAAGGAGGGTAGAACTGTAACATCCTGAATTAGAGGTTGTTTGGAATTAAATTATTTTTCATGTGCTTGCTTGGAAAAAAAAATTGTATTCTATGATCTAGGGTCTAGTTATAACCCCGGGCTAGGTCGGACTTAGGGCTAAAAGTTTTTCTAGCACTTGAGGAGAAAAAGCTAGGTGATGAGGCTTTAAAAATTTTGGGGTGAAGCATGACACACGGAAACAGGTGATATGGTGGCTTGGGACGCTACCTAAGGAGCTAGGAAGGGAGCGCCAAGCAGGGGTTCGAGCTGCTGGAGTGGCGCTTGGGAGTTTTATTTTGCGTTATGTAAAGGGTTAAGCTAGGAAGGCCTTAAAAATAAATGGCGAGGATTATGGACATGAAAGTCAGGCTGATAAAGTGGCTTGGGGCCGCCACTTGGGGCCTTGGTGAGCGCCGCTCCAAGCAGGAGGGAGGACTCAAGTTCGAGTCACGATGGAAGAGCAAGGTATGTTTTATTTTTGTTTTGGAGTTAGGGCAAGGGGGAGCTGGGGAAGGAGCTCTTAAAAGGTGTTGTAGGGAGCTTATGTCACAAGAAGACGCCATAGCAGAGTGGCTGGAAGCGTGGGGTGTTTCCAGCAGGTCTTGGGTTCGAAACCTAGGGGCAGCAGCATGGATGGATGTTATTTTTATTTTGGCGTCCAGGAGAAGCGGTGGTGGTCTGCACATGGGCTCTCAAATGGATAAGGATAAGCTTAATGGTTGCTTTTAAATTCGGCTGGAAGAGTAAGTATTATTATTTTTATTTTATTTTTTTTTATTTTTGAAGAGGTGATAAGGGAGGGGATAGAAGATAGAGATTGTTTTTAATTTAATTAAATGGGTGATGATCAAAAGATAAGATCTATCACATTAGGGAGCAACGGTCGAATGTAGGACTTCTTAGGGACATCCACAATCGGTTTTGAGTATAGCAGGGAGGTGCCGAAATTCATTTATTTTATTCTTCTTTTCTTCCCAATTTGTCTTCTTGGCCGAATTCTCTCTAGCCACATTGCCCAAAATTTTTCAAGATCCCTCTCTTCTTTTGTGTCTACTTGGCCGAACCTATCTACTCAAAACTTCATCTTCCATTTGGTGTTAGCCGAATATCTTCATCAACACTTGGGAGCCATAGCCGAATCTCTTGGTAAGTACACTCTCCCTTAACAATCGGTTTTGACTCATCCTCCTTAAGTGTGCCGAAAGCATGAGTCTAAGCCTTGGTAAGGTTGGCCGAATGTCTTCTTAAGACAATAAGTGATGTGCTCTCTTGTGTGTAGTTAACGTTAAGGTGCATTGAAGAAGTCTTTCGGGATTTGATTCTTCAGGGGTTTCGGCAACTTCAAAGGCAAGGGGTGGCTTCCGGGATTTCGATTCGTTTTGGTAAGTAATGGGTAGTTTCAGCCAAGGGCCATTTGTCAAGGATTTATGCTTTAAGCCGAAACTAATATGTGTCATATAGGGATCACAACGATTTCAGGATTAAGTGCAGTCCCGGGATTTGGTAGGCGACCAAATCGGCAACCAAGGTGAGTGTTAATTCGGGTATAACGTATCCTTCAGGATTGTTAGTTTAGCTGAATAAGGCTTTTTGATACTAACCTATAGTGGACAAATGTAGGAGCAATACGGGAATACGTTTCGAGATTTTGTGATATCGCATAGATTCGAGATTTCTTCTTAGATCTTCGGTTAAGCAGGTGTGTAAACTCTTACACACTTTATTAGCATAGACTGCCTATTATATTGCTGTATAACCTCTCGTGTAGTAATTTTGCCTTGTGGGCATGAGCTTGGATTCCGGGTAAGTCCCTTATTACGTGATCTACGATGTATGTTTGTGTATTCCATCATATGCTGATTAAATGCTATGTTATATATAAATGCATGATATATGGGATTATGATACTTGTTATGAGAGCATGATGATGGTGGGATTGATAAGAGGAGGGGGATGATCTCTATGGACTGTCACCAGTGGTTTTGACCACAAGATGGGTTGGCCCCATCAGTTTAATTGTGACTTCAGTCACCAGTGGTTTTGACCACACCGTTGATATAATGTGACCTATGGTCATCAGTGGTTTTGACCACACGATGGGTTGGCCCCATCACTTAATTTGTGACTCAGGTCACCAGTGGTTTTGACCACACGGGGTAGTTAAAGGAGTATGGATGGCTAGTTTTGGGTTGCATGTTTTGCATGTCGTACTAACATCTTATGTATGAGCTTGCACTTCCGGGTTGGGGATTTATACACTGAGTCTTGGTGACTCACCCCTTTCCCATATTATTTTGCAGATGAGTAGATTGCGGAGATGGAGCCGGAGAGGACTCGAGGCGGCCATGCTTGTCCATTGGATTTAAAATTTTATTTAGCACAGTTAACGTTTATTATTTACTTAATTTTGGTATGAATTGTAATAAGGCCGCTAGTTACTATTTTGGATGTTCAAGTAGTTGTTTTTGCTTTACCTCTACAATATTAATAATGATTTTATAAATTGTTAATTGAATCGATTAAAAGTGACGTTTTCAAAAATAGGTATTTTTACGAGTTTTCAAAGATGTTACCATCGGGTAGCAAAATTGGCCAAGTTAACAATAACTCTGATGTTTCTAAAAATTTAAATAATCAAATATTTTCAAGGGAAAAAGGGTTTCAAACTCAACCATGTTTATAAAATCAACTTCTCCTGAGTTTTAATAGACCCCGTTTTATAACCTCAACAAATTTTCAGATTTTCACCGGTTAACCGAAATATTTCAAACCGTTTTTACTCTGTGACATACCAGATCCGGTCAGGGCTCATGGGCCGGGTTTGGGGTGTTACAGATAGTGTGATATCTCCCAACTCTAATAAAATTGTTTTGTTAAGGCAGAGATGCTTTCCAACCGAGCTATTTTCGAAAACGCTGAAAGTGATACTGAGATAGTTGAAAATGTGTTTGTGATGAGTCAAAACATGGAAAGGTATGAATAAGAGTTCATGATATGTATGTGATAATGTACAAAATGAAATAACCATAAGTTGAGAAATTTGGATAAAATGTCATTGTTCCGGTTGAACATTGTATTTCAATGGATTATGGTGATTTTATGAAATGGATAAAATGTTTTAAATGTTACAAAAAGGATTTAGCCTGGAAAGGTAATCCTGAATTAAGCCCTTTTGAGCATATGCTATGAAATGGATTTAGCCCGGACAGGTAATCCAGAGAAAGCCCTTTAGAGCATACGTTACTAAAAGGATTTAGCCTGGACTGGCAATCCTGTTATATCATATGTGGCTCGAGAGTGTGTTCTATGAATATGTGCCAAAAGGGCACTTTTGAATATGAATTGACGGATTGTTGACATGCATACCTTGAGTATACTACCCAAGTATCCATCGAAATTACAATAGTTCAATGGGAATTATTCTTGAAATATGGAAAGGTGAAGTGAAATGAAAGTTTATAATGTGATAAGTGTAACAGCCCGATTTAGGAGCTAGTCGGAATAGCGGTTTCAGATCCACTAGTCCGAGGTCAAAAAAATTATTTTAATATTATTTTATGTGTTATAACATGTTTATATGAGTGCATGAAAATTTTGGTGCATTAATTTTAGCGATTGCATGCTTAATTGCGAAAAAGGACTAAATCGTATAAAGTGCAAAGTTTTGTTCTACAAGCTAAAAGTGCCAAATAGCTATAGAACCTTAAATTGGAGGTCTTTAATGTGCAATTAGACCTTTAGGAAAGGGTTGGCCGGCCATAGGGGACAAGAAAATAAGAATTTGGTCAAAGTAGGTGAATTAGGTGACTAATTGATGAGATAAAATAAAATAAAGAGAAAAGATGTCATCTTTTCATCTTCCACATACCACCACCGAAAATATTAGCCAAATAGGGGTTTTTGAGAGCTCAAAAATTTCAGCCAAGCTTTTCTCTTGCAAGTAAGTGTTTTGATGATCATTTTTGATAATTTTTGTACTTTTGGAACCCCTAAAGCTTAGTCTAGCTAATGAGGGGACTATTTTGCAAAATGGTTAAGAGACTAGGGTTTTTACATGTGAGTATTCATATTGATTTCTAAAATTTTATGGAAGAAAATGAATCTTAGTTGTTAAATAAACAACTTTTGTGAAAGGGGTTTCCATGAAAACACCTAAAAGGACCTTTTTGTAAAGGTTGTGAATAGGTGGTAAATGTGTGAAATAATTAGTATTGTGAGTTGCTATAAGAGTAATAAATGTTCAGCTAGGCTTGTTAAAGGAGAAAATTTTATCAGAATAATTTTACGAGCCTAGGGGCAAAATCGTAATTTTGTAAAAGCTTAAGAGTAAAATCGTAAATTTTTCCAAAGTATGATTCATGAGTTATTTTAATCAACGTGATCATTAAATAAGTGAAATTGTCATTTTAGATCAAGAAACACAAAGTCTAGATCGAAACCGAGGAAAAGACAAAGTTGTGGACTAAATCGAACAACTATACATATTTTGGTACCGAGGTAAATTTGCGTGTAATAATTCAACATCATGTTATTATATTTTATAATGCTTGACATTTCATGAAGATGTATATTATTTCTATGAAAATTGATCAATGATGTTTCGATGAGAATATGATAAAAATTTATGATGTTGAAGTCCCGATTGAACCATAGAAAATTAGTGGATACCATTGTCAAGACATGAATTTTATAAGGTCTCGTATAAGTCCATATATGGGATATGGCCTTGGCACCGAATTGAGATCCCGTCTAAGACCATATCTGGGATATGGCATCGACATCGAATAAGAAAATCGTGTAATACCATGTTTGGGACATGGCATCGATATACGATCCCGTCTAAGACCATATCTGGGATATGGCATCGACATCGATATGAGATCCCGTGTAAGACCATATCTTGGATATGGCATCAGCATCGAGATGTGATCCTATATAAGACCATATCTGGGATATGGTGTTGCATCGTATTACGTGTATGACGAGTTTAAGTGTCCTTCGATATTCCAAGTGGCTCAACGGGATAAAGAGCTAAGTCTATGTTCAAGAGAGTAAAAGTGCTAAAGTTATGTGATGAAGTGATACAGGTACCCATGAGTAACTTACGAGAAATGAATGCAAAATGTGATGTGTGATTTGGTAAGAATAAGCATGAGTAAGTTATGTTGATGTGCTTGAGAACTTGTGTTATTATTTAGTGTGATCAATGGATGTTATCATAAGCCTTTATGTTGCTATTTATTGCATGCAAATTTACTAAGCTTTATGTTTACCTCCTCTCCTTTCCATTTCCTTGTAGTATCGCCAAGCTAGTTCGGGGATCGTGGGACAATCCGGAGCTCAGTTCACACTATCAGGGTGGCAATTGGCTTGGGAGTTAGCCTTATAATTGTCTACACGGGTAGACACATGGGCATGTGTCTAGGCCGTGTATGACACACAATCTACCCCATGGGCGTGTGGTATGGCCGTGTGTCCCCCTGCATTCTAAGTTGGAAAAACAAAATGCCCAGTAGTAACCACACGGGCTGAGATACGACCGTGTGTCTCAACCGTGTGAGAGACACGACCTTAGGACATGGGCATGTGCCCAGGCCGTATGAAGTCTGCACCTGATTTAGGAATTTAATTCACCACACGGTCTAAGGACACGGGCGTGTGCCTTGGCCGTGTGACCTTATTGGGATGATGACGTCGGAAATAGAATGTCAAGGTTTTTACACATAGGAGAAGGCACGGGTGTGTCATGGCCGTGTGAGGGACACGGGCCATACACACGGGCGTGTGTCAGGCCATGTGAAAACCCCTGTAGGTTCAAGTTGAGAAATAAATCTATACAGGTGTGGAACCCGGGCATGTGATATGCTACACGGGTGTGTCCCTTCTTCCACACGAGCGTGTGGACTGATTGATGAGAATTTTTCTAAGTTTTTCCAGATATCTTCTAAAGAATTTAGTTTGATCTCGAACTATTCCTGAACTGTATTTTGGGCCTCGTAGGCTTGTTTAAGGGATGAAATGAAGGTTTATGAAAAGTTTTAAATTTGAGCGGAAAGTCGTAAGTCCAGCAACGCCTCGTACCCTGTCCCGGCATCGAGTAAGGGTAAGAGGTGTTACATTTAGTGGTACCAGAGCAACGATTTAGCCGATTCTCGGACTAACGTAGCGTATGCACAAGTCTAGCTATACATGCCATACATATGAGTATTTACATAATGATAGTGTGACGACTCCTGACGATTCAAATTATGTTTTCATATAGTAAATGGATCCCGACAGAGTTGTGGCTGACGTCGGCCCCCGCCTAAGGGACGGTGCCAACTGAAAATGAAAATGAAAATAGACCAGCAACTATGAGTCAAAGAGGAGGAGAAGAGGCTAGGGACTAGCGGGATATTATAGATGATTTTTGAAAGGCTTCTCGATGATTGCGACTTTGTTGACGAAATTGCTACAGAAAGATGTTAAATTTGAGTGGTCAGAAAAGTGTCAGCAGAGTTTTGAACAGTTGAAAGCATTGTTGACAGAAGCACCAGTGTTAGTTCATCCCGAATCGGGTAAAGAATTCATAGTTTACAATGATGCATCATTGAATGGTTTAGGCTGTGTGTTGATGCAAGAAGGCAAACTTATAGCTTATGCTTTGAGACAGTTAAAACCGCATGAAAAGAACTATCTGACGCACGATCTTGAATTAGCAGCTATTGTATTTGCATTGAAGATTTGGCGTCACTACTTGTTTGGTGAGAAGTGTCACATTTATACTGATCATAAGAGCTTGAAATATTTGATGACTCAGAAAGAATTGAAATTGCGACAGCGGAGATGGTTAGAATTGTTAAAAGACTATGAATTAGTAATTGATTATCATCCAGGAAAAGCTAATGTTGTTGCTGACGCTTTGAGCCGAAAGTCTTTATTTTCTTTACGAGCAATGAGTACTCAGATAGATCTGTGTGATGATGGTTCGGTTTTGGCTAAATTGAAAGTGAGGCCAATGTTTATACATCAAATTTGTGATACCCAAAAAAGTGATGCTAAAATGATGGCAAAACGAGCTCAATGTAGTTTGAATTTTGATTCAAAATTTCGAGTTGATGATGATGGTTGTTTGAGATTTCAAGACCCAATTTGTATTCCGAGAAATTCAGAGTTGATCCAGTTGATTTTGAACGAGGCTCATAATAGTAGTATATCTGTTCATCCAGGAATTACGAAAACGTACAATGATCTGAAACAGTTTTATTGGTGGCATGGTATGAAATGAAATATCTCAGAGTTTGTTTCGAGGTGTTTAGCTTGTCAGCAAGTCAAAGCTGAACACCAGGTTCCATCCGGTTTGTTACAACCAATCATGATTCCTGAGTGAAAATGGGAGAGAATCACAATGGACTTTGTGTCGGGGTTGCCTTTATCTCCGAGAAAGAAAGATGCAATCTGGGTAATAGTTGACAGATTAACGAAATCAACTCATTTTATTTCGGTGAGAATGGATTATTCTCTTGATAAGTTAGTTAAATTGTATAGTTCTGAAATTGTGAGATTGCACGGGGTACCATTATCTATTGTGTCCAACAAAGTTTCGAGGTTTACTTCGCGGTTTTGGAAGAAACTACAAGAGGCTCTAGGTACAAAGCTGCATTTCAGTACTGCATTTCATCTGCAAACGGATGGTCAATCTAAATGGATCATTCAGATTCTCGAGGATAAGTTGAGATGTTGTATTCTTGAGTTTGAAAGTACATGGGAAAAGCATTTGCCATTGGTTGAATTCGCGCACAATAATAGTTTTCAATCTAGTATTAAAATGGCACCATATGAGGCTCTCTATGATCGTAAATGCAGAACTCCATTGTATTGGACTAAGCTTAGTGAGAATAAGATTCACGGGGTTGATTTGATTAAAGATACTGAACAGAAAGTGAAAGTTTCCATGACAGTTTGAAAGAGGCGTCAGGTCGTCTAAAGTCTTATGCAGATTTGAAACGGAAAGATATTGAATTTGAGATCAGTGATAAAGTGTTTTTGAAAGTGTCTCCGCGGAAGAAAATACTTCGATTCGGCAGAAAAGGCAAATTGAGTCCGAGGTTCATCGGGTCGTATGAAATTATTGAATGCATTGGGCCGGTTGCTTATAGATTATTATTGCCACCTGAGCTAGAAAAGATCGATAATGTGTTTCATGTATCGATGCTTCGACGACACAGATCTGATCCATCACATGTGATTGCTTCTACTGAGGTTGAAATTCAATCAGATTTATCTTATAAAGAAGAACCAATTCGAATTTTAGCACATGAGATCAAAGAGTTGAGAAATAAAAGAATTTCTTTAGTGAAAGTGTTGTGGCACAAACATGGAGTTGAAGAGGCTACGTGGGAGCCTGAAGATGTTTTGAGAGAGCAATATCCAAATTTATTCACTGGTAAGATTTTCGGGGAAGAAAATCCCTAACGAGGGGAGAGTTGTAACAGCCCGATTAGACCCTAGTCAGAATAGTGGTTTCGAGACCACAAATTCAAGGTAAAAAAAATATTTTAATATTATTTTTAGTGTTTTGTAACATCCTAAATTTATGGGCCTATGCATTTAGTGTAGGGATAGGTTTAAAATGTTAACTTAAGTGATAGGGGTCCAAATTGGGCTCAGGATTAGGCAAAGGCCTTGGTTAAATTATTAGATTGGGCATTATAGAGTTAAAAGGTGGTAATTATGTTTAAAATACCAACGTGGGCTTGTGGCCCAACAATAGGTGGCACTGTAAGGGAATTAGAAGGTGGCACCATTAACAATTAAAGAGGCCCAAGTTTTGGCCGCAAGGAGCCCGTGTTTTTGGGCCACTTTTGGCATTTAAAAAAGGAACAAGGGGTGACGCCACACACAAGAAGTTAGGGGCCCAAAATTTAAGTTTCATGAAGCCCAAATCTTTTAATTTAAGTGAGTTAAATTTCGGCATTAGGGTTTAATGAGGTGGACGACTACAAGGCTCAAAGATAGGAGGATTTATATGAATTTTATAATTGATAATTTAAAAGATAAAAAGGAGAAAAGATAGAAGCCTATCTACAAGGAAGGTGATGGCCGAAAATCCATCACTTAGAGGAGTAAAGAAATCGGCTACTGCATGGCAAAGGGGTGTCGAATTTTCCCTTTCATTTAGCTTGAATTTTAATTAATTAGGAAGGGCGTTTTCGATTTTATACAAGAGGTGCCGAAATTTCTATAAATAGGGGGGATAGCTCCTTGATTCTAGCAATTAAAACCCTAATTCTCTCTTCTTTCTTTGTGCCGAATTCTTTAGCCTCTCCCTCTCTAATTTTCTTTTCTTCAATTTCTTCAAAAGCCGAAACCTCTTCTGCATTCTTTTTCCCTTGAGCCGATTCCTCTAAAAAGCCGAAATCTCCATAGTTTTTCTTTATTCATCCTATTTGAGAATTAGTTCTATCTATTCTGGCATTTAAAACCTCTTTTGGCATTGTCGAATCCTCTCTCTAGTGCTAGCCGAACCTCTTGTGCTAAGGTAAGTGTCGACTTCTGATTAGTTCTCATGATTTATTCCCGGTTTTTGAAAGGCAAAAGCCGAAAAGCTAATAAGTTTAATGGTTCTATGTTGGGCGGCAATTCGGGATTTGAAGGAAGCTTGGTCAACTAGATCTAAAAGTCGAAAATAGCTAGTCTCCAATTTCGAGATTTTAAGGTAAAGAGATTTTCCCTAGATTTCTACTAGATTTATTCATTTTATACAAGATCTTAACTTTATGATGAGGATTAATGATCAAATATGGTGATAGTAGTTCTGATAAGGACTTGTGATGGAATTAAACATGGATCAGGCAAAGGAACGAATCCCTAAGTTTAAGAAACGAGTAGTATCTGCCGTTCGAGATTGGCTACTTGGTTGTGGACCAGCTTCTGAACAACACCTTAGGTAGATAGCAGTTGTGTCGACTACGGATAGTGTCGACATCGAAGGCATCGTTCTAACGGTAATCAGGTGTGTAGATCTCTAACACACTAGTAATCCTGTATGTATGTCTATATATATGTTATGGGCTAAAAAGCCGGAAAGAGGCTGTATAGACAGTCGAATGGAACCCTAAATGGGTTAGGCAATGATGCCATAGATCTCCCTATGTGTATCGAAATATATGTAAGTCTGCTTGATGTTCTCTTTATGTATGTATGCATGGGGTGGGAATTTTGATATGATGAAGGGGAAGTGCATGACAGGTCACTTGGTGATCGGTGGTAGAAAACCCACAAATATAAATGCTAGGTCACATAGTGATCAGTGGCTATGCTACGTTTAATGATTCCTGAATAACAGGAACAGGTAGTACGGCTGTCGTTATGGTGTGTAGCGGATGGAGGGTTGATTGTAGAAATCCCCAAGGTGTGATGGTTGGTACGGGTTGGTGTGTAGAGGATGGAATTCTAGGATGGGTTGGGTTATTCATTATTTATTGTTTACCATGTGATTATGATTGATACCTTTATGTATGGGCCAGGGCCCATAATGTGTTTGTGGGCTCAGGTCGTTGTGTGTTTTGAGATTTATACACTGAGTCTTGGTGACTCACGCTTTCCTTTTTCTCTACGCTTTCAGATGAGCAGTAGATCGTGGACATGGGCGCCGAGACGGACTCGAGGGGCCATCAAGTTTCGTTTTCTCTATTTTTGATTATTTCGGTTTTTCTTAAGTTTATAGTTTTGGAAAATTTTTATGTAATAATGCCCCCATAGATTAGGTTCATCTAAGTAGTTCTTTATTTGTTTTTAAAGATATTCTGCAACTTATGAAATTGTGTCAAAGGTTTTATTATATTTAATAATAATACAAAGATTTATTTTCAAAAAGTCACTTCTTTATTCAAATATTAACTAATTAACTTGTGCTTTCTAAAACCGTTAAAGTGTTATGTGTTCCACAACATGCCAGATCTAGTCGAAACGCATGGGCCGGGTTTGGGGTGTTACAATTTGGTATCAGAGCCCAATTAAAAACTCGGGCTGTGAAATGGGCTTAGCAATGTTTTGTAAAATGATGTAAGTTTGAAAAAAATGTCTAAGTTGAAGATATGGCCTTCGAGTCTACCGACACCCGATCCACGCAGGTAAGTATTCTGAACCCTTGATTGTGATATAAATGTGGGCTTAATGGGCTAAAGGGACGTGGATTAGTATGATAGTATTAATGGACCTTAGGTTTAGATAAACAACTCTTCAAATCCATAAGACTTAAATTCACTAAACAAAACCCATGAACAAGTCGCAAGACTAGGGTGTGGCAACAGGCATACGCATGTCTAGGATTGGATCCGGAAGAGCTTGGTATTTACGCAGTCCTAGTGACTCACCTCCTTTCCGCTGGAATCTTACCGGGTGCGTAGTGACTGTTCACCTTAGCTGAATTAGGGTGTGGCAATGGGCATACGCATGTCTAGGAGTGGATTCAGGGAGAGCTTGGTACTTAAGCAGTCCTAGCGACTCACCTCCTCTTCGCTAGAATCCTACCTGGTGTGTAGTGACTGTTCACCCTAGCTACGAGGACTTGTTGATGGGCTAAACCTTATAATTAAAACCCGAAAGGGACCAGCCACCCTATTTGAAAAAAAAAAACAATCCCAAGCTTTGTAAAAATTTTCAAAATGCATTGGATTTGTGAAAATTTCCAATCAATCGTGAATTTATAAAATACCTATGTTTTGAAAATTTACCTGAAAATCTCATGTTTACAATAGTAACCCAGATTATAAAACTAGATTTTCCCAAAACTACCCCTGTTTAAAAAAAATAGCAACAACAACATCAAAATATCCTTGGTTTGTAAACCCTGATTTGCAGAATTACCGAAATGCCCTAGATTTCAAAATTAACAAAATACCCCAAGATTTCAAAATTTTCGAAATACCCCCAGATTTCAAAATTTCTGAAATACCCCCAGATTTCAAAATTATCGAAATACTTCGGATTGCCAAATTACCGAAATACCCCCGGATTTCAAAATTATCGAAATACCCCCAGATTGTAAAATTACCAAAATACCCTTATTTTACAAAATCACCAAGGAACCTTATTTTGAAAAATTACGAAAATACCCCTATAGGAAAAATTACGAAAATACCCCTGGGTAGTGAAACAACGAAAACACCCTTACGTGATGAATGTAAGTTCATGGATGTTATCTGTATGTTGATGATTGAATGTATGTGTTTACTAGAATTAGAGGATACGAACTTGAGACTGAATTGTGAATGCAAATTCAAAAGAACTACTCTAAAACTACTATTCATAAGACTGTTCGTGGTTAATCAGTGGAAGAAAACTAATAATTCATAAAATTTCTAATCAGATAAAAGCGAAGCGGTAGAATGAGTACAATGGGTCGAGGACGTCCGCCACGTGGTCGTGGTAGGGGTAGGATGACAATGTCGGAACCAGTAGGGTCTGGTCATAGGTCTGGAAACGAGATGCCAGCTGCAGAGGAGGAATTTCAAGATCAGACTACCGGAGATGATGCAGTATCTCAGGAAATGTTAAGGGTCCTAGAGAGGGTTGCTGGGGCTGGTATGGGCACAGGAGCTCGGAAATCTGTGCCGAAGCGGCTTAGGGCCAACGGGGCAAAAGTGTTTAGGGGAATTTCTGGTGTAGCCCCAAGTTCAACTGAGTATTGGTTGGAGGCGATAGAACGCATAATGGATGATTTGGATTTCACGGAGGAGGAGAAGTTGAAAGGGGTTGTATCTCTCCTACGGGATGAAGGATATCAATGGTGTCTTACGGTTAAGGATGGTGCTGTGGCTGACCGTATCACCTGGGATTTCTTTAAAATGGCGTTTCAGAATAAGTACATTGGATCGAGTTATGTGGATGCGCAGCGCAGAGCATTTCTGAATTTGGTGCAAGGGAGTAGGTCAGTGGCTGCGTATGAAGCTGAGTTCTTACGCCTTAGCTGTTATGCTCGTGGGATGTTAGCCACGGAGCATGAACATTGTGTTAGGTTTGAAGATGGTCTGAGGGATGATTTGTGTGTTTTGATAGCCCCACAGCGAGAAAGGGAATTTGCTGTCCTAGTGGAAAAGGCTAATATAGCCGAGGAGGTTAAGCGGACTAAAAAGTTAAATCGGGATAGAGATAGGGGAAGAAATAAGAGAAATTTTGGATCGTCAGGAGCAACTGGGCGTACTCAGAAAAGGCCCAGGTCTGATGGACCGAAACGGGAAGAGAAACCTGCCGCTGCTAACCAGACACCAAAGTGTGCTCGATGTGGCAAATTTCATGCCGGTGAGTGTTGGACAGGCAGTGGGAAGTGTTTTAGGTATGGATCTACGGACCACCAAGTTAGAAACTGTCCGCAACAACGGGACGGTGAAGGGACCATGGGTCGAGGGAATGCTCAGCTTGGCAGAGGAGGTCAGCAGCCACAAAGAGGTCGTGGTGCAGCCAGAGGTGGTAATGGTGCTGGTCGGGGTTGTGGAGCACCAGGTCAAGGGGCAGGAAACACTGAGGCGAGATAGCCAAGGTTGGTCTATGCTGTTAGACGTCGAGAGGAGGCTGACGCACCGGATGTCATAACCGGTACGTTTTTAATTTTTGGCTTACCTTACACTGCATTGATTGACATCGGGTCGACGCATTCGTATGTAGCTAGTAGCGTATCTGGAACTTTAAGGTTAGAATCTGAAATTATCCCTAGGGCAATGACTGTAGTTAGCCCGTTAGGACAATCTGTAGTTGTGGATAAGCTCTATCAGGAAGTACCTCTAGAAGTTCAGAGGATAGTTTTTCGAACGGATCTAATGGAATTACCATTCGGGGAGTTTGATTTAATTTTAGGCATGGATTGGCTTGTGAAGTATCAAGCTAACCTGGATTGTGCAACCCAGTGTATGGTACTAAAAACCCCCGAGGGTGATGAAGTGTTGGTGATAGGAGAAAGGGGGAACTGTTTGTCGAATGTAGCGACTGCCCTGAGAGTAGAAAGGATGGTGAGGAAAGGGTGCGAGGCAGTTTTATTGTTTGTTAGGGCTTTAGAAGCCAAAGATTTGACTGTTGGGGATGTCAGGACGATAAAGGAATTTCCTGATGTTTTCCCTGAAGAGCTTCCGGGATTACCCCCACATCGTGAAGTGGAGTTTGGTATCGATCTTCCAGGAACAGCGCCGGTATCTATTGCTCCGTATAGGATGGCGCCGAAGGAGTTGATGGAGTTGAAAGCGCAGATTCAGGAGTTGCTGGATAGAGGATTTATTCGACCAAGTGTGTCGCATTGGGGAGCACCGGTGTTATTTGTTAAGAAGAAGGATGGATCAATGCGTATGTGCATTGATTATCGTCAGTTGAATAAGCTAACAATCAAGAACAAGTACCCATTGCCAAGGATCGATGACTTGTTCGATCAGTTGAAGGGGGCCTCAATCTTTTCAAAGATAGATTTGAGGTCAGGGTACCATCAACTCAAGGTCAAGGAGGCGGATATTCATAAGACGGCTTTTAGGACTCGCTATGGTCACTATGAGTTTATGGTGATGGGATTTGGATTGACCAACGCGCCAGCAGCATTCATGGACATGATGAACCGAGTGTTCCAACCCTACCTAGACCGGTGTGTCGTAGTGTTTATAGACGATATCTTGGTTTATTCAAAGTCAGAGGAGGAGCATGATGCTCATCTGCGAATAGTTTTGCAGTTTCTAAGGGAGAAGCAGTTGTATGCCAAATTCAGTAAGTGTGAATTCTGGCTAAGGGAAGTTACATTTCTAGGGCACGTTGTATCGGCAGAAGGGATTAGGGTTGACCCTCGAAAGATTGAAGCGGTGTTGGATTGGAAGCCACCTAGGTCTGTGGCTGAGATTAGAAGTTTTCTCGGTTTAGCTGGGTATTATCGAAGGTTTGTTGAAGGATTTTCTTCAGTTGCGGCACTATTGACTAAGTTGCTACGGAAAGGAGTTCCATTTTTTTGGTCTGATAAGCAACAGGAGAGTTTTAAAAAGTTAAAGAGGTTCCTGACGAAGGCTCCGGTGTTGATTCAGCCGGAGGCAGGGAAGGAGTTCGTAATTTACTGTGATGCGTCACACACAGGATTAGGGTGTGTGTTGATGCAAGATGGAAAGGTGGTTGCATATGCATCTCGGCAGTTAAGACCGCACGAATCGAATTATCCCACTCATGATTTGGAATTGGCAGCAGTGGTGTTTGCCTTAAAAATTTGGAGGCATTATTTGTATGAGGATGGAAGTTTGTTAGCCGAACTTCAAGTGAAACCCTCTTGGATCAGTCAGGTGAAGGAGAGGCAACAGACCGATGAGTTATTAAAGGGAAAATTGTAGCTAATCTCAAAGGATGGGCCAACGGAATTTAGTAAGAATGAGGAAGGACTGTTATGTTTTCGAGGGAGAGTATGTATGCCAAAAGATCCGGAATTGAGGTGAGGATTTTGAATGAGGCGCATGGTAGTGCATACGCTATGCACCCCAGAGGAAGTAAGATGTTCCGAGATTTAAGAGATCAGTTCTGGTGGCCGGGGTTGAAGCAAGAAGTAACTGAATTGGTGGGTAAGTGTTTGACCTGCCAGCAGGTCAAGGCAGAACATCAGTTACCATCAGGATTATTGCAGCCAGTGAAGATTCCACAATGGAAGTGGGAAAGAATCACCATGGACTTTGTTAGTGGGCTTCCCTTCACACCCACTAAGAAAGATGTGATTTGGGTAGTTGTTGGTCGCCTGACGAAGTCTGCACACTTCATACCAGTACGTGTTGACTACTCTTTGCAAAAATTAGCTAAGTTATACATAGTGGGGGTGGTGAGGTTGCATGGAGTACCGGTTTCGATCATATCAGATAGGGACCCTAGGTTCACCTCTCGATTTTGGAAGGCGTTGCATCAAGCGTTGGGTACGAAGTTGGATTTCAGTACAGCGTTTCATCCTCAGACCGATGGACAGTCTGAGCGAGTGATCCAGATCTTGGAGGACATGTTGAGAAGATGTGTCATTGACTTCAGAGGTAGCTGGGAAGAGTTCTTACCGTTAGCAGAGTTTGCTTACAACAACAGCTACCAGTCAAGTATTCAGATGGCGCCCTACAAAGCTTTGTACGGGCAGAAATGTCGTACTCCTACCTGTTGGACAGAACTAGGGGAACGTCGGATTTTGGGTCCGGAGTTGGTGACCGAGACAGAAGAGAAGGTTGAATTGATTCGGGTTCGATTGAAGGAGGCGTCGGACAGGCAAAAGTCCTATGTTGATTTAAAGTGTAAGGATATAGAATTTGCAGTGGGTGATAAAGTATTCCTAAAGGTGTCGCCCTGGGAAAAGGTACTAAGGTTTGCTCGAAAGGGTAAATTAAGTCCCAGATTTATCAGACCATATCGGGTGATGAAGCGAGTAGGTCCAGTAGCCTATCAGCTGGAGTTACCTCCGGAGTTAAGCCAAATTCACGATGTATTTCACGTCTCCATGCTAAGACGTTAGCGTTCGGATTCGTCTCACGTTGTGCCTGTGGAGGAAATCGAGGTAAGACCTGACCTATCCTTCAAAGAGGAACCAGTGGAAATTTTGGATCATGATGTCAAGGTGTTGAGAAGGAAAACGGTTCCTTTGGTTAAGGTGCTGTGAAGGAATCATGGTTCTAAGGAGGCTATGTGGGAACCTGAGGAAGCAATGCAGCAGCAATACCCCCATCTTTTCTGATCAGGTAATTTCAAGGACGAAATTTTTTTAAAGGGGGTAGAACTGTAACATCCTAAATTTATGGGCCTATGCATTTAGTGTAGGGATAGGTTTAAAATGTTAATTTAAGTGATAGGGGTCCAAATTGGGCTCTGGATTAGGCAAAGGCCTTGGTTAAATTATTAGATTGGGCATTATAGAGTTAAAAGGTGGTAATTTTGTTTAAAATACCAATGTGGGCTTGTGGCCCAACAATAGGTGGCACTGTAAGGGAATTAGAAGGTGGCGCCATTAACAATTAAAGAGGCCCAATTTTTGGCCGCAAGGAGCCCATGTTTTTGGGCAATTTTCGGCATTTAAAAAAGGAACAAGGGGTGACGCCATACACAAGGAGTTAGGGGCCCAAAAATTAAGTTTCATGAAGCCCAAATCTTTTAATTTAAGTGACTTAAATTTCGGCATTAGGGTTTAATGAGGTGGACGACTACAAGGCTCAAAAATAGGAGGATTTATATGGATTTTATAATTGGTAATTTAGAAGATAAAAAGGAGAAAAGATAGGAGCCTATCTACAAGGAAGGTGATGGCCGAAAATCCATCACTTAGAGGAGTAAAGAAATCGGCTACTGCATGGCAAAGGGGTGCCGAATTTTCCCTTTCATTTAGCTTGAATTTTAATTAATTAGGAAGGGCATTTTCGGTTTTATACAGGAGGTGCTGAAATTTCTATAAATAGGGGGGATAGCTCCTTGATTCTAGCAATTAAAACCCTAATTCTCTCTTCTTTCTTTGTGCCGAATTCTTTAGCCTCTCCCTCTCCAATTTTCTTTTCTTCAATTTCTTCAAAAGCCGAAACCTCTTCTCCATTCTTTTTCCCTTGAGCCTATTTCTCTAAAAAGCTGAAATCTCCATAGTTTTTCTTTATTCATCCTATTTGAGAATTAGTTCTATCTATTCTGGCATTTAAAACCTCTTTTGGCATTGCCGAATCCTCTCTCTAGTGCTAGCCGAACCTCCTGTGCTAAGGTAAGTGTCGACTTCTGATTAGTTCTCATGATCTATTCCAGGTTTTTGAAAGGCAAAAGCCGAAAAGCTAATAAGTTTAATGGTTCTATGTGGGGCGGCAATTCAGGATTTGAAAGAAGCTTGGTCAACTAGATCTAAAAGCCGAAAATAGCTAGTCTCCAATTTTGAGATTTTAAGGTAAGGAGATTTTCCCTAGATTTCTACTAGATTTATTCATTTTATACAAGATCTTTACTTTATGTTGAGGATTAACGATCAAATATGGTGATAGTAGTTCTGATAAGGACTTGTGATGGAATTAAACATGGATCAGGCAAAGGAATGAATCCCTAAGTTTAAGAAACGAGTAGTATCTGCCGTTCGAGATTGGCCACTTGGTTGTGGACCAGCTTCTGAACAACACCTTAGGCAGATAGCAGTTGTGTCGACTACGGATAGCGTCGACATCGAAGGCATCGTTCTAACGATAATCAGGTGTGTAGATCTCTAACACACTAGTAATCCTGTATGTATGTCTATATATATGTTATGGGCTAAAAAGCCAGAAAGAGGCTGTATAGACAGTCGAATGGAACCCTAAGTGGGTTAGGCAAGGATGCTAGGTACGTAAACATAGGTCTCCCTATGTGTATCGAAATATATGTAAGGCTGCTTGATGTTCTCTTTATGTATGTATGCATGGGGTGGGAATTTTGATATGATGATGGGGAAGTGCATGACATGTCACTTGGTGATCGGTGGTAGAAAACCCACAAATATAAATGCTAGGTCACATAATGATCGGTGGCTATGCCACGTTTAATGATTCCTGAATAACAGGAACAGGCAGTACGGCTGTCGTTATGGTGTGTAGCGGATGGAGGGTTGATTGTAGAAATCCCCAAGGTGTGATGGTTGGTACGGGTTGGTGTGTAGAGGATGGAATTCTAGGATGGGTTGGGTTATTCATTATTTATTGTTTACCATGTGATTATGATTGATACCTTTATGTATGGGCCAGGGCCCATAATGTGTTTGTGGGCTCAGGTCGTTGTGTGTTTTGAGATTTATGCACTGAGTCTTGGTGACTCACGCTTTCCTTTTTCTCTACGCTTTCAGATGAGCAGTAGATCGTGGACATGGGAGCCGAGACGGACTCGAGGGGCCATCAAGTTTCGTTTTCTCTATTTTTGATTATTTCAGTTTTTCTTAAGTTTATAGTTTTGGAAAATTTTTATGTAATAAGGCCCCCATAGATTAGGTTCATCTAAGTAGTTTTTTATTTGTTTTTAAAGATGTTCTGCAACTTATGAAATTGTGTCAAAGGTTTTATTGTATTTAATAACAATACAAAGATTTATTTTTAAAAAGTCACTTCTTTATTCAAATATTAACTAATTAACTTGTGCTTTCTAAAACCGTTAAAGTGTTATGTGTTCCATAACATGCCAGATCTAGTCGAAACGTATGGGCCGGGTTTGGGGTGTTACATGTTTACAGTATGTGATTAAGCATGTGTGAAAATTATGTCTGACAATTTTATCGTTTGTGTGTTGATTTGCGAAAAAAGACTTAATCGCATAAAATGCAAAAGTTGTGTGCTAGTTGTTTAAGTTGTTAATTGTCATGGCTTATTAAATAAGAAGTCCTTATGTTGTAATTAGACCCTTGATAGTGGGGATGGACAAAAATGGGCTTATATTAGTGGAATTATAATGTTTTAATCAAAGGTTAAAATGGTAATTGAGTTATTAAAGTTATTATAATTAAAAAAAAAACATTTTGATGGCCATTTTATCATCTTTCTTCTACCGAAAATAGAAAGAAAACATAAGGTTCTTGAGATTTGAATATTCGGCACATACAAGGCTTGATTGAGGTATGTTTGAGCTCGATTTTTAGTGATTTTTACGTTTTTTGTGATCGTTGCTTTGTGTTCTATCAAGCCCATGTCTTAATTTTAGAATTTGTTGGTGATTTTGTAAGATGCCATTGATGAATGCTTGAGCTTTGTGATAGTTGATGATGAAATATGAAAGATATGTGATAGATTAACATATTTTTTCTTTGAATTTTTGATGAATTTGAGTATTGTGGGCTAAATTGTGTAAATGATAAATTGATGGACTAAAATGTGAAATACATGAAATATGTGGGCTTGTATGAGCTAGGGGAAAATTCGACTAAGCAAGAGTATAATGAGATTATGTGTATTTGATTATTTTATGAAATAGGGACTTAAATGTCGAAATGTGAAAACGTGAGGGCTATTTTTTAAAATGCCCTAAATATATGTGTTTGGATTAAATTGAATGAATTGATGATTGAATGAGTTGAGTTTAATATTATATAGATCAATAAAAGAGAGATTTGGATCGAGATCGAGGCAAAAACAAAGTGCTCGATTAATCGACTTGTTTCATTATTTCTACGTCCGAGGTAAGTTCCTGTATAATACGAATTGTTAAATTATGTTCACATATTATGAAATGAATGGAAATGTGGTTGTTGAGTTAGTAATGTAACAGTTTGGTTTATACCCTAGTCGGAACAGTGGCTTCGGGACCACAAATCCGAGTCTGTATAATATTTTAATATTATTTTCTGTGCCATTGATGGGTGTGTAAGTATGTGTTAAATTTTTGTAAGTATGGTTTCGGCCTTTCTATTGCAAATTAAGATCAAGAACTGAGGAAAATGAACTTAGATCGCGGGAAAATGAAAGTAACCGAGTAGCCGTTTCCATTTCTGTTAAATCGGATCCGAGGTAAGTCATTATTCAAATAAACATATTCGTATTGAATTATGTGTATTCTTATGACTATTGTATTCGATGTGATACTTGATGAATTGTTTGATTAAGTTTCCGATCTGTCAGGTAATGCTCTTAACCTATTCCGGCGGCGGACACGGGATAGGGGTGTTACATTTGGTTAGTATCAGAGCTTCGATTTATCCGATTCTCGGACTAACATAGCGTGTCAGAGTCTAGCTATACATGCCATATATCTGAATCGTGATAGTGAGATGAATCCTGACGTATAAAATGTGATTTCTGTATAGCAATGGATCCCGAAAGAGCCGTAGCTGACGACGTAGAGAGTAATGCGCTTGCTCCCGCTCAAGGGATAGCGCCCTCTGATTCGAGACCAGCTACGAGCGGTCAAGAGGGAGAAGCTAAACAAGCTTTCTTCCAGATGATGAGTGAGTGGTTCACTCAATTTGTAAAGAATAACCCGACTGTTTTACAACCCCCGCCCCCGGTTAATCCCCCTCAGACATCCGATATACCTCTGACTGCAAATCTGAATCTGTGGAATAAGCCTCCGGTTGACAAGATCCGTAAGTATGGGGCCGAAGAGTTTCGAGCTACTAATGATGATGATGTTGAAAGGGCTGAGTTCTGGTTAGAAAATACTATACGGGTATTCGACGAAATGTCTTTGACTCCGGAAGAATGCATAAAGTGTGTTGTGTCATTACTCCGAGATGCAGCTTTTCAATGGTGGAAAACCTTAATTTCCATTATTCCGGAAGAGCGAGTTACATGGGGCTTCTTTCAGATCGAGTTCTAGAAGAAATACATCAGTGAAAGATTCATCGATCAGAAACGGAAGGAATTTTTGGAACTAAAATAGGGCCGAATGACTGCTCCGGAATATGAACGAGAGTTCGTGAGGCTGAGTCAGTATGCCCGATGATGTGCAAAAGGTTCGAAGATGGTCTTAATGAAGACATTTGTTGGTCGGGATCTTAGAAATAAAAGAGTTCGTAGTACTCGTTGATAGAGCGTGCAAAGCTGAGGCACTTAGGAAAGATAAAAGAAAAGCTGAGTTTGAAGCCCGAGATACGAGAAAGAGATTTCTGAGCAAATCATTCCAGTCATCTTCGAAGAGATTCAGAGATGATCAAGGTCGTTCAAGAGATAATGTGGGACATTCGAATAGAAATCGAGCTAAATCGCAAATGAGTTTCAAAACCCTAGCAACTTCTGTGGCCAGTGTTGGTAATGTCCGGACTGAGAGACCTGAATGTAAACATTGTGGAAAAAGGCATCCGGGAAGTTGTAGACTCAATGATAGAGCTTGCTTCAAATGTGGATCACTTGATCATTTTATCTGTGATTGCCCTGAGTCTGTCGAGCCATAGACTGTTCAGAATCTGGGATCCGATAATGCACCTATGAGAGGTAGACCTTCGAAGAATGTAAGAAATGCCAATGGTAGTCAGAGAACTACGAGAGACAATGTTGTCAGATCTGAAGCTAGAACGTTTGCCAGAGCGTATGCTATCCGAGCTCGAGAGGAAGCTTCATCTCCAGATATTATAACGGGTACTTTTACACTTTATGATACTTCTGTAATTGCATTGATAGACCCTGGTTCTACGCATTCGTATATATGCATGAATTTAGTATTCAGTAAAACTTTGACTGTAGAGTCTACTGGGTTTGCTATAAAAGTATCGAACCCCTTAGGTAAAAGTGTCCTTGTTGAAAAAGTATGCAAGAACTGTCCGTTAATGTTTCGAGATATCTGTTTCCCTACTGATCTGATGCTTTTGCCATTTGATGAGTTCGATATTATTCTGGGTATGGATTGGTTGTTTTTGCATGATGCTGTTGTGAACTGTAAAAGAAAGGCTATTGATTTGAGATGTTCGAATGATGAGATTGTACGAGTTGAGTCTAATGATTTGAATGGATTGCCTGCTGTGATATCTGTTTTGAAAGCTCAATTTTTTTTTGAAAAAGTGTTATGAGGCATATTTCGCTTATGTGATTGATTCGAAAGTGTCTGAGAAGGAAGTTGAATTAGTGCCTATTGTCTGTGAGTTTTCTAATGTCTTCCCTGAAGAATTACCGGGTTTGCCTTCGATTCGTGAAGTTGAGTTTAGTATTGATCTATTGTCTGGTACAACACCTATTTTGATAGCTCCACATAGAATGGCACCAACAGAGTTGAAAGAGTTAAAGTCAGAATTGCAAGAATTGACCGATAGAGGTTTGCTAGACCGAGTTTTTTTCCTTGGGGTGCTCCTGTTCTGTTTGTGAAAAAGAAAGATGGCACGATGAGGATGTGTATCGATTACCGTCAGTTGAATAAAGTGACAATAAAGAATAAATATCCGTTGCCCCGAATAGATGATTTATTTGATCAGTTAAAAGGAGCTACTGTATTTTCTAAGATTGATCTAAAATTGGGATACTACCAGTTGAGAGTTAAAGATTCAGACATTCCGAAGACTGCTTTCAGAACGAGGTACGGGCATTATGAGTTTCTAGTTATGCCATTTGGACTAACCAATGCTCTTGCTATTTTTATGGATCTGACGAACAGAATTTTCAGACCGTACCTAGATCGATTTGTTGTGGTATTCATAGATGACATCTTGATTATTCACGTGATGAAAATGAGCATGCTGAACATTTGAAAATTGTGTTGCAAAATTTGAGAGAAAAGAAATTGTATGTGAAATTCAGCAAATGTGAATTCCGGTTACACGAGGTTAGTTTTCTAGGATATCTTGTGTCAGCTTCTGGAATCCGAGTGGATCCGAGCAAGATTTCTGCTATTCTGAATTGGAAACCTTTGAGAAATGTATCTGAAGTCCGTAGTTTTCTGGGTTTAGCTGGTTATTAACGTCAATTTGTAAAAGGATTTTTAGTGATAGCTACTTCGTTGACTAGATTACTTCAGAAAGATGTTAGATTTGAATGGTCAAACAAATGCCAGAAAAGTTTTGATAAGTTGAAAACTCTGTTAATAGAAGCTCCAATGTTAGTACAGCTAGAATCAGGTAAAGAATTTTTTATATATAGTGATGCTTCGTTAAATGGTTTGGGATGTGTTTTGATGCAGGAAGGCAAAGTGGTAGCTTATGCCTCGAGACAATTGAAACCTCATGAAAAGAATTATCCGACACACGATCTTGAGTTAGCTGCGATTGTGTTTGCACTTAAGATTTGGCACCATTACTTGTACGGTGAGAAATGCCATGTGTTTTCAGATCATAAAAGTCTGAAATATCTGATGACTCAGAAAGATTTGAACCTGCGTCAAAGAAGATGTTTAGAGCTGTTAAAAGATTATGAGCTCATGATGGATTATCATCCCGGTAAAGCGAACGTGGTGGCTGATGTGTTGAGTAGAAAATCATTGTTTGCACTACATGCTTTGAATGCTCAGTTAGATTTGTCTGATGATAGTTCTGTGTTAGCTGAATTAAAAGCGAAACCATTATTTATACAGCAGATATGTGATGCTAGAAATCTGATAATGAGTTATTAGCGAAACGATTTCTGTGTGATTCAAATTCTGAATCTGAATTTCGGGTTATTGATGGTTGCTTGAGTTTCCGAGGTCGTATATGTGTTCCGAGAAATCCGAAGTTGATTCAGCTGATTTTAAGTGAAGCACATAACAGTCGCCTATCTATTCATCCGGGAACTACAAAGATGTACCATGATCTGAAGCAACACTATTGGTGGTCTGGTATGAAATGAGACATTTCTGACTTTGTTTCGAAATGCTTAATCTGTCAACAAGTGAAAGCTGAACATCAAGTTCCGTCAAGTTTGCTACAGCCAATTCTGATTCCTGAATGGAAATGGGATAGAGTGACAATGGATTTTTTTTCTGGTTTGTCTCAAACTCCGAGAAAAAAAGATGCAATTTGGGTCATAGTTGACCGATTGACGAAATTTGCCCATTTTATTTCGGTAAGATTTGACTATTCACTTCATAGATTAGCTAAACTTTATATTTCTGAGATTGTTAGATTGCACGGGGTGCCACTATCCATTGTGTCAGATAGGGATCCGAGGTTTACGTCGAGGTTCTGGAAGAAATTGCAAGAAGCTTTAGGCACGAAACTGCATTTCAGTACAGCTTTTCATTCGCAAATAGATGGTCAATCCGAGCGGATCATTCAGATTCTCGAAGATATGTTAAGATGTTGTATACTTGAGTTTAACGGTACGTGGGAACAGTATCTGCCATTGATTGAATTTGCATACAATAACAGTTTTCAGTTAAGTATCAAAATGGCACCTTATGAAGCTTTGTACGGACGTAAATGTCGTACACCTCTATATTGGACTGAGCTTAGTGAAAATAAGCTACATGGGGTTTATTTGATAAAAGATTCAGAACAGAAAGTGAAACTGATCCGAGATTGTTTGAAAGCAGCATCTGATCGTCAGAAGTCTTATGCAGACTTGAAACGAAAAGATATAGAATTTGAAATCGGTGACAAAGTATTTCTGAAAGTGTCTCCGTGGAAGAAAGTACTCCGATTCGGACGTAAAGGCAAATTAAGTCCGAGGTTCATCGGACCGTATGAGATCATTGAACGAGTTGGGCCTGTTGCATATAGATTAAGGTTGTCCTCTGAGCTAGAAAGGATACACAATGTATTTCATGTTTCGATGCTCCGTAGATATCAATCCGATTTGTCATATGTGATTGCTCCATCTGAAATTGAAATCCGATCAAATATGACATATGAAGAGGAACCGATCCGTATCTTAGCTCGTGAAGTGAAAGAGATGAGAAACAAGAAAATTCCGTTAGAGAAAGTATTATAGAAGCGACACGGAATTGAAGAGGCAATGTGGGAACCGGAAGATTCAACGAGACAACAATATCCGACTCTGTTTAACGGTAAGATTTTCGGGGACGAAAATCCCTAAGGGGGGAGAATTGTAACAATTCGATTTATACACTAGTCAGAACAGTGGTTTCGGGACCACAAATCCGAGTCTGTATAATATTTTAATATTATTTTCTGTGCCATTGATGGGTGTGTAAGTATGTGTTAAATTTTCGTAAGTTAATTTGTCCATTTGTGTGTTTAATTTAACAAAAGGATTAAATTGCATTAAATGTGAAAGTTGCTTGCTATTTGTTAAGGTATCAATATGTTGTGGCTTTGTAAAGGTGGAGGCCTTATATGGCAAATAAGCCATTATCATGTTTAGTGGACGGCTAAAGTCATGAATGACCTTGTAAATTATATGTTATAAATGTATGAATAAAGGCTATTTTGGTAAATAAATTGTTAGCATTAAATTAATGAAACAAAAAGATGAGTGTTCATCTTTTATTTCTCTTCATTCGACCGAAACAAGCAAGGAAAGAAAAGAAATAAATCTAGCTAGGGTATTCGGCCTTTCTATTGCAAATTAAGATCAAGAACTGAAGAAAACAGACTTAGATCGCGGGAAAACGAAAGTAACCGAGTAGCCATTTCCGTTTCTATTAAATTGAATCTGAGGTAAGTCATTATGCAAATAAACGTATTCAAATTGAATTATGTGTATTCTTATTACTATTATTATCGATGAATACTTATGATATGATCTGTTCATGAATTTTGAGATAAGGATTACTTAGTGACAATATCCGAGAAGTCCCGTACGAACCTAGGAATAGATAGGATTAGCTATGTCATGACATAGGTATCTGTTCTGTTTTTATCATGTAAGACCACGTCTGGAACATTGGCGTTGATTTGAGATTTCGTGTCAGACCACGTCTGGGACGTTGGCATCGATATGAGTTTTACGTGTAAGACCACGTCTGGGACGTTGGCATCGATATGAGTTTTACGTGTAAGACCACGTCTGGAATGTTGGCATCGATATGAGTTTTACGTGTAAGACCATGTCTGGGACATCGGCATCGTATCAATTTGTGTAAGACCCTGTCTGGGACAGTGGCATCGATATCTGATTACATGTAAGACCTCATCTGGGACGTTGGCATTGTACGACTATTCCAAGCTTTCTGAGTATCCTACTAGATTTCTTACGGTTCAACGGGCAAGTCTGTGATATGAAATGGCCATGTAAATAGTGAATCCGTTTTAGGTACGTTAATTCATACACTAAGTGTGTATATAAGGTAAGTTCCTATGTGATCTTACTATGATGATTATGTATATTTGGATAACAATATGAGATGTGATAGTCAGTATGAAAGAGCTTTGTGTATATGAGACTTTTGAATTGATGAATGTGGCAAATATGGCCAAGTACATGGACCAGAGTATATATGTGATAATTTGCTAAGTGATTTAGATGTGCCAATGTATCTATGAGTATATATGCCTTCTATGTTAAGCTTGTTTGTATTATGACTTACTAAGCTTTTGGAAAGCTTACTCTGTGTGTGCGTTTTCTCTGTTTTATAGGTCGTCAAAGCTACTAAAGGCTCGGGACCGTCAAGGATCGTCATCACACTATTCAACTTGTTTATGGTACATTTTGGATATATATTTTGCTAGATATGGCATGTATAGGCTAGTCTTTTGTATTTGTAAATGAAGTGAATTTAGCCATGTGATTTGGCTAGTTATATGTTGGTATTATGTTTTAAATGAATATGATATATGAAGTATACCTTGGTATGGTCGAAGCACATGAATTGGCCAAGTTTTTGGGTAAGTATTTGGATGAATTATACTTGGTATACATATGCTTTGGTTTTGGAAGTTGGAATGGTTGAAATGGATGTTGAATGTTTAGATTGAATGGTTATTTTGGTTGTCTAGTATGCATGAATTGTGTTGGTAAATATTGCTTGTAGGTAAGACCCAAGTGGGTGGCATTTTGGCCTTGAAAATGGCCTATAATGTCACACGGTTGTGGCACACGGGCGTGCCTAGTGACCGTGGGGCTAAGTCAGTAGCTAGCATAAGAGTACACGGCCTTGGCACACGGACGTGCCTAGTAGCCGTGTGATTTTTGGCAGGATCGACCACAGCCAGAGTACACGGGCGTGCTTAGTGGCCGTGGAAGAAAAGTCAGTTTTGACCACGGGGAAGACACACGGGTGTGTCTAGCAGCCGTGGGAGGCACACGGCCTGCCCACACGGGCGTGTAACCCCTGAAACTTAGAAAAGTTTTAAATTTCCATGAAATTTTGTATTTGTTCCAATTTAGTCCCGACCCTATTTCTGAACATGCTTAAGGTCTCGTTGATCGCAATAAGGAACACAATGATTGTATTCGATGTGATACTTGATGAATTGTTTGATTAAGTTTCCGATCTGTCAGGTAACGCTCTTAACCCATTCCGGCGGCAGACACGGGATAGGGGTGTTACAAGTAATGTAATTGATGAGTTTGAATAGACGAGGCACTAAGTGTGCGTAATAGAATTGATACAATGGTGAATAGCACTATGTGTGAGAAATAAAGAAAGCATTGGCTATGTTGATTGGCACTGTGTGTGCAATACCGATTCAAATTCGGTTTAATGTAAAAGCACTAAGTGTGCAATGATATTTAAGCTTCGGCTAAGAAAATTGGCACTAAGTGTGCAAGTAGATCGAATGGTTAAAGAAGATCGAACGAATTTGTGGTATTAAACATTGAGTAGTAAAAGTGATCGTTAATTAAGTGTTGGCACAAGTATGTACGGAACCTAAGTGGTTGATGATATCGTATATGGATAAATGGATGTTTATGTGAGTAATGACTATGGATGAGATTCTGTACTATTGTGGAATGAACCATGTGTTAGTATATTTTGTATATTGAATTCGATTTGTTGAGTTAAATGTGTTATATTACGAACTTACTAAGCTTTAAAGCTTACTGTGTGAAGTTCTTCTCTGTTTTACAGTGTTATTAATGCTAGCTCGGATCCGAGAATCGTCAACGACTCAATCACACTATCGGTCATCTATTTTGGTACTCTTAGAAGTTGTATATTTGGTATATGGCATGTATAGGCTAATGATTATGGTATGTTTTGAGATGTATAGATCTTGCCATGTGATATGGCTTGATAGTTTAATGGTTTTGGTATATGTTTTGGATATGTGAAAAGAATGGTTAATATGTGTATGTGTGTTTTATGTGAATGATCACTATGGTAAGGATTAGTGAAAAGGAAATGGTATGTTTCATGCTTAATTTTAGTAAAAATTAAATGATGAATGGATTATATGTTTTGAATGTGAGGTTGATACTTTGGATTGGTAAATTGAGTTGAAGTTGAATAGGGAAATGAATGATGATGTTAAGAGTTTAAACTATGTAATGTTTTGGTACGTTTGAATGCCTTTTGGGGTAAGAAATTATATTGGTTTAATGCTTATAGGTGTGACTCAAAATTTGGGTGGCAAATTGGCTAAACAAATGGCTTATATTTGCCCACACGGTTGAGCACATGGGCGTGTGGCTCGACCATGTCTCTTAAGTTTGCAAATCGAAACAAGTTAGACTCGCACACGAGCCAGACACACGGGCGTATGACAGGCCGTGTGAAATAAGTTAGTGTCGACCACGGGTCAAGCACACGGACGTGTTGTGGACAAGTTAGTATGTATGCCCTATTTTGCCACGGCTTGGACACACGGGTGTGTCTGGTGCCGTGTGAGGCACATGGCCTGCCCACACATGCATGTGATCTCTGTAACTTTGAACAATGTTATGTTTTTGGAAAAAATTTGTATGTGCTCGATTTAGTCCCGACCCCTTCTTAATGCACAATTAAGGTCTGGTAGACCTTAATAAGGGATTTAATGACATTGATTGATTATGATTTAATTTTGTATGAATTATAAAGGTTAAAGGTTATGTTTTGATCTGTAATACCTCATAACCTTAGTCCGGCGACGGATACGGGTTAGGGTGTTACAGACTTATGTCATTCTCGCTCGTAAAGAGGCGTCATCCCCTGATGTAATTACGGGTACATTTTCTCTCTATGACACTTATGTTGTTGCTTTAATTGATCCGAGATCTACCCACTCATATGTTGTATGAAATTAGTATCTAGTATGAAAATGTCTGTAAAGCGTACAGAATTTGTGATAAAAGTGTCAAATCCCCTAGGCAAATGTGTGCTAATTGACAAGGTATGCAAAGATTGCCCTTTGATGATTAGAGGTTATTATTTTCCGGCAAATGTCATGCTATTGCTGTAATACCCATAATTTGCCCGGCCCATTTACAACCAAAATTACCCAATTGCCAAAACCCTAAATAAAACAAGCCCAATTACAACCCACAACCCAAAATCTAAAAGGCCCAAACACTAATCCTTTTTCAAAAAATTTTAGGGTTTTGAAACCCTAAAATAACCTAGTCGCCTCACCCCTCAGACTCCATTAGCCACTGTCGGCCACCAAGCACCGTTCGCATGCCACCATGGCATCCACTCGCGCCACTAGCCCCTACAAAAACAAGAAAAAAAGGGCAATAACAGTAGAAAGGAAAGGAATCATTGTATTTTTTATTTCAAAAAAATCGGTTATATAAACCGAATATAGATCTGTAATAGGGACTTTTTTTTTCAGATCAATAGAAAGAAAACAGATTCTAAAACAAAGAATATAGCAGTAGAGATCAAGCAAAAATCAAAACACCAAAGTCATACCAGTATATCCGAAGGTATTTTTTTTATTTTTTTCGAATCTTTCATTTTACTCACAAAAATATATACATATAATATATATAAAGGCTATAAATAAAAATATATAAAAAATACTTTGGCGGGTTTCGGCCACCGTGCACGGTGGCTGACGGTGACCCCGACGACGAAGCTTGCGGCTGGAATCCCTCTTCCTTCAGACCTGCAGAGAACAAGGGAGAGGGTCAGTATTTTTTTTTTGAGAAAACAGAGAATGGAAGTGAAAATTTTTAACAAAAATCTTGCTTTTATAGCTAATCGAAACGAAGCCGTTTCAATGGGTGCTGAAACCCCTAAAACGACGTCGTTTTGGGGGTTCGACCCGCAACCCGACCCGCTAGCCAGGGGATCCACGTGTTTTGTTGGGAGGGGCTAATTGCGCATTTAGCCCCTCCACTATTTCACATTCTTGCAATCGGGTTTTCGGTTTCTTTAAAATTTGCCCTGGAAGTTTGTTTGATTTTTGATCTGGTCCCTCCTCTGCTGCGCGTTTTGAAGGGAGGGGTTATTGCCCATTTTAGTCCCTCCCTTCTTTCATGCATTTCAATCTGATCCTTCCCTCTTTGTTTTATTTCAAGTTTACCCCAAACATTCCATTTTTGTTCATGTTTTTTACTTTTATTATTATTTTTATAGTATCATTATTATTATTATTATTATTATTATTATTATATTATTATTATTATTATTATTATTATTATTATTATTATTATTATTATTATTATTATTATTATATTATTATTATAACTATATTATATAATTTATTATATAATTTTGTATCATTATTATTATTATTGTTACTATATTTATATTAGTATATTGTATATATTGTGTATTATTGTTACTATTATTATTACTATACTTATATTATTATCTTGTACATATTTTGTATTATTATTATTATTATTATTATTATTATTATTATTATTATTATTATATTTGCCATACTATTATTACCATTATTATTATTACTACTATATTTACTATTACCTCTATTATTATTAACATCGTTTTTGTCTTAAACTTCTTTGTTATTATTATTTTTACCTTATCTTCTTAATTTTGTCTTCATTATTACACATTTTATTATGATTTGTTTATTCTTGTTTACATCATTTCATGTAGATTGACGGCTTTGAAACGCATTTCAATATTTTCTTATTTTTTTAAAATTCATAAAAATGGGAGTTTTCACAAAGGTAATATTCATGCGTTTGGAAATTCAAAGGAATTGTGCCCAATTGTGCTGGGTCTGATTTTTTTGTCTGACCAAATAAATGGATAGGCTATCAAACTTTGCTCGTACTTTTAAATAAGGTGATATTCGTAAGTTTGGGAATTCGAAGATTGTGCCCAATCGTGCTGGGTGTGATTTTCTGTTTGACCAAATGAACGAATACCCTTTCAAATTTCAATATATGCCCTTGGAGAACCTTAGGGATGATCTTGAATTCGAGGATTTAGATTACCATGCCCAATCGTGCTGGATGTGATACTCTATCCCTTCGGAACAAGGGAATCTCAATATTTAACTAAATTGTTTAAAAATCAAAAAAGGGAATAAAATTTCAAAATCATTTCAAACTTTTCGACATTAGGACATTGATTAATCAATTTGGTACCGATTTTGGGCGTTGCGAGGGTGCTAATCCTTCCTCGCACGTAACCGACTCCCGAACCTATTTTCTCGAATATTCGCAGACCAAAAGCATTATTTTAGTAAATCGAAATGTTTATTTAAAACAAAGGTGATCTGATCACACCTAATAAAAGATCGGTGGCGACTCCCATTCTATTCATTTTCAAAACCCAAAGTCGATTCCCGCGCGCTTTTCAAAAAGGGACAGTTTCGACAGCTTAGCGACTCTGCTGGGGAGCTTAATAAGAGAGTCAGGCCGTAAAATCGATTATTCTTTGTCCTTTTGTCAAAAATTTGGAAAATCATTTTGAAAAATCGTGCTTCTTTTGATGCATTTGCTAGTACTATGATTGCAATAATGCTGAGTCTCTTAGGATATTTCTGCATTCATATTTGCACGACCGTTGTGGTCATACCCTAAGTGGGAGTAAGAAGCTATGCCTTCGTGAGGTTTTCACCTCCGCATGGGCTAGGGGATTACTTCCGGGATACATCTGTACCTATGTCTTCGTGAGGTTTTCACCTCCGCATGGCCATAGGGAAATGTATCCCCCTGAATCGAACTCAGTCCGTATGAGCCTATAATGGGTGAGGATCGAGGAATCTGTTGGTTTGGGTACCTTGACTTTAGAACCGAAACACATATAGGGAGACTTAAGGGCCTACCCTAGATAGAGCCATACAAATCCCTAGTGGTTACCTAGACGGGGTTTTTGTTATTTGCTTTATATTTTGCTTCATAATACCAACTTGTCTGCTTTATTTTGACGCATGTCATCCCATGATTTATAAGGTATCAACTCACGATCAGTTTCCAAGTTAAGAAAGCTGGTTATGGAAAACGAATTCCTTGACAAAGTGGAAGACAATGCAGCCGTCTGCATATGGTCAGAGCAAACACAACTAGAAAAAGGGAACAATTTAGCCGACGGGTATGTGTCAGAGCTGTGGGACTTTACACGCATCAACACTACACAAAACGACTTCACCGAGCTAAAGAAAATATGGAACCAGTGGGATGATAAGGCAAAACAGCTGTTCTATCACAATTATGGTGATCTACCCTACTTGTTCGACATTAAGGTAGATAAGCATCTGTTCCGAGCCATGACTCAGTTTTGGAACCCTGCTTACAGCTGTTTCACTTTCGGGAGAGTAGATTTAGTACCCACTGTAGAGGAATATACGACCTTGCTTCACTGTCCAAAGGCCCAAGCTGACAAGGTTTATTTTAAGGCCGCCAACGCCCCTACCTTTGTAAAGAAATTAATGAATATCATAGGGATGAATGAGCAGTGGGTCTCGGCCAGAATTCAGAAGAAAGGCGAGGGTAAATGCATACCTTGGGTAAGTTTGAAGAACCTGGTCTTGACACACCCTGATGTAAAAAAGAAGATTGATGTCTTTGCCTTTTGTACTTATGGTTTGGTAATCTTTCCTAAGGCTCTAAGACATATAGATAAAGCAGTTACCGATCTATTCGATCGACTGGACAAAGGGGTCACGCCTGTGCCTGCAATCTTAGCCGAAACGTTCAGATCCTTGAATGCATGTCGGAGAACGGGTGAAGGCAGGTTCATTGGATGTGTGCAACTGCCATTGGCATGGTTCCATAGCCATTTCTGGAAGGTAGAAAAGGTTTCTTGTCATCACTCTCCGTTGAAAGTAGCTACACCGAGAAAAGAAAACATTTCCGAGGAAAGCTGGATGACACTCCTTCAAAATCTTCAAGAAGAAGACGTCGAATGGAAAGCTCCTTGGATGATTTCTAATGAAGTCCTTTATCGATGTGGAGATTTTGACTGGGTTCCTTTGCTTGGAATTTAGGGAGCTGTCGAGTATGCTCCTTTACTCGTACTAAGGCAATACGGGTCAAGACAATTTGTACCAACGACAAGCGGACTAGCCCAATGTGAATTTGCGTATAGTGGGGAAAGCTATAAGAAAAAGTCTAAAGAGATGTCTAGCGCTTGGAATCAAGTTCATAGAATGAAGAGATTATCCATGGGACCAATGACGACTCCAGAATATGATGGATGGAGGACTAGAAGAGTAAACGATAACATCCCCGAACAGAGCACAGAGGGTTCTCGATCTAGAGAGGAATGCTTACGGGTGATAACATCAGAGTTAGAAATCATAAAACAAGACTTCAAGAGACAGAATCTAGAGCTCGGAAAGAAGATAGAAAAGCTAGAAGAAGAAAAGATGTACTTGAAGCTAGATGTGGATATTCAGAAGTCAGAAATAGAAAAAGTAAAAAAGGAAAAGAGAAAAGTCGAGGAAGATCGAGACAGCTTGAAGACCGAATACAAGATGATGCGTCTATCAATAAAGAATGCTGGATTGGGGAAGACCACTGAACAATGGCGACAAGAAGTCCAAGAAGAAAAGGCCAAAGCTGACTATTGGGAAAGGAAATTTCGAGAAATACGAACGCAAAAGGAAACCCTAGAGAAAGATTTGGCAGAAGGCCTGAATGAAAGGATGGAATTAAAAGATAAAATAACTGAACTGGGGAGGACTCTTCATCCTTATCAAAGCCGTAATGTCGCGATCGAGTTAAGGTCAAGCCTAAATAGGATCGAGGAGATGAAGAGTAGGGTTGAGGAATTAGAAGCAGCGTTACACAGTTATGAACTACGGGTAGAACTTCTTGAAGCCAAAGAAGAGCATGGGGAAGAAGAGATTCACCATTCTCATAATCAAATCAGAAGTCGAAATTACCTTATGAGTGAGGCCATAGTTCAGATCAGAGAGGTAGTCGATTACCTGCAAACTCTGGCAGCACAGGCCGATGTACTAAGCGTGAAATATGAGCTGCAGCCTCATCATAATCAAGAGCTAATCTCTTTGCTTAGCAGAATCAAAACTATGGGCCTTAGGGCAAAAGCATATTTGTAGTCCAGTTTATGTAAAGGGTTTTGTTTTCCAATAAAGCTTTCTGAAACGAAACTGAATCTGAATTGATACCCTTTTTTTTCTTGCATTCATTCCATGCATTAGCATCGCATTCATTTACATCATGTCACATGCATAGAGAGAGTCTAATACACTGAAACCATAGCAGTGAGGAAGAGAGAAAAAGAAAAAGAATCTGGAAGCTGAACATCCGTACGGCACCCGCGCTAAAACAAAGAAAATGGATCAGAGACTAGAGCAATTCCAAAAAGAAGTGCAAGACCAGGTGCAAGCACAGGTGCAAGAGTAACTAGCCAAGATCCAGCAAGATGTGATGGAGTCCCAGAGGAACATGATGTCTCAGATGGCTCACATGACCCAACTGCTAAATGGACTCATGGAGAAAGGAAAGGGCCCCATAGCTATCACTGGAGGAGAGAATGAAGGTATTCCCTCAAGTTCTACCCTACCGCATGTACCTTCACAGCACGAAGAGTATCCCCAGAGGCGTCTGTCACGATCAGGCCTCAACAAGGGCAAGCTAATATTGGATCCCCTATGAATTTCCAAGTGGGCTCGGGATCCAACCCGGGAGATGACCCTATTAACCTTATGGTGCCAGATTTTGATATAATAGAAAAAGAGGGAATGAAGGCTGAACCCTCAAGGCAGATGGAAGATCTCTATAAATGGATGGAGGAGAAAGTCAAGGCGATAGAAAATGCCGGAGTTTGGTATAGGATTGACGTCAAAGAGCTAAGCCTGGTCCCAGACTTAATACTTCCGCCGAAGTTCAAGACTCCAGATTTTGAAAAATGCAACGGGACTACCTGCCCTGAAGCACACCTGAAGATGTTCAGTCGACGAATGGCGGGATACGCCAATAATGAAAAATTATTGATTCACTGCTTTCAGGATAGTCTGGTTGGATCTGCAGCCAAATGGTACGATCGGCTCAGTAGTACCCAAATCAAGACATGGAAGGACCTGGCCCAGGCCTTCATGAAACATTACGGCCACATAGCAGACATAGCTCCTGACAGAGTCGCTCTCCAAACTATGGAGAAAAGGCCAAGTGAAAACTTCAGGCAGTATGCTCAATGATGGAGAGAGGTAGCCACGCAGGTTCAACCGTCTCTTTTAGAGGAAGAAACAGCCACACTCTTCATCCATACTTTGAAAGCTCCTTTCATCAATCACATGTTGGGGAGTTCTATGATAGATTTTTCAGAAATTGTAAGGTGTGGAGAAAGGATAGAACACGCGGTTAGGTGTGGCAAGATAGAAGCAGGGGAAGGTCCCAGAAAGACGGCCCTGAAGAAAAGAGAGGGTGACGTAAATAACGTGAGTGCCCGTGACAAGTCAGTCACCCTGAATCAACCTAGTACCGTAATTACCGACCGTCCAAGCTAACACAAACATGAATCCAATACAAAACTGAATGGGGAGAAACTCCAGTTCACTCCGACCTACATGACATACGGGCAACTGTACCAAAAATTGTACGACACACATGTTGTCGCCCCCCATTACTTACAGCCCCTCCAGCCTCCATACCCTAAATGGTATGATGCAAATGCACAATGCGAATACCATGCGGGGATTGTTGGACATTCAATAGAAAATTGTCTCGCCTTTAAGAAGTTGGTAGAAAAACTCATTCAAATGGGTGTTGTGAAAGCTAACGATACAGAACACCCGCTACCCAATCACGCTAATAATGGGGTGAACATGATGGGGGAGAAAGTAGGAAAAAGAGTGAAAATGAACGTCGAGGAGATAAAAACCCCGCTAAGATGGGTTTGGAAGCAAATGATAAACAGAGGCTTAATCACGCAACAGCCGAGAGAAGAGCTTGAAGGAGCAGAAAGATATTGCGAGTTTCATGCCGAAACGGGCCATAATATTCAAGAATGCCTCAAGTTCAGGGCTATCGTTCAAAATCTCATGGATAACAAGGAGATGGAATTCTATGAAGAGATTGGAGGACCAGAAGAAGGGGAGGTCCACGCGTCGGAAGAAGGATCATCTAGGAGAATCTATGGGGGCAACCGCCCTACGGTAATTATATCACGACCAAGAACGGTTGAGACTGGAGTATCAATCACGCCGAAGGTCATAATTCAAAAGCCTACAGCTTCCCCTTATAGAGACAATAAAAAGGTCCCGTGGAGTTACGATTGTAAGGTAATGATCCCGGGAAAAGAGAATCCAGTCAATGCTACAGAGGAAGACCGAGATGGGGGTTTCTTTACACGTAGTGGGAGGCGTTACACCCCAAACACGAGAGTGGAAGCAGCCAAAGGAAAAGCGGTGGCGATTGAGCGAAGGGAAGAAAGAACAATCGAACCTGAAATATTCGTCAATGAGCCAGTGACAGAAAACGAGGCTAAGGAGTTCTTAAAATTCCTTAAATACAGCGAGTACAGTGTTGTGAAGTAATTACACAAACAGCCAGCTCGCGTATCGATACTGGATCTGTTCAGGAGCTCAGAAACCCATCGAAATGCATTGATGAAAGCATTAAATGAAACATATGTCGCGGGGGATATATCCATCAGCAAGCTGGACAGTCTGGTCGGTAATATAAGCGCAGACAATTTTATTTTCTTCAACGATGATGAGATACCTTCAGGGGGTATGGGATCTACAAAGGCCCTACACATAACCACACGCTGCAAAGGGTATATATTGCCGGAGATGTTAGTCGATAACGGATCAGCCCTGAATGTATTACCTTTATCTACATTGAATAGGTTGCCCGTGGATAGCTCCCACATGAAAACATGCCATAATATTGTGAGAGCATTCGACGGAACGGAGAGAAGGGTCATGGGGAGAATTGATATACCTCTCCAGATTGGCCCAAACACGTATGAGGTAGACTTCTTGGTGATGGACATCAAACCTTCCTACAATTGCCTATTAGGAAGACCCTGGATCCATTCGGCAGGGGCTGTGCCATCATCACTGCATCAGAAGTTGAAATTGGTAACGAAAGGAAGATTGGTCACAATCAATGCGGAAGAGGATATCATAGCATCCGTTACTAGTGACGCTCCGTACATTGGGGTGGACGAGGAAGCGATGGAATGTTCTTTTCGATCACTAGAATTTATCAACGCAACCTTCATTGCCGAGGGCAGCAAAATCCCCATACCCATAGTATCTAAGTCTACGAAGATGTGCCTCCAGATGACAGTTGGGAAGGGAGCCTTACCAGGGAAAGGGCTCGGAAAGTACCTTCAAGGAAGGACTGAAGTGCCGATGCGACGAGAAAAACTAGACCACTTTGGCTTAGGATTCAAGCCAAATGCAGAACAAATGAGGAGAGAGGAAGAAAAGAGAAGGGAAAGAAGAAGGGCGCGCCTAGGCGAAGAAGAGATCAAATGGGAACCAATGACCTTTCCTCATTTATCCAGAACATTTGTCTCAGGGGGAATCATATACCCTGATCAAGGCATGGCAAGAAGAGAAGAAGCAGAAGAAGTGTTGGGAAACTTGAGCATCAACGCCGTATCCGAGGGAAGGCCTGAAGAAAGAGATTTATCCGGGATTCGCCCTTATGCTCCTGGAAGTGTTCTGAACAATTGGACCGCGGAAGAGATTCCCGTAGCTTTTAGAATCAATTCAGAGTAATGTTCAAAGCACACCTATTGCTCTAAGCCTAGGAGTAATAGGGAACCCTTTGTTGAATAGGCATATGTCCAAGCATCTTTATTTCAATAAAATGCATCTTTCGAGCAAATGTTTTTTATCCTTTACATTTCATTCATTCACACAAATAGTCATTCTTAGATTATTTCAGTTTTTGCACTTTTCTCTGCCCTTCTAGCAGGTCCCCAGATATCAATGGCATGAGTGACACTGTTATTAACTCAGAATCTCCTTTTGAACAAGATATGGTATGGAGGATTCCCGAGATTTTGAAGATGACCAAGACAGTAGCATATCTCTTGAATTGTTAAGGATGGTAGAGCAAGAGGAGAAACAAATCTTACCCCACAAAGAGTCAGTGGAAATTGTGAGCTTGGGAGAAGGGAAAGAGTTGAAAATCGGGGCTAACATCGCTGCGGAGACAAAGCAAGACCTCATCAAGTTACTCCAAGAATTCAAGGACGTCTTCGCTTGGTCATACCAGGACATGCCCGGATTGAACACAGATATAGTGGTACACCGCATCCCCATAAAAGAGGAATGTAGACCCGTTCAATAGAAACTTCGAAGAATAAGGCCTGATGTTTTGTTAAAGATAAAAGAAGAAGTCAGGAAGCAGTTCGATGCTGGTTTTTTGCAAGTGGTCAAATACTCGGAATGGGTAGCAAACATAGTGTCTGTTCCTAAGAAAGATGGAAAGGTATGAATGTGTGTGGACTATAGGGATTTGAACAAGGCTATCCCAAAAGATAACTTTCCGTTGCCTCACATCGATACTTTAGTAGATAATACGGCTGGTTATTCACTTTTCTCCTTCATGGACGACTTCTCTGGGTACAACCAGATTAAGATGCACCCTGAAGATAGGGGGAAAACCACATTCGTGACCACGTGGGGAACATTCTGCTATAAGGTAATACCGTTCAGACTGAAAAATGCAGGGGCAACGTATCAAAGAGCCATGGTTACCCTCTTCCACGACATGATGCACAAGGAGATTGAAGTTTATGTGGATGACATGATTGCGAAATCTAGGACTGAGAAGGAGCATATACAGGTCTTGAGGAAACTGTTCCTAAGATTGAGGAAATTTCAACTGAAACTCAATCCAGCAAAATGTACCTTTGAGACTAGGTCGGGAAAGTTGTTAGGATTTGTAGTCAGTGAAAAAAGAATTGAGATTGATCCTGATAAAGTAAAAGCCATACAGGAGTTGTCTCCACCACGTACCCAAAAGGAAATACGAGGTTTCCTAGGAAGATTAAACTACATCGCCCGGTTTATCGCACAACTAACGGAGAAGTGTGACCCTATATTCCGTCTCCTTAGGAAACACAACTCGGGTGTATGGAATGAAGAGTGCCAGAAAGCTTTTGATAAGATCAAGCATTACTTGTCTGAACCCCCAGTACTGATGCCACCTCGCCCGGATAAGCCACTGATATTGTATTTGTCAATATTTGAAAATTCTATGGGATGTGTGCTGGGTCAACACAATGAGTCGGGACGAAAGGAAAGAGCGATATACTATCTCAGTAAGAAGTTTACAGAATGCGAGACAAGATATTCTCCGATCGAGAAACTGTGTTGCGCTTTGATTTGGACGACCCGGAGACTGAGACAGTACATGCTATATCACACCACTTGGCTTATCTCAAAGCTAGATCCTCTCAAGTACATGATGGAATTGACTGCGCTAAATGGAAGAATGGCCCGATGGCAGATTCTACTTTCTGAATTCGATATAGTCTACATAAACTAGAAGGCTATAAAAGGAAGTGCAATAGTAGACTTTCTAGCTAGTAGAGCTTCAGAAGATTACGAGCCATTGGACTTCGATTTCCCAAATGAAGATCTAATGTATGTGGCAATCACTGAAGAAGATGTCCAAAAGGAGGGCCGTCCTTGGAAACTAAACTTTGATGGAGCTTCAAACGCGATGGGGAATGGAATTGGGGCAGTCCTAGTATCCCCAGATGGAGATCACTATCCTCTCACCAGCAAATTAGATTTCGATTGCACGAATAACATGGCTGAATACGAAGCATGCATTCTGGGTATCCGTGCAGCCATCGAACGTAAAATTAAAACATTAGAGGTATACGACGATTCTACGCTGGTAATCTACCAACTGAAAGGTGAATGGGAAACGAGAGATCCCAAGTTAATCAGTTATCGAAGGTTAGTTTTGGAGCTAATCAAGGAGTTTGACAACGTCGCTTTCTGTTACCTCCCACGAGAAGAGAACCAGATGGCCGACGCCCTAGCTACCTTAGCTTCTACGATCAAAGTGAATAAGCAAGAAAAAGTAAAGCCTATTCAAATGAGCATTTATGAGGTTCCAGCACATTGCTACAACATCAGCGAAGAAGAAGAAAAAGATGATCACCCTTGGTATCATGATATATTACGATACGTAAAGAATCGTGAATACCCCGACCAAGCAACTGAGAATGATAAGAGGATGTTGAGAAGACTGGCCAGTGATTATGTCTTGGATGGAGAAATCCTATACAAGAGAAGAAAGGATCAAATACTCCTAAGATGCGTGAATGCTGTTGAAGCCAAGAGAATCCTCGAAGAAGTTCATGAGGGTGTCTGTGGGATACACGCTAATGGTTTTACAATGGCAAGACAGATTATGAGATTCGGGTATTATTGGTCTACTATGGAAGGAGATTGCATCAGCTATGCTAAGAAATGCCACAAATGTCAAATTTATGGAGATAAAATTCATGTACCTCCTTCACCTCTCCATGTCATGACCTTCCTATGGCCTTTCTCTATATGGGGGATGGATGTCATTGGGCCGATCTCACCAAAAGCCTCGAATGGGCATCGATTTATCTTTGTGGTAATCGACTACTTCACCAAATGGGTAGAAGCCACTTCGTATGCGAATGTCACGAAGTCAGCAGTCAGTAAGTTCTTAAAGAAAGAAATCATATGCCGGTATGGAATGCCTGAAAGGATCATATCTGACAATGCACTGAACTTGAACAATAGTATGATAGCGGAGGTCTGCAGCCAATTCAAGATCAAACACCATAACTCGTCGCCGTATCATCCAAAAATGAATGGAGCAGTCGAGGCAGCTAACAAGAATATCAAGAAAATCATGGGGAAGATGACTGAAACTTACAGAGATTGGCACGAGAAGCTACCATTCGCTCTTTACGCTTATCGAACATCGGTCAGGACCTCTACCGGGGCAACTCCTTTCTCTTTAGTTTATGGTATGGAAGCGATACTTCCAATCGAAGTCGAGATCCCTTCCCTTCGGGTCTTGTCTGAACTAAAGTTCGATGAAGCAGAATGGACTCAATCCCGGTATGAGCAACTAAACCTAATCGAGGAAAAGAGGCTAAGAGCCCTTTGTCATGGACAAATGTATCAAAAGCGAATGATACGGGCTTATAACAAAAAAGTACGCCCTAGAGAATTCTATGAAGGAGACCTTGTCCTGAAAAAGATCCTTCCCATGCAAAAAGACTTTAGAGAAAAATGGATGCCAAATTGGGAAGGACCTTATGTAGTAAAGAATGCCTTTTCTGGTGAAGCACTAATTCTGACAGAGATGGACGGCAAAAGTTTACCGAATCCCATGAACTCGGATTCAGTCAAGAAATACTTCGCCTAAAAAAAGGAGAGGGGGCGAATTGGAGAGGCCAAAGTGAAAACCCGCAAAGGGCACTTTGAGACCAAAGGGGTTCCGAATTAAAAACCCAAGAATGGGCAATTCGAATTTTTGATTGAAGGGAAGCATATAGTAGTCTCGCTGTAACCCAAATTAACAAGAAGGAGAGACGTCACGTCTTGGGGCATCAACGAAGTCTTCTTGGTCTGCCAAACACCTATCGAATACAAAAGGGATCTTCGAGAAAATTTGTACAGAAAAGCTCATGCTATGATATCTGGACACTTGTTTTTATCTCATTCATTTCATATTTTAGCAAAATTTACCTTGTCAAAACCTGATCTTTTGATCAATTTATTCACTTTGAGCTTTACTCTCAATATCCTTTGTGATGATATTCTTCAAGCACTTCTCATTGAAATAACGATTAATGGACCATTGATATTCAAATTAAAGGAGTTTTGCATATTACTCTGACAACTTCTAATTTTTACAAGAACCTGAAGTGAGGTCAATATTCAGGACTAACCAGGTAATTGAGATCTGAAAAGGGGACCCCAAAGATGCCGACCAAACGAGAAGGTAGGGTGATACGTTACAAAAGAATCATTCTCATGCATTCATCTCACATTTAATTAGGGGCATTCGATTCATTCTAATCATTGCATCCTAATCATTGTAAAAGGACCACTCTCATGACATTTTACATTCATGCAAAATGCGTCTAGTTAGGAGCATTTGAGCCATTTCGATCATAGCATCCACATCATTTGTCTAAGCATATGCATATTCGAAGGACAGGTTCCTCGAAGAACAGTGTAGGAAGTTTAGATTTTATCCCCTAGAGATGATAGTGGGGCAGATTGAAGATCGAAGTCTTCCTGAAGATAGTAAGGAAGCAAATTGAGTACCACTGACCAATGGTGGAATGGGTTGAAAATTGCCCTGTTGCTACCGACCAATGGTAGAATGGGTTGAAGATTATCCTATTGCCACTGACCAGCAGTGGAATAGGTTGAAGATTGTTCTATTGCCACTAACCAGTAGTGGAATAGATTGAAGATTGTTCTATTGCCACTAACCAGTAGTGTAATGGGTTGAAGATTATCCTATTACCACTAACCAGTAGTGGAATAGATTGGAGATTATCCTATTGCCACTAACCAGTAGTGGAATAGGTTGAAGGTCATCCTATTGCCACTGACCAGAGGTGGAAGAGGTTGAAGATCATCCTATTGCCACTAACTAGTAGTGGAATAGGTTGAAGATTGTTCTATTGCCACTAACCAGTAGTGTAATAGATTGAAGATTATCCTATTGCCACTAACCAGTAGTGGAATAGATTGGAGATTATCCTATTGCCACTAACCAGTAGTGGAATAGGTTGAAGATTGTCCTATTGCCATTGACCAGAGGTGGAAGAGGTTGAAGATCGTCTTATTGCCACTGACCAGCGGTGAAAGAGGTTGAAGATCATCTTATTGCCATTGACCAGCGGTGGAAGAGTTTGAAGATTGTCCTATTGCCATTGACCAAGTAGTGGAATAGGTTGAAGTTTGTCCTGTTGCCACTGACCAATAGTGAAATAGGTTGAAGATTGTCCTGTTGCCACTGACCAGCGGTGGAATAGTTTGAAGATTATAGATCCTGTCACCATAAACAGTAGTGGGACAAGATTGAAGATACAACGGAACAGTGAAGTGGATTGAAGCTACAAGCCCTATCTCTCAGAAGTAGTAGTGGAGTAGATCAAAGCAACAAGTTACGGTGGAGTGGACCAAAGCAACAAGATGCAATGGACTGGAACGAGGCCACATGAAGAATAGGGACACCGAAGAATCCAGACTCAGTGGATTCGGGCAAATTTGGGCCTTTTTTATGTCTTTGCTCTGTTCCCGTTGCACGACAACAAGCAAAGAGGGGCAGCTGTAATACCCATAATTTGCCCGGCCCATTTACAACCAAAATTACCCAATTGCCAAAACCCTAAATAAAACAAGCCCAATTACAACCCACAACCCAAAATCTAAAAGGCCCAAACATTAATCCTTTTTCAAAAAATTTTAGGGTTTTGAAACCCTAAAATAACCTAACCGCCTCACCCCTCAGACTCCATTAGCCACTGTCGGCCACCAAGCGCCATTTGCATGCCACCATGGCCTCCACTCGCGCCACTAGCCCCTGCAAAAACAAGAAAAAAAAGGGCAATAACAGTAGAAAGGAAAGGAATCATTGTATTTTTTATTTCAAAAAAATCAGTTATATAAACCGAATATAGATCTGTAATAGGGACCTTTTTTTCAGATCAATAGAGAGAAAACAGATTCAAAAACAAAGAATATAGCAGTAGAGATCAAGCAAAAATCAAAACACCAAAGTCATACCAGTATATCCGAAGGTGTTTTTTTATTTTTTTTTTCGAATCTTTCATTTTACTCACAAAAATATATACATATAATATATATAAAGGCTATAAATAAAAAATATATAAAAAATACTTTGGCGGGTTCCGGCCACCGTGCATGGTGGCCGACGGTGACCCCGACAACGAAGCTTGCGGCCGGAATCCCTCTTCCTTCAGACCTGCAGAGAACAAGGAAGAGGGTCAGTATTTTTTTTTGAGAAAACAGAGAAGGGAAGTGAAAATTTTTAACAAAAATCTTGCTTTTATAGCTAATCAAAACGACGCCGTTTCAATGGGTGCTGAAACCCCTAAAACGACGTCGTTTTGGGGGTTCGACCCGCGACCCGACCCACTAGCCAGGGGATCCACGTGTTTTGTTGGGAGGGGCTAATTGCGCATTTAGCTACTCCACTATTTCACATTCTTGCAATCGGGTTTTCGATTTCTTTAAAATTTGCCCTGGAAGTTTGTTTGATTTTTGATTGGTCCCTCCTCTGCTGCGCGTTTTGAAGGGAGGGGTTATTGCCCATTTTAGTCCCTCCCTTCTTTCATGCATTTCAATCTGATCCTTCCCTCTTTGTTTTATTTCAAGTTTACCCCAAACATTCCATTTTTGTTCATGTTTTTTACTTTTATTATTTTTTTAATAGTATCATTATTATTATTATTATTATTATTATTATTATTATTATTATTATTATTATTATTATTATTATTATTATTATTATTATTGTTATTATTATCATTATTATAACTATATTATATAATTATATTATATATAATTTTGTATCATTATTATTATTATTGTTACTATATTATATTAGTATATTGTATATATTGTGTATTATTATTACTATTATTATTACTATACTTATATTATTATCTTGTACATATTTTGTATTATTATTATTATTATTATTATTATTATTATTATTATTATTATTATTATTATTATTATTATTATTATAATATTTGCCATACTATTATTACCATTATTATTATTATTATTACTATATTTACTATTACCTCTATTATTATTAACATCGTTTTTGTCTTGAACTTCTTTGTTATTATTATTTTTACCTTATCTTCTTAATTTTGTCTTCGTTATTACACATTTTATTATGATTTGTTTATTCTTGTTTGCATCATTTCTTGTAGATTGACGGCTTTGAAACGCATTTCAACATTTTCTTATTTTTTTTAAAATTCATAAATAAGGGAGTTTTCACAAAGGTAATATTCATGCGTTTGGAAATTCAAAGGAATTGTGCCCAATTGTGCTGGGTCTGATTTTTTTGTCTGACCAAATAAATGGATAGGCTATCAAACTTTGCTCGTACTTTTAAATAAGGTGATATTCGTAAGTTTGGGAATTCGAAGATTGTGCCCAATCGTGCTGGGTGTGATTTTCTGTTTGACCAAATGAACGAATACCCTTTCAAATTTCAATACATGCCCTTGGAGAACCTTAGGGATGATCTTGAATTCGAGGATTTAGATTACCATGTCCAATCGTGCTGGATGTGATACTCTATCCCCTCGGAACAAGGGAATCTCAATATTTAACTAAATTGTTTAAAAATCAAAAAAGAGAATAAAATTTCAAAATCATTTCAAACTTTTCGACATTAGGACATTGATTAATCAATTTGGTACCGATTTTGGGCGTTGCGAGGGTGCTAATCCTTCCTCGCACGTAACCGACTCCCGAACCTATTTTCTCGAATATTCACAGACCAAAAGCACCGTTTTAGTAAACCGAAATGTTTATTTAAAACAAAGGTGATCCGATCACACCTAATAAAAGATCGGTGGCGACTCCCATTCTATTCATTTTCAAAACCCAAAGTCGATTCCCGCGCGCTTTTCAAAAAGGGACGGTTTCGATAATTGCCATTTGATGAATTCGATGTAATTCTTGGTATGGATTGGTTGACTACTTATGATGTGATAGTAAATTGTGGAAGGAAATTTATTGAGTTAAAAAGTGAAAATGGGGATATTTTTCGCGTTGAATCAGATGAACCGAACAAGTTGCCTGTAGTGATTTCTCATATGTCTGCCCAAAAATATGTAAGAAAAGGATATGAAGCTTACCTTGCTTTTGTGATGAATGCCAAAGAGACTGAGTTAAGAATCGAATCAATGCTCATAGTATGCGAGTATCCAGATTTATTCCCAAAAGAATTGCCAGGGTTGCCTCCGGTTAGAGAGATTGAAATTGGCATTGAGTTAGCCCCTGGTACTGCGCCTATATCGATTGCTCCATACAGAATGGCTCCAACCGAGTTAAAAGAACGGAAGGCACGATTAAAAGAGTTGACGGACAAAGGCTTTGCAAGACCAATTTATTCTCTGTGGGGTGCTCCCGTATTATTTGTGAAAAAGAAAGATGGTTCTGTGAGGTTATGTATAGATTATCGGCAGCTTAATAAGGTAATCGTGAAGAACAAGTACCCGTTGCCAAGAATTGATGATTTGTTTGACCAGTTGAACGGAGCCATGGTGTTTTCCAAGATAAACTTGAGGTCTGGTTATTACCAGTTGAGAGTCAAAGACTCAGATGTGCCGAAAACTGCATTCCGGACAAGGTATGGTCACTACAAATTTTTAGTCATACCTTTTGGTTTAACAAACGCCCCTATTGTGTTTATGGATTTGATGAACCGTATCTTTAGGCCGTATTTGGATAAATTTGCCGTGGTTTTTGTTGATGATATATTAATTTACTCCTGTGATGAGAAAGAGCATACTGAGCACTTGAGGACAGTCTTACAAATTTTACAAGATAATCAGTTATATGCCAAGTTTAGTAAAAGTGAATTTTGGCTTAAAGAAGTTGGATTTTTGGGGCACATTGTTTTGGGAGATGGAATTCAAGTTGACCCGAGTAAAATTTCAGCAATTGTTGATTGGAAACCACCAAGGAACGTATCCTAGGTTAGAAGTTTTCTAGGCCTAGCTGGTTATTACAAACGGTTTGTCAAAGGACTTTCCATGATAGCTACTCCGATGACGAGGCTATTGCAAAAAGATGTGAAGTTTGAGTGGACAGAAAAATGCCAACATAGTTTTGAGAAACTTAAGGCATTGTTGACTGAGGCTCTAGTTTTAGTCCAACCTGAACCGGGAAAAGAATTTGTGGTCTATAGTGATGCATCCTTGAATGGATTAGGTTGTGTACTCATGCAAGAGGGCAAGGTGATAGCTTATGCCTTTAGACAGTTAAAACCGCACAAGAAGAATTACCCGACACATGATTTGGAATTAGTCGCCATTGTATTTACACTAAAGATATGGAGACACCATTTGTATGGTGAGAAATGTCGGGTGTTCACTTATCATAAAAGTCTAAAGTACTTGATAACTTAAAAGGAATTGAACCTAAGGCAACGAAGATGGTTAGAGTTGATAAAGGATTACGAGTTAGTGATTGACTACCATCCGGGAAAGGCGAACGTGGTCGTCGATGCCTTGAGCAGGAAATCCTTGTTTGCACTGAGCGCCATGTATACATGGTTGGCTTTATCAGATGATGGTTCTATTCTAGTTGAGTTGAGAGCTAAATTGATGTTCTTCCAAGAGATTTGTGAAGCTCGGAAAGGTGATAGTGATTTGCAAGCCAAAAGAGTTCAGTGTGAGTCGAGCGTTGAGTCGAACTTCCCTGTTAGTTTGGATAGATATTTGATGTTCTGAGATAGAGTCTGTGTACCAAGAGATGATGAACTTATTCGAAAAATTTTACATGAAGCACATAGTGGATGTTTATCTGTATATCCAGGCAGCACAAAAATGTATAATGACTTGAAGAAAGGGCATTGGTGGCCGAGTATGAAGAAAGATATTTTCGAATTTGTATCGAAATGATTGATTTTTCAGAAACTGAAAGATGAACACCAAGTGCCCTCAGGTTTACTTCAGCCTATTATGGTTCCCGAGTGGAAATGGGATCGTATTGCTATGGATTTTGTGACGGGTTTGCCTGTGACACCGAAAAAGAAGAATGTCGTATGGGTTGTGGTTGATAGACTCACGAAGTCGGCCCATTTTATATCGGTACGCATTGACTATTCGCTTGACAAGCTGGTGGAATTGTATGCTGCATAAATTGTACGACTTCACGGGGTACCGTTGTCGATCATATCGGATAGAGATCTGAGATTTACATCACGATTTTGGAAAAAGTTGCAAGAAGCCTTGGGCACAAAGTTGAGTTTTAGTGCAGCTTTCCACCCGCAAACCGATGGGCAGTCGGAGAGGGTAATACAGATACTTGAAGACATGCTTTGGTGCTGTGTTTTGGAATTCCAAGATAATTTGGAAAAGTATTTACCGTTAGTGGAATTTGCCTACAATAATAGTTTGAAGATGGTGCCTTATGAGGCATTATATGGGCGTAAGTGTCAAACTCCCCTGTGTTGGACTGAACTCAAAGAGAATCAGATTCACGGGGTCGATCTGGTCAGAGAAACCGAAGAGAAAGTGAAAGTGATACGTGATTGTTTAAAAGCTGTTTCTAATAGACAAAAGTCCTACGCAGATTTGAAACGGAAAGAGATTGAGTTTCAAGTTGGTGATAAGGTATTTTCAAAAGTGTCACCATGGAAGAAAGTTCTCAGATTCAGCCGGAAAGGCAAATTGAGTCCGCGCTTTATCGAACCGTATGAGATTACCGAGAGGATAGGGCCGGTAGCTTATCATTTGGCTTTGCCATCTAAGTTGGAAAAGATTCATGATGTATTCCACGAGTCTGTTTTACATCGCTACCGATCAGACCCCTTACATATGATTGTACCAACAGAGGTAGAAATTCAACCGGACATGACTTATGATGAAGAGCCGGTTAAGATTTTGGCACGAGAAGTCAAACAGTAAAAAAATAAAAGTATAGCTCTTGTAAAAGTACTATGGCAGAGACATGGGGTAGAAGAGGCTACATGGGAGCCCGAGGAGGCTATAAGAAACCAATATTCCAACCTTTTCACCGGTAAGATTTTCAGGGACGAAAATCCCTAGAGGAGGAGAATTGTAACAGCCCGATTTAGGGGCTAGTCAGAATAGTGGTTTTGGAACCACTAGTCCGAGTTTAAAGAAAATTATTTTAATATTATTTTACGTGTTATAGCATATTTATATGAGTGCATGAAAATTTTGGTGCATTAATTTTAGCAATTGCATGCTTAATTGCGAAAAAGGACTAAATCGCATAAAGTGCAAAGTTTTGTTCTACAAGCTAAAAGTGCCAAATAGCTATAGAACCTTAAAGTGGAGGTCTTTAATGTGCAATTAGACCTTTAGGAAAGGGTTGACCGGCCATGGGGGACAAGAAAATAAGAATCTGGTCAAAGTAGGTGAATTATGTGACTATTTGATGAGATAAAATAAAATAAAGAGAAAAGATGTCATCTTTTCATCTTCCTCATACCACCACTGAAAATATCAGCCAAATAGGGGGTTTTGAGAGCTCAAAAATTTCAGCCAAGCTTTTCTCTTGCAAGTAAGTGTTTTGATGATCATTTTTTATAATTTTTGTACTTTTGGAACCCCTAAAGCTTAGTCTAGCTAATGAGGGGACTATTTTGCAAAATGGTTAAGAGTCTAGGGTTTTTCCATGTGAGTATTCATGTTGATTTCTAAAATTTTATGGAAGAAAATGAATCTTAGTTGTTAAATAAACAACTTTTGTGAAAGGGGTTTCCATGAAAATACCTAAAATGACCTTTTTGTAAAGGTTGTAAATAGGTGGTAAATGTGTGAAATAATTGGTATTGTGAGTTGCTATAAGAGTAATAAATGTTCAGCTAGGCTTGTTAAAGGAGGAAATTTGATTAGAATCATTTTACGAGCCTAGGGGCAATGTAACACCCCTTACCAATAATCAACACCTGAATCGGGTACGAGGGATTACCGTACTTAACTTGCTCAAACATACCACATCGATCCATAACATTCCATTTCAAATTAAAACTTTTCGTTCGAGACCTTAATGTCCTTATTATAGGTCTATGAGACCCGAAACTTGCACACGGAATGATTCGGGACCAAACCAGAAACTTTTAAACACTTAGAAAGTTTTGACATAAAACAAGGCCACACACCCATGTGATGAGGGGCACGCCCGTGTAGGCAGGCCGTGTAATCACACACACTCATGTCCCTAGTCCGTGTGGACTTTATTTTTCATTTCAAACCTATAGGGTTTTTCACACGACCTGACACACGCCCGTGTCTCTCACACAGCCATGACACACCAGTGTCTTCACCCGTGTGTGAAAACCTTGACATTCTGTTTATGATGTCATCATCTCAATAAGGTCACACGGCCAAGGCACACGCCCGTGTCCTTAGACCGTGTGTCAAATTAAATTTCTAATTCCAGGTGCAGACTTCACACGGCCTGGGCACATGCATGTCTTAGGCCATGTCTCCCACACAGTTGAGGCACACGGCCGTGTCTCAGCTCGTGTGTTTACTACTGAATATTCTGACTTGCCAACTTAGTATGCATGAGAACACACAGCCTATCAACATGCCCATGGGGCTGACCGTGTGTCACACACGGCCTAGACACATGCCTGTGTGTCTACCCGTGTGGACAATTGTAAGGCTATCTACCAAGCCAATTGCCACCCTACAAGACAACCACGCTTATACCAATTTAATACAACATACATCATGACCATAAGGAACTTCTAAGAACCCAAAATCAAGACATCCACACAAGCATACACTTCATGAACTTCATCATCATTGAATATATAAACTTGTCAAGCATTGGCCAATTTCCAATGGCCATTTACAAAATGAATTGAACAATATTAATAGCCACACATTGGCTAAAAAATATGACATAACACAAAATAACCAAGTTCTTATACATGCCATACTCAAAATTAATCAAACTATGTTATACCAAAGAGAAGTTGATAGTGTGATTCTGAACTCCGACGTCCTACGATTCCTGAGTTAGCTTGGCTATACTACAAGGAAAAGGGAAATGAGAGAGGTAAGCATGAAGCTTAGTAAGTTTGCATGAAATAAATAGCAACAATAAGGCTCATAATGTCATCCATCCATTGCATTGAATAAAAACACAAGGTCTCAAGCACATTGCCATAACTTACTCACGCTTACTCTTACCAATTACATGTCATGTCACATATCGTAAACATTTCTCGTAAATTACTCACAAGTACCTTATCACTTCATCACATAGCATTAGCACTAATTTCATCTCTATTATAAGCTTAACTAGTTTTCCTGATGAATCACTTGGAATACCCGAGAATACATAATCATTATCGTACACATAAACACGACGCCAAAGCCATATCCCAGATATGGTCTTACATGGGGTCAAATCTCGATGCCGATGCCATATTCCAAATATGGTCTTATACGATTTTCATATTCGATGCCGATGCCATATCCCAGATATGGTCTTATACAGGATCTCAATTCAGTGCTGAGGCCATGTCCCAGACATGGTCTTACACGGGACCTTACCAATCTCATGTCTTTATGATGATATCCTATCACTTCTTAAAGTTCAACCGGGACTTCAACATCATGATTTTTCATCATTTTCACATTTAACATCATTACTCCATTCCATACAAATAATATACATATTCACAAATATCTAACATTTTAAAACTTAATAACATGATGTTGAATTTATTGCATACAAACTTACCTCAATACCAAAATAGGCCAATTTGCCGATCTAGTTCGAAACCTTGCTTTTTCCTCGGTCAAGGTTAATTCCTCAATCTTCTTGATCTATAATAGCAAATTAGCTCATTTAATTACCACGTTAATCAATACATTTCAATAATCATACTTTGGCAAAATTACCATTTTGCCCTTAGACTTTTACAAAATGACAATTTTACCCCTAAGCTCGTAAATCAATTCTAATCAAATTTATTTCTTTAACGAGCCTAGATGAACATTTATTACTCTTATAGCAACTTCCAATACTCATTATTTCACACAATTACCACCTATTTTACAACTTTTACAAAAAGGTCCTTTTTAGGTGTTTTCATGGAAACACCTTTCATAAAAGTTGTTTATTTAACAACTAAGACTCATTTTATTTCATAAAATTTCATAAATAAACGCTAATTCTCTCATGGAAAAACCCTTGGTTTTCAACCATTTGCAAAATAATCCCCTCATTAGCTAGCTCAAGCTACAAGGGTCTCAAAAGTACAAAGATTATCAAAGAATGACCATTAAAACACTTAATTGCAAGGAGAAAAACTTGGCTAAAATTTTTAAGTTCTCAACCCCTATTTTGCTGCTAATTTTCGATGGAGGTGATATTTTTCTTTTCTTTATTTTATTATAACAAGTCAATTAAGTCACCTAATTTCCACCAACTTTGACCAATTTCTAATTCTTTGTCCCTATGGCCGACCACCACCCTAAACAAGGCATAATTTCACATTAGGAACCTCCAATTAATATTCTATGGCTTTTAGACACCTTTTTCTTGTAAAATAGAACTTTCGCACTTTATGCGATTTACTCCTTTTTCGCAATTAAGCATGCAATCGCTAAAATTAAAGCACCAAAATTTTCATGCACCTATATAATCATGCCATAACTCATAAAATAACATAAAAATAATTTTCTCCAACCTCGGATTAGTGGTTCCAAAACCGCTGTTCCGACTAGCCCCTAAATCGGGCTGTTACAGGCAAAATCGTAATTTTGTAAAAGTTTAAGAGTAAAATCGTAAATTTTTCCAAAGTATGATTCATGAGTTATTTTAATCAACGTGATCATTAAATAAGTGAAATTGTCATTTTAGATCAAGAAACACGAAGTCTGGACCGAAACTGAGGAAAGTACAAAGTTGTGGACTAAATCAAACAACTATACATATTTTAGTACCGAGGTAAGTTTGTGTGTAATAATTCAACATCATGTTATTATGTTTTATAATGCTTGACATTTCGTGAAGATGTATATTATTTCTATGAAAATTGATCAATGATGTTTCGATGAGAATATGATAAAAATTTATGATGTTGAAGTCCCGGTTGAACCATAGGAAATGAGAGGATACCATTGTCAAGACATTAGATTTATAAGGTCCCGTGTAAGTCCATATCTGGGATATGGCCTCAGCACCGAATTGAGATCACGTCTAAGACCATATCTGGGATATGGCATCGGTATCGAATAAGAAAATCGTGTAAGACCATGTCTGGGACATGGCATCGATATACGATCTCGTCTAAGACCATATCTGGGATATGGCATCGACATCGATGTGAGATCCCGTATAAGACCATATCTGGGATATGGCATCGGCATCGAGATATGATACCATATAAGACCATATCTGGGATATAGCGTTGGCATTGTATTACGTGTATGACGAGTTTGAGTATCCTTCGATATTTTAATTGGTTCAACGAGATAAAGAGCTAAGTCTATGTTCAAGAGAGCAAAAGTGCTAAAGTTATGTGATGAAGTGATTCAGGTACCCATGAGTAAATTACGTGAAATGAATGCAAAATGTGATGTGTGATTTGGTAAGCAGAAGCATGAGTAAGTTATGCTGATGTGCTTGATAACTTGTGTTATTATTTAATGTGATGAATGGATGTTATCACAAGCCTTTATGTTGCTATTTATTGCATGCAAATTTACTAAGCTTTATGCTTACCCCCTCTCCTTTCCATTTCCTTGTAGTATCACCAAGCTAGCTCGAGGATCATGGGACGTCGGAGCTCAGTTCATACTATCAAGCTATTCTTTTGGTATAGTATAGTTTGATTATTTTGGGTATGGCATGTATAGGAACTTGGTCATTTTGTGATATGTCATATTTGTTAGCCAATGTGTTGGCTATTAATGTCCCTCAATTCATTTTGTAAATGGCCATTGGAATTGGCCAATACTTGTTAAGTTTTATATATGTTCAATGATGATGAAATTCATGAAGTGCAAGCTTGTGCAAATGATTGAGTAATGAGTAAAGTATGTACATGATGAATGTAGTATGGGACTAAGGTGTGGATGTCTTGATTTTGGATATTAGAGGTGCCTTATTGTCATGTTGTGTGTTAAAATGAAATGGTATAAGTGTGGTTGCTTTTCAGGGTGGCAATTGGCTTGGGAGTTAGCCTTATAATTGTCCACACGGGTAGACACATGGGCGTGTGTCTAGGCCGTGTGTGACACACGATCTGCCTCATGGGCGTGTGGTATGGTCGTGTGTCCCCCTGCATTCTAAGTTGGCAAAACAAAATGCCCAGTAGTAACCACACGGGCTGAGACAGCCGTGTGTCTCAACCGTGTAAGAGACACGGCCTTAGGACATGGGCATGTGCCCAGGCCGTGTGAAGTCTGCACCTGAATTTTGAAATTTAATTTGCCACACGGTCTAAGGACACGGGCGTGTGCCTTGGCCGTGTGACCTTATTGGGATGATGACGTCAGAAATAGAATGTAAAGGTTTTTACACACCAGAGAAGACACGGGCGTGTCATGGCTGTGTGAGGGACACGGGCCATAGACACGGGCGTGTGTCAGGCCGTGTGAAAACCCCTGTAGGTTCGAGTTGAGAAATAAATCTACACGGGTGTGGAACCCGGGCATGTGATATGCCTCACGGGTGTGTCCCTTTTTTCCACACGGACGTGTGGACTGTTTGATGAGAATTTTTCTAAGTTTTTCCAGAGATCTTCTAAAGAACTCGGTTTGATCCTGAACTGTTCCTGAAGTGTGTTTTGGGCCTCGTAGGCTTGCTTAAGAGATGAAATGAAGGTTTATGAAAAGTTTTAAATTTGAGTGGAAAGTCGTAAGTCCGGTAATGCCTCGTACCCTATCCCGATGTCGAATAAGGGTAAGAGGTGTTACAATAAGCTTATCCATGTTTGTTTGGCATTCATATGATGTTATGTGCCTAACTTGTTTGATTAAGTGAATGCGATAAGTAAACCTACTCAAAATTTATGGAATGTATGTTTAAGTACACTTGTTTGAATAAAGATAATCGAAAAGTTCGTGTAACATAAATATGTATGTTAATTAGCTTGAAGTGAAATATATGATTATGAAGATATTATGTTGATGATGAATGCTAAGTTATATGTATGTATTTATGAGAGTCGAGTTAGAGGCTTTACGACCTCACCCCCTTACAATGTGGTATTTTATAATGAAATTTTACGAGATTTAAGTTGAATGAGCTCACAAGTAAGAGACTAAAGAGCTCAGTAGCGGAATAACTAATAACTAATAAAGATAATCCGAATTTCGCAACGTCACGATTAAGGAAAAAGTTAATCTCGGCTAATCGACTCATTCAGATATGATGTCTAAAGTATGTATTTGCTAAAATTTCTTCTAGATTGATTTTCATTAGTGAATGGAATAATACGGGATTAGTGATAACAGAATTAGTCAGAGAAATTATATTTTAATCGTAAAGATGTCTGAGTGTAACAATTGTAATTGAATAGATTATGATGATCTCTCCTGGGTATTTTATATATTTATTTATCCTCAAAGATATATGTGATTGTTTGTTTTCTGATGAAATTCTTATCGTATGAGAATGCTAGCTGACTATAATGTTAGATGAAAGCATTGTTGGTCTGGTTGGTTGATGAGCAACATTTCTTATCTCTCTCTTTGGGATTCTATTCTAATATGTTTGGAATAAAAGTTGTTGGTGGAAATTTATGTGAGGCTATTCTTCTGTTTCTATTGGATGCTATTTTGTTTTATATATGTTTGGAAAATATATCATCTCTGTTACAATTGATTCCAGAGCGTATAAGCATTGTTTTTCTTCTAGTTTTCTCTAAGGAATCATCAAGATCTTTATTATTTTCTTATGAGTTATGTTTTCGGACTTCCAGTATGATATCGCATCTTAGATTTCTTTATCTCGATTTTCTTATCATCCTTATTTCATAAATTATCAATAATGGCTCATCTTTAAAGTGTGTTCTTTGGTTTGTGAAAACTATGTCTATTATGTCTAGTTCGATCATAGAAACGTGGTGATTTTGGTATTAGGATTTCTCTATTTTCGTGAAAGGAATTGACATCGGCAAGGGTATAGATAGTGGAAGATCAAGCTCAAATTGTACGATGGTTTTCTTTTCTTAGGTAAGTTTGATTAAGGTCAATGAGTTCAATCAGAATATTTTGTTTCCTTGAGCTAATGCAGTTGTAAAGATCTTTGACTAGCATGTGAGGAAATTTTGAAAGATTGTATGTTTGAGTTGTTTTAACAGAATGAAGAAGGGAGTATTTCGATATGATATTATTTGATAGTTCAGATCGACTCAGTTATTTTTATCTAAGTGATGCTGGTTAGTTGAAAGGTAAATTGAGTTATATGCATTTAAGTTTATCCTCGGGTAAGAAGATAAAATCTTGGACATTCATGGGTATATTGACGAACAGTTTGAATGAAGAATTTATATTAAAAAAGGGTGTGATACAAGGACGTACCTATTAGATCATTTCTATTTGGATGATATTATTATGAGTTAAAGCTATTTTGATTGATAAAGTTATCACCTTTGTGAAAGTTTGAATGGTCTGTTGAGTGTTAGTAAAATTGAAAATAGTTGAAGGTATTGTTAACCGAAGCACTGATTCTGGGTCCAATTTAAATTGAGTAAAGAATTTGTGATTTTTCAGCGATGCACTATAGAATGGATTGGAATGTGTTTTAATACAAGAATGTAAAGTGATAGTTTATGCTTTCAGAAGGTTAAAGTCATATGAAAGGAATTGTCCGACGGGTGACTTAGAGTAGGCCAATTTTTATGTCTGTGTTGAGAATTTGATGACATCGGTTGTCCAATGAAAAATGTCATGTGTTTCCTGATCCCAAGAGTTTAAAGTATCTAATGTCACAGAAGGATCTGAATTTAAAACAGCATAGATGGCTTGAATTATTAAAAGATTGTGAGTAGTTATCGATTAACCTTTGGGAAAGCAGATATAGTTGCAAATGCTTCAATGGAAAACCTTTGATTATTTTGTGAGTATTGGATACATGATTAATCTTATTTGATGACGGTCCGAATCTAACTAAATTAGAAGCTAAAGCGATGTTTTCTTTGCAAGATCGAGAACCTCGGGAATGTGATAGTGAGTGGCAAACTAAATGAGTACAGTGTGAGACGACTTTTGATTCTGAATTTCAAGTCGGACCTGATGACTGTTATCATTATTCTGAGATAGAATTTGAGCACTGAGTAATTCAGAGCTTATGCAGAAAATCTTGTATGAAGCTCAGTAGTAGCTTGTTTGTTTATTCAGGGTGTAATAAAATGTACAATTATTTGAAATAGATGCTCTGGTGATCGGATATGTAACATGATAGATTAGTTGAGTTATATGTTTCAGAGACTGTCTGATCAGAAATCATACAGAAAGTAAAAGTGATTCGTGGCAGTTTAGAATCCACTTCAGATTGTCAGAAAAAAGTATGTGAATTTGAAACATGAGGATATGAAATTCTCGTTCAATGATAGCATGCTTCCGAAAGTATTGCCTTGGAAAAAGATTCAAAATGTGTTTTTTGTATCTATGTTGCGATGGTATCGATTGGACTCTTTGAGTATGAATTCTCCTATAGGGATTAAAATTCAGTAGATGTGTTGTATAACGAAGAATTGATCGTAATTTTGACACGAGAGATTAAAATATTTGGGAAATAAAAGCATAGTCTTAGTTAAGATTCTATGGAATCGTCATGAGATAGAGGAAACTATGAGAAAACAATACACAAACCTCTTTTCTGGTAAAATTTTCGGGGACGAAAATCCCTAAAGGGGGAAGAGTTGTAACAGCCCGATTTTGGGTCTAGTCAGAATAGTGGTTTCGGGACCACAAATTCGACGAAGAAAAATTTATTTTTATTATATTTTTATGGTCTACAGTTTTATGAAATGATTTCATGAAAATTTCGTTCGAAAATTTTGACGTTTGGGCACTCAATTTAGTTAAAGGAACTAAATTGCAAAAAGTTCAAAATTTGAGTTCTATATGTTAAAGGTGTCCAATTGTAATGAGATTTTAAATTAGAGGTCCTTAAATGGTAATTAGACCATTATACTTCATAATGGACAAAAATGGACATGGTTAGGTGAATTTTCAAAGTTTTTCATTAAGGAAATTTTAGTCATTTGGTTAATAAAGACAAAATGAAAAAAAAATAAAAGATGTCATCTTTTATAATTTCATCCCTATGGCCGAAAATCACAAGGAGAAACCATAGCTAGGGTTTACCAAGCTTTCAAGCTCGATTGTAAGTCTGTTCTTGTCTCGTTTTTAACGATTTTTGTATTTTTGATATCATTGTAGCTTGATTTAGCTATTTCAAGGACTAATTTGAGAGAAAGGTGAAGTTTAAAATTTTAACCATGTTATATATTTATGTATTTTGATGTTTGATGGTAGAAAATGCATGTTTGTTATTTGTTAAACAACTTTTGCTAAGTGATTTTCGGTAAAAATGTCAAAAAGGACTTATTTGTAAAAATTATAAAATGAGTAGTAAAAGTATGATCAAATGAGAAATTTGGGCTGTTATGAGTATGAAAATGGTTCGGCTAGGCTTGGATTTTGAAGAAATTGAATATATTTCATTTTACGAGCCTAGGGACTAAAGTGTAAAAATGTCAAACTTTAGGGGGAAAATGTAATTTTTCCATAATGCAATTTTGGACTGTTTTGAATAGTATAATGATTAAATGAGATTAATTTGGTATTATAGATCAAGAAAAAATGAAGTTCGAGTCTAGATCGGAGGAAAACCTAAGTGTCTGACGATTAGGTCCATTTCTGCTATTTTTGTATCGAGGTAAGTTTGTATGTAAATAATGCATTGTCATATTTATGATTTAAATGCTTTATTATTGTATGAATTGTGATTGACTTTTTGGACATATTCGACAAAGTTTTGACAAACGAGAAATCCCGGTTGAACCTTAGGAATAGAACCTTAGGAATAGAATAGGATACAAGTGACATGTCACTAGGAACCCATGTGATTATGTGATTTATGTGTCTCGAGTGCTGGTCTTGTACATCTTATCGGTGGCTGGGTGTACCGGCATATGTTGCAGATACCTAACAGCTTGTGTGAGCAGCACCGCGTAGCTACGCCTCGGTTGACAGCTTGAGAGCGAGCAGGCCCGAGGATAGCTTGAGAGCGAGCTTATATGTGTTATGAGATTTGTGGTAGCATTGGCTACATATGTGGCACTTATGTGCAAAGATTTCCATGTATCCGATAGTATTCTAAGTGGTTTAACGGGTATATCGAAGATGAAAAAGTACGTGATTATGTTACGAGTTGGTACAGGTATGTACGAAAAACTCAAAGAAAATGGATTCGATATATGATAAGCTATTGGTAAGAATGTGATTAAGTAAGTTGTGCTTATGAAGCTTAAATGATATTTCTGTTGATATATGTTATGTTATTCATATGATGAACTATTAGTAAGAATGTTATTGAGTAAGTTATACCCATGAAGTCTTAATGACATTTTTGTTAATATTTGTTAAGTTATTTATATGTCAAATGTATGAATAATGTTTTGTCTTATTTGCATATGAAACCATGTTATATATTTATGTATTTTGATGTTTGATGGTAGAAAATGCATGTTTGTTATTTGTTAAACAACTTTTGCTAAGTGATTTTTGGTAAAAATGTCAAAAAGGACTTATTTGTAAAAATTATAAAATGAGTAGTAAAAGTATGATCAAATGAGAAATTTGGGCTGTTATGAGTATGAAAATGGTTCGGCTAGGCTTGGATTTTGAAGAAATTGAATATATTTCATTTTACGAGCCTAGGGACTAAAGTGTAAAAATGTCAAACTTTAGGGGGAAAATGTAATTTTTCCATAATGCAATTTTGGACTGTTTTGAATAGTATAATGATTAAATGAGATTAATTTGGTATTATAAATCAAGAAAAAATGAAGTTCGAGTCTAGATCGGAGGAAAACCTAAGTGTCTGACGATTAGGTCCATTTCTGCTATTTTTGTATCGAGGTAAGTTTGTATGTAAATAATGCATTGTCATATTTATGTTTTAAATGCTTTAATATTGTATGAATTGTGATTGACTTTTTGGATATATTCGACAAAGTTTTGACAAACGAGAAATCCCGGTTGAACCTTAGGAATAGAACCTTAGGAATAGAATAGGATACAAGTGACATGTCACTAGGAACCCATGTGATTATGTGATTTATGTGTCTCGAGTGCTGGTCTTGTACATCTTATCGGTGGCTGGGTGTACCGGCATATGTTGCAGATACCTAACAGCTTGTGTGAGCAGCACCGCGTAGCTACGCCTCGGTTGACAACTTGTGTGAGCAGGCCCGAGGATAGCTTGAGAGCGAGCTTATATGTGTTATGAGATTTGTGGTAGCATTGGCTACATATGTGGCACTTATGTGCAAAGATTTCCATGTATCCGATAGTATTCTAAGTGGTTTAACGGGTATATCGAAGATGAAAAAGTACGTGATTATGTTACGAGTTGGTACAGGTATGTACGAAAAACTCAAAGAAAATGGATTCGATATATGATAAGCTATTGGTAAGAATGTGATTAAGTAAGTTGTGCTTATGAAGCTTAAATGATATTTCTGTTGATATATGTTATGTTATTCATATGATGAACTATTAGTAAGAATGTTATTGAGTAAGTTATACCCATGAAGTCTTAATGACATTTTTGTTAATATTTGTTAAGTTATTTATATGTCAAATGTATGAATAATGTTTTGTCTTATTTGCATATGAACTTACAAAGCTATATAGTTTACCCTCTTTCTTTCTTGTATCCTATAGTGTTACCAAGCTAGCTCGGGATTGGAGATCGTCGGAGATCCTATCACACTATCAAACTATCACTTTGGGTATTGATGAATTCAAGTATTTTGAGTTTATGGCATTTACAGGGACTTAGTTATTTTTGTTATATGTGACATTATGATTGTAGCCAATGTGTTGGCTTGTAATTGTCAAAGGCCTATTTTGATATTTGGCCATGTAGATTGGCTCATTTAGGCTATCATGGTTGTAAGCCTAAGTATAGATATATATATATATATATATATGTGCTAATGTGTTTTGGTGATATGATCATGGTATACTTGGTGAATGATAGAAATGTGATTTATGACATGAATGTGAAATGTTTGGCAATGTGGTTTATTGATGAGATGATAAAGTGGTGTACAATTAGGTATCTTGAAAGTAATCAATTGTGGCTTAATAATTGTTGTGAGTATGATAGATGTTGATAATGTGCTGGTCATAATTGTGGATGTTTTGGTTGCCTAAGTATGTTATGTTTGTGTCTTGAATTGGTGTAAATGTATGTGTGAACAAGGGTGGCAAATGGCTTGGTAAATAGCCTTTATTTTGTCCACACGGGTAGACACACGGGCGTGTGTCTATGCCGTGTGTGACACACGGTCTACCCCACGGGCATGTGTTCCAGCCGTGTGTCTCCTGCACCTTAATTTTGAGAAACAGAATGTCCAAAATTGAGCACACGGGTAGAGACACGGGCATGTGTCTCAGTCGTGTGTGCTACACGGCCTAACACACGAGCGTGTGGCACTGCCGTTTGGCACAAGTCATAGAGCACCCTAATTTGAACACGGTCTGAAGCACATGCATGTTCCAAGGTCACAAGGGCGTGTCCCTTGGACCACACGAGCCACGAGCATGTAAGCCCTGCTTATAGCAAAACTTTTCTAAGTTTTGTAAAAGTTTCTTGAGTCTCGATTTAGTCCTGAACTACTTCCAATACATGTTTTGGGCCTCGTAGGCTCGTAATAGGGATTTCATGATCGAATATGAAAGGTTTTAATTTGGACAAAATTTTATGACTCGAAATTGTGTGATTGCTTGTAATGTGAGTCCGGTAATGCCTCGTACCCTGTTCCAGTATCGAATACGGGTAAGAGGTGTTACAATTGGTGGCTCAATTATTTTAAATCTAATAGGCATCCTGACCTAGCCCTCATCATGTTTAATGACTTTACTAAGGCTATCGGGACGAGATGAATATAAATATCACCCTTCCTCATGGCACGTATTTGTCATATCTCTTTCGGAGGCTAGGCATTAGCAGTCATGGAGACACCAATGTTACTTCTACCCAACCTATTAGTTATAGGGCCCTTCATCATGCAAGATATCATTATGATGCCACCACCAGTATGTAGATTAAGAGCAACCATCCGACGAAAAATGAAGATGACAACATCGACGCCGCTTTTGAAGACATTTTGGCACACGAGTATGTTCCTTCACCCGAACATGTTCCTGCTCCGGCTTCATCCTCTCACGTCGCTCCACCTTCATCCAAGATCAACAATGTCATCCTTGATGCTATCCATTCTTTGAGAAATGATGTTCAAGGTCTTAGAGATGAGGTTTTATCTCATAGGGAAGACGTTAATTCTCAGCTATCAACATTAGAGATGCAAATGGCATCTCCCCTTACTCGTTTTCCTTCAACTCCTCCCTTTTATCCTCCTCATGATGATTAGCATTTTTCATTTGCATTTTCATATCATTATTCATAACATCTGCACCATTACTTTTGTTTATTTTTTATGTCATGAACCTTCATGATTTTATTTTCTATTCTAAGATACCTTTGTGATTTTTTTTGTTAATTCTCTACTTCTTAATTGTCCTATATTTTTTAACTAACCATATTTCCTCCTTAACCTTTATTTGTCCTTTGATATAACAAAAAGGGGGAAAAGAAAGGTAAATTGGTCGATTACTTTCATGCTAACCATATGCAATTTATGCAAATTATGTGACCATTTTCCTTAAAGTAAAAATGAATGTCAATTGTATGTCAAACTTTTTATTTTGGCCTTAAATTTGAAATAACTTTTATCAAGGGGAGCAATTATTCAAAAACTATGTGACCATTTTTCTTAAAGTAAAAATGAATGTCAATTATATGTCCATCTTTTTATTTTGGCCTTAAATTCAAAATGACTTTTATTAATGGAAGTAATTATTCAAAAACAAATTTACCAAATGTTTTGTTATATTAAAAAAGGGGAGATTGTTAAACTAAACTTTTTTTGAAAATATATTTTGATATAACAAATGAAAATGTTTTTGAATAAAAGTTAAAATAGAATAAAAATTTATAAAATAATTTTTCATATTGAAGTCTAAGAGATAAAATTTTAAATATTTATTTTAAACTCTTAGAAAATTTTTAAAACAACTTTAACATCAAGTTAAAATGATTTTGACTAAGTAAAAAGGTTTTTTTTTTTTTATCATTTTATCAAGTCAAAATACCTTTCAAACAAGTCAGAATTGCTCCAGGCCAAAAAGTATCGGTACATTTTTGGCCAAGTGTCGGTATTTTTAAAATATCGATTTGGTATCGATATTTCTAAAATATCAATCCGATATCGATACCTTTTTATAAGGTATCGATAAATTTATTCTAGTATCAATATTTAAACTCCAACAGTCACTGGATTTAGCATTTATTGCAAAAAAAAAAAAATTGATACATTTTTATCTGGTAGCAATACTCGTTGTTGTAGGTGTATTAAATACTCTAGTTTTCACATCCCCAATGACTCTATTAACTACCACAACAACCTTAACAGTTGGAAATCAATTAGGGGATGTAAATACTAGCTTCTAAAGCTTCTACAACACCAAGAAAACATATTCAAGTAAAAATCATCAATCAAACAACATTTGTACTCAATACTTCCATAATTCTCTTGTACACACTTGTGAACTCTCATTTTCTTTCTTTTGCTCAAGTGTATTATTGGCAAACATTCTGATCTTGTTAGGATTATCTCTTTGTTTGCTTCTTTGTAATTCTTTGAGAGGGTTTATCTTAATATTTGGGGTAGAAATCTTAAGAGGGTTGTAAGGTTAAACCTTATCCTCAAAGGTTGAACAAATTAGTTACTTTGAGAAAACTCTTAGTTGTGGACAGCTAAGGTCGTGGAGTAGGCAATCAAGGTCGAACCGCTCCAAAATAATTATGTTCATTTTTTTCATTTTCTTCCCTTACTTCCACCAAAATTTTTAAAGGCCAAGTCACCCCCTCTTGGCTATTTCGGTTTGATTAATCAAGCTAACACTTTGGGTATCTTTAAGTTAAATATCGACGGTTCCTTCGTCAAAAATCTAGGCAATGGAGGGGCGAGGACCATTATAAGGATAAAGGCGAATGGGTTAGTGGTTTGTACAAACACATTTTGATGGTTACTAGTGTTGAAGCAGAGTTATGGGCAATTAGAGATGGGTTGTCCTTAGTAGAAGAATTGAATATAACTCGTATTGAAGTTGAAAGTGATGTTGATATTGTTGTTAAAACAATTTCAAATGCTAAGGCTAACGATATTTTTCTATCTACCATTATTAATGATTATAGGTCACATATGTCTAAATTTGCTTCGGCTTTAGCCAAGAAGACTTGCAAGGAGTGGAACCAAAGTGCGGATAGATTGGCTCAACTAGGGAGTAGTTTTCAACAAGATAATTAGCGCACTTTTTGTAGTAGGAATATTTTGTTTATTTGTAGGGAACCTCTAGCTTGTATTGAGGCTTTATTGAAATCTAATGCTTATGGACTATCTATGTATCATACCTTATTTTAATTAATGAAAAGTTGTATTTTGAAAAAAAGAAAAGAAAAGAAAGTAAGCATCTTGGTTAAGGAAGATTCTTGGATGGATGGGAAAGTACAATAGGGTTGTAGATATGTTTGGTTTTAGGTTAAGGGCAAAGGATATTATGGTGATGCTAGTGATAGAGGGTGTGGGTGATGAATAGGTTGTGGTATTGATTGGTTCTTTGGTGATGAGTGGAATGGGAGTTGTGATGGTGATGAAAATGATAAATATAAGAAGATTGGGAAAGATGGAAGGTAGTAGTTGGGTTCAATCGAGTGAAAAGTAAGCAATGGCTAGGCTGAAGCTTGATGATAGTTTGATGGTTGAATCGGTTAACGATTAATTAATAGTGGTAGAGGTGGAGCTCGCAGTGAAGGATGGTTAGCATAAATGAATTTGATATTGTTTTTTATATATTTTTTATTTGATATTTTATGAGTAAAAAAGTTACATATATATATATACCATTTCTCCAAAAGTTGCTAAAATGGGTGGATATGTAAAAAAAATCTTTTCTTTACATGTATAAAAAAAAATAGTGACATTTCATTTTTTATAGCATTTTCAAACTTGTCATTTTTTATATATCATTTAAAATAAAAAATAAGTGTCGCAAGAGGTTTTTCAACTCATAATAAATATTTATTTTTTAAAATATTTCTAACTTCAAATTTTCTTGATTCCCATCCAAATAAGAAGTATCATAAACCGATCTATTTTTATAGTATGTCTCTTTAAAACAAAAGTGGAGTTTGCCCTTTATTTTATTTTATTTTCTTTCCAGTCACTTGTAGCTTTTTTGTTTCATCGATTTTGCTCAGATCCACCTCTTCCTCTGAAAAATGGGAAGAAGTATTTTCTTTGGTAGATACCCTCTGTTCCTGTTTATACCCTCTCCATTCGGAAATAGTTTCTATTTCTATGTTTCTTTCTTCCTCACTTTCCCTCACTTTTTTCATTTTGGAAATTCCTTTCAATTTCTTAGTTAGAATGAGTGATAATATTTTTGTCTAAATATAAACACAAGTAATAAATAACAAAAATACTAAAGATTTGAGCCATAGAATTTCTAAATTCTAATACAAGATATTTATTAGAGCAATAAGTACATTTGACCTAATAAAATTATTCTGTTGTATCCAAACTAATACCAACCCAACCCATTTCATAAATAAAAATTGACCAATTAACCAACCAACAAAACTATTTATTACAAAAAAAACATATTGTTACTGCATCGAAACATATAAATGTTGACTAATCTAGCTAACATTGAACTTGGTAAAATGAGAAGATTGTTTCAAGAATATACATTGAATACTAAGATTATCCATTCAATTTCTAGTAGGACAGCTATAATCAAAAGAGTCTTTGTGATTGTTCGAGAAGAAATGAAACAAAAGATACGATAGAACTAAGGCAATTATTGTATAAAATAAATTAATTTATGTGATAAATAAACTATCAATTTAATGTACCATATCAGTTTATTGTTGTCTTTTTAATGACAGATAATAAATAAGTGATCAAAATCTAATAACATAATAATATTAATGATTATAATGTAACATTTGACAATTAAATAATTAAAATATGATTTTATGAAAAAAAAATTTAAATGCGGCATATTTGCAGGGAAAGGAAAACATTCTAGTTATATACTTAAATTAAAAAATGTAGTTTCCAAAGACTTCAATAAAACAGCTACTTAAAAGAGAAGGAAAAAAAGAAAAAAAAAAAAAAAGAAAAGGGAAGAAGACTTATTAAATGGTTGCTTGGGAGTTGTGCGCATGTTGACGCAGCAGATCTTGTACGATATTTTATATTGAAAAGTGTCTAGACATGTCTCAAAATGTAACATTGATGATTGGTTTGGTGAAAGCATTTGTGGGGCTCCTATCTTCCATGTCTCCACACTTTCCTGACGGCCACCATATGCCGTCGATTTAATTACACGTGTCCTCACTCCCTGCTAACGAGGAAAACAAAACCGGGAAGAAGCGGGCCCCACTACTTATTTAATTAATATTGAAAATTAATTAAATCCAATTAAAAATATTCTTATTTTGATTATGATTTACACTCTCCGATTAATCTATATACTTTTGTGATAAGTGTAGATTTAATCCTTATATTTTTATTTGATTAATTTTAGTTTTTATATTTTTCGAATTGATAAATATTAGTCTATGTGTCTTTTAAAATTTGAAATTTTAATTTTGACCTAAACAATAGTAGTTAAATTTATTTAGTTAAATTCAATTACTAGTTATATACTATGCGTACAATATAGTTGTAGTAAATTTAATTCATTTTCTCTAATTAAATCATTCTAAGTTCTTATAATTTTAAAATTTTAAAATTACAGTCTTAACACAAATGACACTTGGTAATCCATTAAATGAATTTTTAGCGAGTAATATGTGAAAATAATAAGATAGTATGACATTACAAATATGATAATATGTTTGAAGCATTAAATTTAAAAAATAATAGAACTTTACTTAATAAATTTAACAATTATTATTTAGTGATGACTAAAATTTTAAATTTTACAAAATACGAATATTAAAAATACCAAATAAAATTACAAGGATTAAAATTTTAACTTTTACTAAGGACAATGACTAATAATAAAATTACACCAAAAAATTCTTTAGTCCAAGTTTCTGAAGATATGTTGCAACTTTGGCGTTTAATTTTATTTTATTTTATTTTTATTTTTTTGGGAAAGGGTCAACACTTAACTTCATCAGTCAGGATAAGAAAATTCATAGCGAATTTAATACGATTTGTCGCTTATATAATAATTAAGTAATCAGATAAATTAATAAAACAATTATCAAAACTCAATTTATTTTTAGGAAAAGCATATGGAAATATTTTTTTTATAAAATACTTTTATGAGTAATGAGTAGTTTTTCTTATAAAAATAACCTAAAACCTTTAATTATTTATGAAAATAAACTATTTTGAAAATTATATACGAAAATAACCTATTTTGAATAGTAAATATCAGTGACGCTATTATCATTGGCGTCACTACCTCCAGTTTTTTTAAAAAATAATTTTTTAAATGTTGTCATTACCATTGGTGGTATCAAACTGAAATATAATTATATAAAACGTTCAAGGATCGGATGAAGCAATTATCTCTTTAGATTGGATGGAAAAAGGGGTTGCATCATTCCTCTAGCCCACCAATTAAATGCTTTTAAACTTTTGGTATATTTGCATGTTAGGTATGTTCTTTTTTAAAATTAAATTTATAGACCTTAAAAATATAAAAATAACAAAAATAACTCTTTTTAAAATTATTATTATTTTAAAAATAATAAACTTAAAAAATTTTATAAAATTATTATTTAAATTACATAAATATATCACTCAAGTAAAAAAAATTAACTATTTAAAACAGATGATTTATGTACATAATTTTTAAAATGAGTGATTTAAAAAAAAAATGGTAATGAGTAATATGACTGGGTCTAATTGAAAGGAAATGGGAGTTGGACTAACGCGGTGGCAAAGGTTGTCTAACACTAAGGGCACGTTTGGTTCGCTGTAATGGAATAGAGCTGTAATGGAATAGAGGTGTAATGTAATAGAGCTGTAATAAGTAATTCAACTGTTTGGTTGAATGGAATGGAATAGAGCTGTAATAGAATTCTTGTGTTTAGTTGAATGGAATGATGTTGTAATAGCATAAGGAAAAGAACTAAAATGACCAGAATACCCTTAGCAGAATTTTTTTTAAGTAAATGATTATTGTTATTGTTATTAAATTTTAATAAGGTTATTATTAAAATAATTTAATAAAATAATTTAATCATATTTTAACATAATTATTATTAATATAATTTAATAAAAATATAATTAAATAACATGCTTAATATAATTATTATTATATGAATTAAAAAATCTTAATATATAAAAATATAAAAATATATATAATTTATTTATTATATTTAAACTGCAATACATATATGTGCTAAAATATCATTACTGAAATAAATAATTTAATTACTTACAAAAAAAATTAGAAGTAATTAATTAACTTGAGAATTATATTTCAAATCCAAGCATAATATTCATATATTAACAAAAGTTACATGATTTCATTAGTTTATATGTCATAATCTATATGTTTTAAAATTTACAACATCAAAAAGTTACAACATTGTAATGACATCTATCATGTCATTATTCCATCCAAATATTACAAACACAAAAAGATACCAAAAATATATATACTTTTACTTAATAATAATATAATTTAATAATATACTTATATAATAAGTATATATACATGTATTTTACAATATATGTAAATTAGTATCGCACATGTCACCATATGCACCATACATTTGTCTTAATTTAATTTATTCATCACATAATATCAATTTAATAATAATAAATACATTAAATATTTACTTAAATAATAAGTAAATGCATACATGTATTACAAACGTATGTACAATATTTATTACACATGTATTTTATCTTTACCATACACTTGTCTTTCTTTTATTTATTGAATAAAAAAATGTAGACTGCTTCAGTAGCAACAGCCTTGGCTAAATATGACTTCCCGGTCCCAGGTGATCCATACAAAAGAAAAGCTTGGCCTTCTCTTTCCTAAAGAGAACAAGTAATGTCGAAATGAGAATGAATAGAACTGTTGGAAAAGCAACTAAAAGGGGAGTGTAGTTTAGATTCAGCAAGTTTCTCTCCACCAAATTACGTAGTTCCAACAAACATAAAACTTGCTATTCTAGCAAGCCAAGAGGATATCCAGAACATCAATAGGAACATCAATAGAAAATACATGGACAGGTTAAAGATAGAATTTTATCCTACTAGTTCACAGAACTTCAACTAATCCCATACATATATCTTAACCCAACATTTCGCATGAGTAAATTTCAGCCTAAAAGGAACATGAGATGAGTTTAAGATGAATTCAACATATCCTACTTAAAAATTATAACAAACCATAAAAAAAAACATTAAAAAGCTTTTCCAAAATAGAATAAATTTCATATCATGTAAAATGGAAACAGCTTCAGATGCAAAGGAGGTGGACTCTATATTGTTGCAAACAATAGTTTCTAACAAGAAAGTGTCACTAACAAAGCCAACAAGATCTCAGTAACAGGATGCCAGAGGTTGTTCCGCACATTTTATGTGTTACAAGAAGTTAAGCATTAGGATAATGATGATAAGTAGTACTACCAAGATTGACAGTCTAGGAATCAATTCAAGCGCTTCCACGAGAATGACAACAAGGTACGCCACAAGTAGCCATAAAACCTATTTGTGAAAGGTTAAACATGAACGGTCCAACAGATAAATAAGAGGAGCTATATTGTTTTGCACAAAACAACACAGAAAGCATGCAGTGTACCTCATAGATATTTAAAAATAAAAACACAACCTACCATCAGCGATTAACTTTTAGGACTAAAACTCTCAAGCAACAGAATATTCAATAATTTACATTTGCAACAAAAATAGAGACATCCATTACGACAATAAGCTTAAACAAACAAGCATGATTACCTTAACTATATCAAATACCAACACCAAAGTTTCATTGCTGCAATGGCAATAGACAATGGGGGAAGGTAAGAATCTAAAATGTTAGGCATTAAATTAAGGGAAAAAAAGAAGCTTCTTGAGCAAAGAGAGATCATAGAATTTGCTTCAAAAGAAGGAAATTTCTCAAGAGGCAATTACGTAGTGTATCATAGAGAGGCACACAAACCAAACTGTGGGCACCGCTGGCCTACAAACGTTGGAAAAAGTTGTTAAAGGACCATTCTAACGAGTGCCGAAAGGGAACTTGAAAGGTCACTACTTTTAAAAGCATTATCATAATTGATACAATGGCCAAAATCAGAAAGCAGACCTCCATTGCCATAACCCACTGCGGGCAGTTTGCTCCATAAATCCCAACCCGACATCCCTGCAACAAATATGTGAGTAAAACTGTAGCAAGGAAAGATTCAGACTAAACAACAAAATCGTTTTGTTTCCAAGGCATCAGAAAAATGACATATGTTTATGCTTACAGGTTCAACACCAGATGCTCGCAATGCAGAACCAACATGCAGAACTTCATCATAAACTTCCTTATATGTTTTCCAGATATAAGGACCCACCTAAATGATAAACAAAGTGAGAAACAGCTAGAACAAATCTGGTACAAATTATGAAATCTTGTATTGAGCATAAATTTAACCTTGCCATCAACGAATTTTCTCCATCCAAGCAACCTGTTCCCAGGGTACTTCTCAACAGATGAACTGCAGAATATCCATCTTGTTGTCAAAATTCATGAATGCTAAGATATTTAGTTTGGGAAAGGATAACCTAGAACTGTATTAGTATAATCAGTTAAGCAAAAAGGCCTTCCAGCAGGCATTTTCAATGCAAATTCCTACTCTAGCATGTTAATGATACTACGTAAAAGCCTGTACTGTTACATCAAAAAGTAAAAATACAAGTGCAACATATTAAGTTACCTGAAAAGAGTCCATGTGGTAGACATCTCAGGATCAGGTGGAGGGTATCCTTGCTTGGCGAGTAGGTTACGGTACACGAGACCAACTGATGGCTTCCCATCTCGTCCTTCCCTTCCATCCTCCACCTTAACTGAAAAAACCTTCATATTTTCCATCTATAGAACCTGTGCAGGGAAAACAAAACTCTAGGCACTTAAAAGACACTTACAAAAGTCCAAAAATAAAGAAAATTCAAGCATACACAGTTCAACAATACGGCAACAAATTCAATAAATAGCAATAACTAAAATATTAAAGGTCAACTACAATATTCTGAAAATTAAAAGCCAAGGAAGTTTATTTCAAAAAAAAAAAGAAAAGTCATGAAAGTTGCTAAGAAATGTGGACAAAACTGCAACTGGATTCAAACTAAACAAATGTTAAATCCACTTCTAATCAAATCAAAGACCAAAAAGTACAATTGAAACAAGCAAAATTCTGGTAATTTCACCTGTTGACAGAGAACATAAAAAATCCTTAATTTCCAAAGCAAGTGAACACTTAAAACTAATACCCACAGCCCACCATATATTATACTATATATAAGAACTGCTAAAAGTGAAAACTAATACCCACAGCACCCCACCGTATTATATATAAGCCAAAAGTTAAAGATAAAACCATTGGCAAAATGGCAACTTATAGAATAAAACGAAATCCAATATAAAAAAATAAACTCAGAAACAGGTGCTTACAAGAAAAGTAGAGAAACCCCAGAGTTAAGAAGAAAGGAAGGTAAGGGGGGAGTTTGCTTATAAAGTGGAATCGCTGCGAGGATTGTCATGAATTTAAGGGAAGAAAGGGAGACGGGGAAGCGAGTTTCATGGCCATCGTTAATGGGTTTGTTGAAACAGGCATGCAGTGTGTTAAGTACTTCCATTAACCGTAAACAGGGAAAACAGATACTAGTAGGAATTGAGATAAAAAGGACTCTTTTTGAGGTTGAAAATGAAAGCAAAAATGGCAACGGTAGGGTTGTGAAGTGGAGATTAGGGGAGCGTAATTGGTGTTTCAGGTGAAAAATGGGAGAGGGCAAAGTGGGGATCTTTTTTGCGGTGAAGGTCTCCTTAAACACCGAATCACTAATCGGTGGTGAGGAAGCGGAATAGAAATCAAACAATTTCATTGTATAGGCGCGTAATGGAATAAGCCCGTAATGGGCATTCCATCAAACCAAACAGGTGTTTAGGGTGGGCCCACGGAATAGGAGTGTAATGGCTATGCCATTACATTGAACCAAACATGCCATAATAGCATATTTTTATTATCATCCATTCATCACGGCGCAATTGAATAATGATGAAGTTACCTTTTCTTCCTTTTTACAGAAGAGAATATTATGTCTTGAAAATGACTTTTATTCGGTTCACCAAGAAAATGACTTGTATTCCAACAAAACGAGAAAGGAGTGGAATACTTAAATGTGTTCACAGAATGGGTGAAGAATTTTATAAATCAAACAAACTCATCTTAACAAATGAGAATTGATTCTTCTTAAAAATAATTCATTTTAAAAAAAAATTATATTTATCAATAACTTAATTTACTGATTATATTTTATTTTTAAAGTAATTTTAAAAATAAAATAAAAATATTTAAAACACAAATTATTAAAAATTAATTTAAAATATCAAAACCACGTATCAACAAGTATGATACAATTATGTAAACCAATATTAATCAAAATGTGCTGAAACACACAAAAATTTAAGTTAAAAAAAATATGATTTTATCTATTGTTGGAATGGAGCATAACGGCAGCAAAATGGAATTGGCAAGGCTCTCTATTACACTTCTAATTTTCTAATTAACAGTTATATTTTATTTTTACATTTATTTTTTTATATATGAAATTTATAGTATGAATACTATTTAATTAAAAAAGAAATAGATTTGGAGTATATCCAATCCATTTTTATACCAATGTCTTTTTTTAAAATTTATTTTTTGAATATAATTTTTTGTTCAAATATAAAAAAAATTAATCAATAAAAATGTTATTTGTTTAGCTTAATATATTTTTTATCATTTGTTTGATGATATAGATTTAATTTGATATTCAATTTGTCAAAACTTACATATCAAACCAGTATGAAATAATATTGACTATTTTTTTAATTTATAAATTAAAAAATCATAATAATATTTTTTATTTTTATTGATTCTTAATTCTACCATTAATATAAAACTTGTAAATTTACTTATAACTTTAAGGATTAATAGTTGATATACTAGTAGTGTACTTTTTTTATTCTACAAGTAGTCTTCAAAAATTGTCATATGTTTCTTTTTTTTTTTTTTTTTTTAATATTAGACAATACCACTATAGGACACTTGTTAACTTCCTAACACTACTTGTGGAGAAAGAGATTTTATACTTTAGGATTAGGGGTTAGTAAAATATTTATTTAAATATTTTTAAAAAAGAGATTTGATAATTTTTATATATGCTTGTGAAATAAATAATAATACTAGCATCACTTTTTAGCGGGGCACGATTGGGGCAGGGAATTAGGGGTAGGGGATATTTGGTTTAAAATTTTATATTTATCAAAGAAATAAGTTGAACATGGAAGCAAACAAAGAAGAGTTGTTCTGGGAACAATAATTAAGAGCAAATTGGCTCAGATTTGAAGATCGAAATACAACCAATTTCCATAAGTTTGCATATTATCGCAAGAAGATGAATATCATTAAGTGTTTGAGAGATAAGGATTGAGTACGGGTAATAAGGGAAATGGAAATGGTTGTGATTGTGATAGATTATTTCAAAGAACTATTCACGATTTATTCGATAAAGAGTTGTGATCATGTGTTGTCGGGAATACAACCTTGCATCTTGAAGAGCATGAACGATGAACTATCGGTTGTGTTCAAGGAAGAGGAATTGTTGGAAGCTGTTAAAAGTATGGCATCACTAAAAACATCATGTATGGATGGATTCCCAACTTTATTTTTTCAGAAATACTAGCATGTTATTGGTAAGGCTGTAACTCAATATTCTATTGATGTTTTAAATGGAGCAAATAAGGTTGATGCTATCAATCGAATTAATATAATGATTATCCCCAAAGTAAGTAACCCGAGTGCTATGTCACAATTCAAGCCTATCAGTTTTTGCAATGTTTTATATAAAATCATAGCTAAAACAGTTGTCAACAGATTCAGGAAAGTGCTGGATGTTCATATTGATGAGGCCCAAGGGGTGCTTGTTCTTGGAAGGCAAACTACAGACGACATTCTTATTTCTTATGAATTACTGCACACTTTCAAAAAGAGGAAGCATGGCTCTCATGGTTCATTTGCATTAAAATTGTATATGAGTAAAGCCTATGATAGGGTGGAATAAGTTTTTTTTGGAGAGGACGATGGAGCGATTAAGGTTCAATAGGGATTGGATAAACTTAATGATGAGATGCATAACATCAATGTCATACTCAGTAGTTTTTAATGGTAATCAGGGAGAAGTGTTTTGGCCTTCCCGAGGATTGCGACAAGGTGATCCTTTAAGCCCTTATTTATTTCTTATTTGAGTAGAAGGTCTATCTAGTTTGCTCAAGATGGAAAAGTAAGATAGGTTAATTCAAGGAGCAAGAGTAGGGAGGTGTGGTTTGGTAGTGACACATTTATTTTTTACAGATGATAGTATTCTAATTGGCGAGGCAAGTGTGGAGGGAGCGAATGAGATGAAAACAATTTTATTAGAACATGAGGGAGTGTCAGGCCAAGTGGTAAATTTTGATAAATTGCTTGTTTACTTTAATAAAAATGTTGATAGTATAATGAAGGGATGAATTGGGATGTTCCGAGAGTTCGAATTTCGAGTAACTCAGAAAAGTATCTCTGGCTGCCAACTATTGTTGGGTGAAGGAAGAATGAAGCATTCTTGAGTTTCAAAGAGAGATTTATAAAACGAATAGAAAGTTGGAGTGTTCACCATTTGTCAACAGGGGGAAAATAGGTATTTATTAAGTCCCTTTTACAAGCAATTCCAATTTATGTCATGCAATGTTTTTTTATTATCGGTTACGTTGTGCCGCGAGTTAGAAAGTGTTATTAGTAGATTTTGGTGGCGTAATAGTACCACAAAAAGGGTATACATTGCTGCCAATGGAGGTTGCTGTGTAGGTCGAAATCCAAAGGTGGGTTAGACTTTCAGGATTTAGCCAGATTTAATGTGGCTTTATTAGCAAAATAGGCTTGAAGGCTATTAATGAAGCTAGAGTGTTTGTTTGCTCGCGTGATGAAAGCTTAATACTATCAAGGATGAGATTTTATGCACTCAAGATTAGGGTCTTACCCTTTGTATACCTGGTAGAGCATTTGGAGTGCCTGAAGGTTGATAGAGCAAGGCAGTGGTTGGAAAGTGGGTAGTGGTGTAACATCCTGAATTTTAGGGCCTGTGCATTTTGTGTAATGAATGCTTAAATATGTTAAATTGAGAATTGAGGTATTAATTGGGCTCAAGAATGGGCTGAGACCTCAGTTAAAATATTCTGTTTGGGCATTATAAGTTTTAAAGATAGTTATCTATGTTAAAAATATCAAGATTGGGCTTCTGGCCCAGTGGCAAAATGGCGCCACTAAGAGGGAAGGGAGTTGGCGTCACTGGCAAAGGGGGAGGCCCAAGTTTTGGCCACTTGGAGCCCATGTTTTTGGGCCAAATTCGGCATTTAAAGAGGAGCTAGGGGGGATGGCACAAGGCTATAATTTAGGAAAATTTTAATGTTTTTAATTTGTGGATAATAAGTTGATAAAGGAGGGAGGAGTTGGAGCTAATTAAGTCTCTTTTGGATGAGTTAGTAGATTAAGATAAAGGAGAAAAGATAGGATTTATCTGCAAGGTTAGGTAAGTGCCGAAATTTCTATAAATAGGGGGGATATCTCATCAATTCTGGCAATTGAACCCTACTCTTTTCTTCTTTCCTTGTGCCGAAATTTGCTGTATAGTTCTCTTCATCTTTTTTCTTTTCTTTGCCGAAACCTCCACTCCATTCTCCCTCTCAACTTTCTTTCTTTTCTTTTTCCCTTTTTGGCCGAACTCTCTGACAATCTCTTCCTCATCTCTTTCAAATATTTTAGCCAAAATCTCTAAGATTTCTTTTTACTTCCTTTCTAAGCCAAAGCCGAAACACTCTATTCAGATATTCTAAAAGCCGAAAATGCACCAGCTCATCTTTTCCGGGATTTCCACAAAAGCCGAAATCCTTAGATCTCATCTCCTGTGTTTGCCGAATTCTCTCTGAGGTATCTGCTTGTGCCGAATCTCGAAGGAAACTAAAGGTAAGTAGTGATTCGTAAGATTTTAATCTTTTTCGGCTTTTTAGGGACTCTAGCCGAATGGCTATAAGGAACTAATCTTAAGTTTTTCTCTTATTTGTGGCATTCCGGGATTTGAAGGGGAGTCACTCGCTTAGATTTCTAAGATAGAGTTCAGTAACACTCGTATCGTGTTACTTTTGGGATTTCAAGGTAAGGAGATCTATTTATTTTTAACGTGTAAATTTGGGGTATTTATTAACCCTTGGCTGAATGTAGGGGAGCCCAAATCTTCGTATTCTTCCGGCTTTTGAGCAAGGTTTTAGACTAAGGGTTGTAGATCCAGATAGTAAGGATTTAACTAAGGGAGTAAAACTACGCGATATCATGTGTGTAACACTTCCACACCCTTTAGATTGCCTGTTAAAATATGTTATAAATCTGTTATATTCTGATAAATGCCAAAATCCCAGCATCATGTTATAAATCTGTTATATTCTGATAAATGCCGAAATCCCGGCATCATGGTTGAAACCCGAGGAGGGTAAAAGCGAATCACCAGGTTAGTGATCTCTGTCATTCCTAAGTAAATGTTCCTGTTAAGGTGACATCTGTGATAAGTATGCTCTTTCTGTGATTGCATGGGGTTGGGTTTATTGAAAGGGGAAGCGTTCTGTTGTAGCGGCTTCTGCCGTGACCTGTTGTAGCGGCTTCTGCCGTGACCTGTTGTAGTGGCTTTTGCCATCACCTGTTGTAGTGGCTACGGCCATGATCTGACTATGAGCAGCATGTCTGCCATCAATGGTGTGTAGCGCTGTGGGTTGATTGTAGAAATCCCCAATGGTGTGACTGGCAGGTAAGGGTGGCGTGTAGCGGATGGAAACCTAGGATTTGGGTTGGGCTTTTGCATATTTTCTGATATATTATATTCTGTTATATGTTCTGTGGGGTTAAGGCCCAAATCTAATGGTGCATGAGGGTTGCACACTGAGTCTCGCGACTCACCCTATTATTTAACAACTACAGGTAGCACCTAGTGCATCGGACCGGGCTGGAGAGGAGCGCGAGGTGGCCATGCGAGATATTATTTGGATTCAGCAAAAGACATTATTTTATTTATTTATATTTAATATTTTGGGTTATACTTTATTGTAATAAGGCCACGGGCTATTTACTTTATATTTTCGGTTTTTGGGCTTATTTTCAGACACTTGAATTATTTGATGAAAAATGGAAATTAAGGCATGTACCAAACTTCGGTTTTAATTCATAAAGGCATCATATTAAAATTCATATCTTATATACATTATCAAATTATTAAGTTTTCCGGTATAAATGTTTAAACTCAACAAATGATTTCCAAAATCGTGACATGTTTTATAAAATCTTCTTAGTGACATGCTAGATCCGGTCATGGTGTTTGGGCCGGGTTTGGGGTGTTACAAGTGGGATGGCAATATATATTTGGAATGATCCTTAGTTGTCGGGACCTGGCCAATGGAGAGTGTGTGGTTAGAATATCAATGTTAATTATACAAATGTAGCAGATTTGATAGACTCGAACTCGCATGCCTAGAAGTTAGATGTGCTAAACATGTTATTTGATAGTGATCATGTAGAGAGGATTATAACGATCTCGTTATTTGGCTTTGCTCGATTTGATGAACTTGTATGGTGAGGGGATAATAAAAGGGTTTATTCGGCCAATAGTGGCTACAAATGGCTCATATCACAGGATGCAAATGCAACAGATATCGATGAGATAGCTCAAGATACAATCCTAAAAGCTTTCTATACAAAGTTGTGGAACTTAAATGTTGCTAGTAAAATAAAGGTTACATGTTGGAAGATCGTTAATGATTATTTGCCTACATTGAGTAATCTTCAAGCACGAAGAATTGCAATGATGAGTTGTTGTCCTATTTGTCAAGAGGCTGAAGAATCGGTACAACATGCGCTTAGTGAGTTCCCCTTCACGCGCTCCAACAAAGAAGATGTAACATCTCCAAAATTTTTGAAACCTTGAACAGTGATAAAAATGCAATAAATTAGTTGGAATTTTGAGAAAGTCGGAAATTGAAAATTAGACAGGTGCAGAAGGTTTTTGGAAAAGTATAAATATTAAGATAAATTAATTCAGGGTACTGATTAAATTGTAAGAGAATGGAAAGTATTGAGACAAAGTGAGAAATTTGGGTGTAGAAAGGATTAAATTAAATTAATGAAAAAGGAGGAGGGACAAGAGGTGGAAATTTACCATAAGGAGAAATAAATCGTCCATGGAATTGTAGAAAAATGAATGGGTAAAATGGTAATTATTCGAAAAAAATAATTATGGAAGGTAATTATTAAGGATAAATAGTAAAAAATATATATAGTGAGGACAAAATGGTAAATAGAATAAAAAGAGATATTTTTAATGGAAGAAACTAGAGAAATGAAGAGAGAAAGGATGGAATGGCTATAAAAAGCCATCAGCCATTGTGTTCTCATGTTAATGGCTATAAAAAGCCATTGGCCATTGTGTTCTCATGTTAGCCACTATTCCCCACCATTTCCAACTTTTATTTTTCTTTCAATTTAGTCATTTTCACCAAATACAAACCAATTAAGCTAGTTTCTTCCAAATTTCTTCAAGATTAGTGAGTAAAAACAATAGAGAGTTGTAGTAACTACCCAACTGTTAAAAGAAATGCATTTATACTTGTCTCAGAGGAGAGAGAAAATAGGAATTAGTGTTGAATACAAGTGATTAAAGTAAGAAAGTTAAACTTCTCTTGAAATACATGTTAGTTTTTATTTGAAATACATGAAATATGATATGTGAATATGATTTTAATGTGTAAATATTGTGTATTTTGATATGGAAAAATGAAGAAAAACTGAAGGAAAGTGAGAAACAAGTAGAGAATTAAAGCAAATGAGGAGCTAAATGAAGAAGAAGAGGAAGAAAGCTTGATTCCATGCTTTGAGTTGTAAGTACAAATAAAGTTTTATTTATTTTATACATGTGATGAATTATTAAGTAAAATTAGTTGAGTATAAATCTAGATATAATGTTTAATTAGAAATTTAAATTTTATATAATTAAAGAATAAACTGAGATAATGATTGAGTATATTGGTATGATGAATTGACTAAGTAAAATGTAATAGAGAAAATAAAAAAAAAAGTAAGGAAAAGATTAAAAGTATACAAAGGACTAAATCATAAAAGGTGCAAAAGTTCATAAAATTATATTTTCTATAAATCAGTAAGTGTATGAAATGATATATGTATAGAATTGATGAGTAGAATGATAGTGGTACTGTTGTGTATATGTATAGAATTGATGAGTAGAATGATAGTGGTAATGTTGTGGGATTATATGATAAAATATGATAAAGGGATTACATTGTGAAGTATGCAAAAGTGATATATGAAACATATATATGATAAGAATTAATAGTAAATTATGGAATATTAATACATATGAGATATGATATATGTATTATTGTAAATGAAAAATATAGTTAAATAAACTATTATTACAAGGACTAAAATTGCTAAAAATATAAAAGTAGCATAAGGTAGATAAGATATGAATAAGCGATGAATTATGAAAATTAAAAAGATATGAAAGTTCTATTTAGTGATGTCCTAAGGACTAAAATTGTAAGATAAATAAAATAATATGTAAATGTGATAATAAGAACTCGTGGTTAAATATGGAAATTAAACTAAGAAATAAATTATTTTATATATGTTATAAAAATCAAAGACATTGTTACATGAAATGTCACGATGAGGTCTAAATTGTAAAGTAAAAGTGATAGGTGAAATGTATAATAAGAATTATTAGTGAAATTATGGAAGATTATTAAATTTTGAGACAAGTTATGTGTTAATGAAAAAGAAAAATATAATTATACAAAGTATTGTTATAATGATTAAATGCTAAAAAGTGTAAAAGTGACATGTGTATGTTATGACTTGCCCAAGTAGACAAGATAAGAACTATTGAGATATTAGTGGCATGCCATTAAGGAGCATTAGCGCATGCTCTGATTATTAGCACGTTAGTACTCTCCGATTAGCACATTTGTGCTCTCTGTTTATCCGCTTCGGTGGTGTTTTGTTCTATCCCGTGTATCTTATGTGTTCTGTTAAGCCTACTAGGCCTCTGAAAAAGGTACGTGATTGCTTTAGTGGTTATTGAATTATAAAGATTATATGTGTTGAAAAGTAATTAAATTGTGAAACATAAGAAAATGTATGGTTGAGATAAGAAAGTGATTTTTCTGAACCTGGCTAATAAAACTGGAAAATGAAATAAACTACGTGATTCAAGTATTATATAGATGATAATCAAATCAATATGATTAGTTGGTGTATAATGAGAAAATAAGAATAAAAATGGACCTAATTGAGTGATTTGATTTGTAAATTATGTATGATGAATACAAATAAGTCATTTAACTGATTTTATGTAGTAAATAATAATTAAGTTATATTTTATACCATAAATTATGATCTAAATACTAATTGTACTTACTAAGCTAGTAATACTTCAACGCATGTTTTATAAGTGTAGGTTAAAAGTAGAAGAAAATGATATTTGAAGATTGAAGGCATCTCATCTCATCTCATCAGTGGATCCAAGAAAGGGGTAAAGTATTAGTTTCTATTGTTCCAGTTAATAGTATGTACCTATGTGTGTGTATTAAGGTTGAATGTGAAGAGACTTAAATGTGAAACTCAATGTTTGCTTAAATTATATGAAATAATTTATATGCTAATTAAGTGGTATAAGAAAATTGGGTTTTAAAATGCTTAATTACGATTTGTATTTGAATTAAATTGGCTTAAAATTTGAGATTTGAACAGGGGTTAAACTAGGTAAACTTTAGGGATTAATTTGGCAAATTATCCCTTGAATTTCAAACTAAAACACGATTTTCGAAATTCACACGGGCCAGCCACATAGCCATGTGACCCACACGAGTTAACCACACGGCCATGTGGATTTTGAAAGAAAAAAAAATGTTTTTGGAACCACATGGGCACAAAGACCTACACGGCCGAGGCACACGACCATGTCCCTTGTTTTTCACAATGACCCTTATTTCACTTTAGTATACTATTCTAAATGCAAGAATGGTTGAAAAATTTTATTCCGACTTATCTCGAATACCAATAATTATTATACTAAAATAACAAAACTAATATGTGTAAATTATAATGTTATTTTTATTTAGATATTACTATTAGATTTTTTGACAATCAATGTAGAATTTCTATTGTAACCCGTATTTGTCGCTGGAACAGGGTTTCGAAGCGTTACCAAAACATTCAGAACATTTATCAATTAATTCAGGCAAGTTACTATTCACTCACCAAGGTTATTCATAATGTCCCCTAAATGGACCCTCGAGGTTCAATACGAGCATTAGAATCAAGTCGAGACTAAATCGGGAACTCAGGGAATTTTTCGCGAAATTCCAAAATTTTCCAAGGTGCAGAGCTCACACGCCGGTGTGGTCCAAGGGACATGCCTGTGTGACCCTGGGGCATGCCTGTGCTGCAGGCCGTGTTCAAAACTAGGTAGCTTTCGGACCTGCGCCACACGGCCATGCCACACGCCTGTGTGCTAGGCCATGTGCTTAATTAATTCAATTCTAATTAGGTGCAGGTTTCACACGGCTGAGACATATGCCCGTGTCTCTGCCTGTGTGCTCAATTCTGAGCATTCTATTTTCTCAAATTTAAGGTGTAGGGGACACACGGCTAGGCCACACGCCCATCGGGTAGGCCATGTGTCACATACGGTCTAGAAACACATCTGTGTGTCTGCCCGTGTGGACAAAATAAAGCCATCCCTAGCTTCGTTTCTCACCCAAAATCTCACCCATGACCTGCACTTGAATCACACATCCAAATATCAACCATTTCAAGCATTTAAATCAAGTAAATTCCATCATTCATCATGGCATATCATTTCATGCATACATGTTCATAATCTTGTCTTGGTTTAGTCCATATGATAGGCATAATTTGATCAACTACTTAACACATGTGTAGCTACCATAGTATGACATTACAAATATATCAAATCAAACCATTACTAGCCATTCCAATGGCTAGATTACAAGCATCATTTATATTTACATGCCAATGTGGCCAATATAACTTATACGTGCCATCACAACCATAATTGATTTACATATTGTACCGTCATGGGCCGATGGATAGTATGTGTGATCTCCGCCAAGCTTCCAATCCAACGAGCTTCTAATTACTCTAAAACAGGGGAAAATAAAATGGGGTAAGCATAAAATGCGTAGTAAGTTCGTATAACATGGTACTTAACTTACCATACATCCTATTTGAGGTAACTAAGTAAGGCATATTCAACCACTTTGATCTCAAGCCCTACACATATCCTCATTGCCCTTGTTATTCATATATTCCATAATAACATCATAACATATATGGGCTCAACAACAATCAAGTTTCCATGCACATATGCTTTCCAAAACATGTATTCATTTATCGTGTACAAATAATCTCTTATTATTACAAGTATAGTCTCATAATAGCCCATTTTGAGTTCAGATCATTTCATGTCAGGACCTTACTCATATTTTTTGAATATTAAGGTCACACAAGTAGTAGTACACACAAGGTGTACGGGTCTATAATCAAGGATGAACATATATTCATCAATCAAATTCCAAGTACAAATATCATCGTCTCATATTTCCATGTATTATCACATATAATCATTTTCGTGTATTTCAGGTAATATTCTTTTCATGTCATATTCCTATATGATACACTCATATGTATCATTCCATGTCAATATTTCTTCAATTCATCTTTGCTCTTGTCAGAACTTTACCTGTTGAATTTATTCGAAATATCGATGGATAGACAGGTAATACACTTGAGGTGTACAAATCAGGATCAGTCAATTCATATTCAATGGTACCTTTAAGGTACTATCTCATAGAGTACACTCTCGAGACACACATGTATACAACAGGATTACCAGTCCAGGCTAAATCATTTTTATGACATATGCTCTAAAGAGCTTGATCTGGATTACCCGTCCGGGCTAAATCCTTTCAGAAACAAGGTCAATAGGATTACTCGTCTGAGCTAAATCCCACTAGCAACAAATGCAGGGCCTCATTCATTTCGGGAAATCACATATCCATCAAATTTCCATTTATTCAACCGGGATTTAAAATTTTTTCAAACATTATTGGGCATGTGATTATTTTATACATCTATAATCAACCATATAATTCAAATGACCACACTTCATGTAACATCCTAGATTTAGGGTTCTACATTTTGCTCTATTTCTTGCGTTTGGCTAGTTATGCTTGTTGTTTTGGTGTGTTTGGGGGTTTTGGGAAGGCTCGGGTTCAAGCTAGAGCCTTGGTAAAATTTTGGTTTTTGGGCATAATGAGCGAGAGTTAGGGGAAGTAGGCCTTAAGATTATTTGGGTATGCTTGTTGACACAAAAGGAGCTTGTGTCTAGGTGGAGGTGGCGTCACTGGTAGGCGCAGAGTGGGACGAGTTCGAATCCCATCTGCTGCACTATGGAGTATTATTTTTGTGCTCAAGATGGTGAAGTGTTGGCATTCGGCTGGGACTCTTCTAGGAGGGGTTTGAATGAGTCAAATTATTTGAAATGGATGGATGAGAGGTGCTTGAGGAGCGGAAGTGGTCAAATTGGTTTGAATGGGTGATGGGGAGCAAATTGTGGAGTGGAATAAGGGATTTGGAGTATGTTGGAGGTGTTGGCCGAATGTGGGTGTCTTGGGGGGAGAATTTCGGTCATGAAGGGGGTCTTGAGTATGAGTGTTTCGGTTTTGAGTCATGAGAGTGTGTGCGCCGAAATTGTGGAAGCATTTTCTTAGATTTTGGTGCGCTTGAAAAACATTCTCTTCTTTTTGGTCAATCGTGTTTCACTTTTTGTTGTCTCACTAATTGTCGAAACCTTAGTCATTGGGTGGCTTATTCTTCATTTCTTCATCTCGCCATAAACATTTTCTTTTTTCGTCTTGGCTGTGGACAAACACCAAAAGCCGAATCTCCCTTATTCATCTTCCACAACTTGTTTTCTTCACCATAACCGAACCTCTCCTCATTCATATCATTTCTCTTTTCATTTCATCTCTCTTTCTCTTCTACACTCTTTACCATAGCCGAATTTCTCTCATCTTCTCTCTCGGTTTTCTCACCATAACAGAAGCCTCTTTTCTCCCTCATTATCATTCTACCCTTCTCCCATTGACGAAACCTTCTCTTATTCTTATTGGAATTTGTTTCTTCTCCATTGGTTGTTAACCGAAACTCCATCATTTTTCACTTATTCTCATTTCGTTCTCCTCTCATAGTTGTAGAGTGGAGTGGCTGAATCTTTTTTCTCCTTCAACTCATTAGTAAACGCAAGGTAAGGGCGATTCTGTTCATCTTTTATTTCCCTTTCCAGTCTTGGGTTGTTCTTAGCCGAAGTGGCTATCTCTTTTAATGTTTAGATTTCGGCTAATCCCTCCTTTTCTCTCGTTTTGGAACGTTTACTCCGGGAAACCCCAGTAGCCGAACGTTTTGTACTCCGAAGCCTGAAGGTCTGTTGATTTCCAAATCTTACCATTCCATTCGTGTTCTTAAGGTAAGGAGCCATCTTTTTAGTTTCTTGGCTATTACACCCCTTTCGTTTTTAGTCTGCCTTAATCAAATTCTCTTGTTAGACAACCAACGTTTCTCTCTGAGTACTGATCAAGTCTCTTCATGGACGCGAGTGCTAGCCAATCTAAGGAGGGGAGTGGACCCGTAATCCCTGCTCCTAAGTTTAAACGACATGCTGTGTCAGCAGTTCGAGACTTTCCGCCGGGTTATGGTAGAGAGCCGACGTCTGTTGGGATAGATAAATCGCGGTTATTCCTGCTAGTGAGAGTGTTGACGATCTAGAGTGTTTAGTTCTTCGTGTAATCAGGTGTGTAATGCTCACACTTACCTTTATTATTTTACGTTAATAACCATGCTGGCTGAAAGTCGGAACGATTGTATAGATAGTTGAGATACCCTTGTGGGTAAGGTTGGAGATACCAGGTAAGTACCTGAATGACTTTGTTTTCGAATAACACAATCTAAACGTATGTATGATTTGATTATTTGTTGTACACTGGAAATATGATTGCATTCATCTCAGTATGATAATGTGTTGCATGGGCTTTGGGATATGATATTGAAAGGGGAAGTGTGAATCAGTGACTGTCACAGTGGTTTGGTACCATAGTGGGTTGGCCCTACATATTTTCATCAGTGACTATGCCACAGTGGTTTGGTACCATAGTGGTTTGGCACCACATATATATTTATCAGAGACTGTCACAGTGGTTTGGTACCACAGTGGGTTGGCCCCACATATATTTATCAGTGACTATCACAGTGGTTTGATACCACAGTGGGTTGGCCCCACATATACATATATCAGTGACTCTGTCACAG